>JAWWEE010000069.1:3053821-3075678 GCA_035221455.1 Xenops minutus | reverse complement strand
TGGGATGGATTCAGTTCCATGTCCCACTGGGATGGGATGTGATGGATTCAGTCCCATGGCCCTTTTGGGATGGGATGTCATGGATTCAGTCCCATGTCCCACTGGGATGGGATGTCATGGATTCAGTCCCATGGCCCTTTTGGGATGGGATGTCATGGATTCAGTCCCATGGCCCTTTTGGGATGGGATGTCATGGATTCAGTCCCATGGCCTGCTGGAATGGGATGGGATGCAATGGAGTTGGTCCCCATGTCCTGCTGGGATGTGATGTGGTGGAGTCAGTCCCCACTGGAGTGGCTGTGCTGAGGATACTGCCTGTGATTGGGGGTCTCTGGGACCTGAGGGACAATGCAGAGCCTGTGTCACCCCTCAGACAGAGCAGGGCAAGAACTTGCACAGTGCCTTAGTCCATCAGCTGGAATATTTTCTTTTCTGAGGAAGAGCTGGAGTCTGAAATGCTGCCCAGTGCAGAGGAAACCTCTGCAGGGCCACATCTTACTGTAGGCTTGTGTGGTCGAGGCAAGAAACCCCTGGGGGATGTGCTGGTCAGAGCAGCCAAGGGGCTTGTTTTTCTGCTGGTTTGGTGTTTGATTCGAGGCTGGAAAGTTCTCTGCTGTGGGTCTGAACTGGGGGAGGATGGGCTGCTGGGGCCAGCACAAATCCTGTCACCATCCAGAGCTGTGGCTGTGCCCAGAGCCAGGGGGAGGTGGGCACAAGGGGGGGGATGTGAAGCTGCAGGGGTGGGAACCTGAGCCCCACTGCACCTTCAGACCTGTTCCAGCCCTTTGGAAGGCTCCCAAAAAGGCTGTGGATGGTCTGGCAGCACCTGGGCAGCCTCCCGACTGCTTGGGGTTTAGGCAGGAATTTGGAAACACCATTTGCAATGTAAATTGGTGTGTGGGGGACAGAGAAACAACCCCATGTGCCTGGGGAGTCTGAGCAGGAGGAGGAGGAGGCACAACTAGTGGTTTTACTGCTCTGGTTGGTTATAGCCAGACATGGTTTTGTGCCTCATCCAAATTAAAATGCAGAGTGCCTCTGTGTCCCCAAACTGCCCCCTCCATTAAACAACCCATCACAACACCCCCTTCACATCCCTCCCTTCCACCATCCTGCTCTAGCAGCGACTCCCAAAGCCCCTGGGAAGAGCAGGAGCAGTAGGAGCTTTCCCATCCCTCCTGCTGATTCCCTGTCCCTAGAGAGCCAAAGCTGGAATGCACAGAGATGTCCATCCTGCTGCTGAATCCCCTCAGACTCCAGGGCAGCCACAGAGGGATGGAAATGGCTATTTCCTCAGTGCAGAAGGTGCAGAGGAAAGGTCCAGTTGAGTCATTTTAATTCCAGGAAAACATGACACAGTATCTGAGGGAGAAGGGGGAGAAGGGTAATTTTATAAATTACCATGAGCAGCATGTGTTCCATTTAAGTAGTTAATCCCTTTCAATCCCTTCTTATTAACGATTAATTGTGCAACTAATTGCACTATCATAGCATGGCAAGCACACTCAGCTGCAGTGTGACCAACCAACCCCACCAGTGTTCCAGCAGATAAGAACTGGGGGCAGTGGGAGAGGGGGGCACTGATGCTCTGCTGTGTGAACACAGGCCAGATCTCTCTCTCTCGGAGCCTCAGGATTATAATCCTTCCTTATCTCGAGCATTTCCTCTGAAGCAACAATTTATCAGCTGGTGAGGCAGGAGAGGAGAGTGGAATAGACCCAAGTGAGCTTTTAACAGCCCTGCTCAGTGTCATCCCTTTTCATCTCACTTCTGTACCTTGGAGTCTCCTTAACTCCCGCGAAAACCATGTGGAAATAATGTTGTGTTTTGACTGAGGGCTTGGAAAAAGCACTATATTTGAGTTTATTTCCTTTATTTTGTGCTTCTGATGCCTTAGAAAAGCACGGCAGACTGCAGGCCATGGGTCAGCACGTGCTCAGCCCAGCACCTATCTCCTCCTAACAGTGTCCAAGGACTTGTGAGCCCAGCCACGTGTTTTCCTGGGAGAGATCTCTCTCCCTCACGCTCTTTCACTCTGTTTATCTTCCTCTGGGCTCTGTTATCTGCCCCAGTTTCCAAGGCTCGTGCAGAAACCAGTCTTGCTTGTCAAGGACACCGGAGCTGCGGGAGACTCCACCAGCATTCAGTGAGGGTTGGGGTAGTTTTTAAACTACAAGGGCGGAGGTGGGTTGGGGGCGAAGTGGAAAAATCATCTTAAAAAAAATTTAGGAAAAAAGATAAATTCATTCCTTTAAACCTCACCAAACACACGTGCTTTGTCTGCCATTCCCGTGACTGGCACTGCAGCTTTGAGGACAGTGAGCTGGGCTTGGTTTGGCTTGGTGAGCCAGATGTTATTTACACTTTAACAAGGAACAAGGTTTATCTAAACAGTGTGTGCTCGGCGAGTTCCCAGATATGCGTGAAATGTTGCCCTCCGTGGGGAAGTGAGCAGAGGTTTGCAGGCACTGAGGCATGTTTAATCTGTTTATACATGTTTCACCTGGGATCTCTCTATTCTCTATCCAGCCATGTCCATGTTTGGTTTAACAAGAACATAATCACACTCGTGGTGGTGCCTGGCTGTGGTGAGGTGAGGATTTTGGGGAGGGGGGTGTCCCCGGGCAGTGCAGGGGTGGCTGAGGATGCCCTGCTGCTCCCTCAGGGACAGGTTCCTGGAAGGCACCATCTCCTCAGCTTGGATCCTGGACAGTTTTCCCCATCACAGGGCCCTTGGGCAATCCACAGCCTCCTTGCAGCAGCCCTGTGTTTGAGGAAGATGGTTTAGGGAAAAGGGAGAGCCACCCCTGGAGCTGTTCATGCTGAGCTGAAGGGTGTCCCAAAGCCTGGCATCTTGGCAGCAACACAGCCTCTTGCCAAGTCTGCTGCCTCAAAACAGTGCTGGTATCACCCTGGCATCCCTGGCATTTTTAACTCTCCTGCCTTCCTCCAGCACCTTAGTGGGACAGAAGTCCCTGCTCACCAGGGCAATCCCTGGGTGAGGGCAATCCCTTCTCTCCTGGTGAGGCTCTGGATCTGGGAAGCAGAGCCAGGAGGGATCACACAGGTGCCCACCTGCCCATCTCACCTTGCCTGGGGCTCTAAGCACTGCTGAGATCATCGTCGTGTGAGGAAGGGTCAGGAGAAGAGATGTTGCAGCTTTACAACACGATGGGGGAGAGGGATCCAAAAGGGATTACAGTCCCTGCTGGGCTTTGAGACCCTCTGATTCCTCAAGCACTGGCTCCTCATTGTCCCTCCCTTGTGGCTGCTTTCCCCTCCTGGCTGAGGGGGAAATACACGTGCACAGAAGCCCCCCAAGGATGGGTGCACAACTGGTTTAAGATTAAATACCAGATTAGTGCAATCCTTGGCAGGGAAGGAGCCTCGCAGTGTTTGCTCACTACCTTCCTGCCACGTGACTGTCCCAGAGCTTTAAATAAAACAGATTTGAAGCCCTGCTGCAAAGGGCTTTATGTGCCTAATGCCAACCAGTGGCACCACTGCTCCAGAGCTTCGTCCTGGGGGAAACCCATTCCGGAGCTGGTACTGGGAGGTGCTGGAGTGGGGACAAGTAGGTCAGGAGCACCATCCCCTTTCATGTATTCCATGCTGCTGCAAAAAGATCAGTCCAAGGGTGGTGGGAGGCTGGTTTAGGAGCAGTGTCAGCTCCAGTGAGCTGCTGGATCTCAACTGGGAGCTTGCTGGGAGAGGAAGAAGCATTAATCCCATGTGAAGCTGTTTGTGCAGTCTCTCCAGCTCCTCCTCCCACTGCCAGGGCTGGAGGGGGCATAGAAACCCAGGTGGATTCTCAAGCATAACAGGCAGAGGTTTCAGCCTTTTTCTAAGCCCTTCTGTCAGGGCAGAGCAAGGCAAGCATTTCTAGTCTCCTAGAAAATCCATGGCAAAGAGCCGAGCCCTTAATTGCTCCGAGTGCTTGTGGTGGTGCTGCTCCATAGAAATGTTGTGCTTCTGTTTCTATTAAACCTTTTTCCCGTTTTTCTGGGGCAATTTAATCCTGTCAAGAGCATTTGATACTAGGATCCCTCTGGCAAGACTTTTCCCGAGGACCTGCCTTCCCTTCCTTCTCTCCACCACCCTTTGGTTGTGCCCTGGTTGCTGCCCCCCCTCCTTTTCCTTGCACCAGAGGTAGCTGCATTTCTCAAATTCCACGGGACTATCGGGTGTACAGGATGTAATTTCTGTCTCTTTAAATACCCTGCCCAGGAATGCTTTTAGAAAGGGGACCCGGGGCAGCAGGGCTGTGTGATCCCTCTGCTCAGCTGTCCCTGTGGTGCCAGCTGAGCTGTGATCACACCCCTGGGCACCAGGTCCAAGCCAGCTCCTGGGGCTGCTTGCACGTTTCAGCTCAAGGCATTAATTACCCCCAGTCCTCATTTTGCACCGAGACCTTCCTTTCAGCCTTGTTCTCACGTGCCAGAAAGAGAGGCTTTGAGTGCAAGATGAAATCATGGGGCACAGAAGGAAAATTCCAGTGTTTTCTGCTAAAGACAGAGCAGAGAACCCCTCCTGGCTCCTCCCGACCACTGCAGGGAAAGTGAATCCAGGCTTGCCATGAGCTCTTGTCTGCAATCACAGACGAGCCTGCAGCTCTGGGAGCTCTGTGTGGGCTGGGGAAAGAACGAAAGCTCTAATTAAAAAAGGAAAAAAAAAGGAAAAAGGAAGGAGAAAAGAAAACAGGAGTTAGGAAGGCAGCAGACCCTACATAACCTGTGTGTGAGGGTGTTGCACAGGCTCAGCCAGAGGGGTGGAGCTGCAGATGTGCTGGGAATGTTCCTGGGGGAGAGGCTCAGTGGGATTTGGGCTCTCCTGCACCAGGAATCTTCTCCCATAGCGTGGATTCTCCTTCCCAGGCAGCAATAAAGGAAGGGCAGGTGCTGACAGACTTAGCCACAGGTTAAACACTCCAGAGAGAAAATAAGAGGCTTTATGTTACTGAGAATGACTCTTTGGCAGCTGGAAGCTTGGCACCTTCTTCCTTGTGGCACCTTCTCCAGCAACCTGGGAATGCTGAGCACCAGCTGCTGGGATGACAGGGCTTAGTTTGTCTTTCTGGGAGTGCCTTCCATTCAGCAGGATCCATGACCACTCTGTTGGCTGTCCATGGGTATTCTGGACCCTCTGTGGGTGTGACGTGGCAGGAGGTGACACTGGGAGAGGCCAGCACGGGACATCAGGTCTCTGGGGGCTCGTGAGGAGCAGGCAGGCTGGAACCAACCTTCCTGGGATTGTGTTAGCTAATTGTCAGCCAGTGATCAGTTGAGTGCCATAAAAGCAGGGCCCAGGCTGGTTTTTGCTGGTCGTGTTCCTCCTCAGTAATTACTTGTGTTGGTATTGCAGCGGCTCCTGGGTGGACACAGAGCTGTGAAGGGTGGGTAATAAAGGGATGAGAGATGGAAATGAGTCATGGAAAAGGGGAGAGAATGGCTAAACATCACACAGCCCAGCAGCAGCACCCCCAGGAGCACCCAGGAGCTGGGAAGTGCTGCTGCCCCAGCAATCCCAGCACAGCTCTTTGCTCCCACTGTGACAGCCCAGGTCTCCTGGGTCGTGCTCACACTGCTGTAGGATCCAGGCAGTGCTGCCATGGTGGGACACGTGCCCTGAACTCCCAAGTGGCCCTAAATTAAGTCTCAATAACTCTGACAGCTGCTGTAGCAATATTGAGCATGGGAGTGTCTGTCTCGGAGGGGAAAAGTCCTGTGGTTGTGCTGAGACTCATTTCCCACTGCCTGCCCTTCTGGGGCAAACCAGCAGTGATGGGTGGGATGGAGCAGGGGCTCTGCTGATCCACAGTGGCTGTGAATCCAGGCTGCTCATCCCTGAGGATGCTGAATGTACCATGGGAACACTGACACGACCACTGCGAGGGCACAATGCGAGCCCTGAGCTCCCACCAGGCACTGGGATGTCTGGGGTGGCCACACTGGAGAGTTGCAGGCTATTGTTGTCCCAGCTGAACACTGGACACTTTTCTCAGGTTAGGGGAATAAGTGCCTAGTGTTTTGAGGCTGCTGGAATAATGACTGTCATTTTAATGCCTTCCTCGGAGCTGCCCTGATCTCACCAAGAGCCGGGAAGAGCCAAGGGAGAACTGCTGACTGCACCACACAGGGCTGTGGGCACAGAGAAAGGCAAAATATACAAAGGCAGAACAAACCTCCTTTGTGTGCTCCTGTTACTGGGCTCATTGTCAGCACCGGGACAAAAGGGAGTGGAAATGTGCACCCAGCAAAGGGCTTTCCTTCCCCTCTCAGCCCTGCATCGAGTACAGGTTATAATCCCAGCCCTGGGAGAGTCCAAGGCCAGCTTGGATGGGGCTTGGAGAAACCTGGAATAGTGGAAGGTGTCCCAGCCCATGGCAGGAGATGGAATGAGATGAGATTTAAGATCCCTTCCAACCCAAATCAGTCCGGGATTCTCTGATTCTACAAAGTCTCCAAAGGCTGGGCTGGCAGGAAGTTTTCCACAGCATCCACCCTTCCCTTGCTATCCCTATGTCTGTCTGAGATCTGGGTGTGCTCCATGTGGCTTTCCCTGTGCCATTGTCATTGTCTCTAAAGAACTGACCAAGGAGCAATTGGAATTCTGCAAATGAGGGATAGGAACACTGCTGTGCCAGGTGCTGGACAGGGCATCACATCCGAGGGGAATGCAAACCAACAGGGAGGGAGGGAGGGAATGCAAACCAACTGGGAGGGAGGGAATGCAAATGAACAGGGAGGAAGGGAGGAAGCGCTGTCATTCTTGATTTATCTCTGGGGAAGCCAAGGCATTCCAAGAGGGTCAGAGCCAGAGTGGGAGCCAGTCTTAGGCATTTGCCACGGGGTCTTTTGTCCTTCCAAGGGGAGGACAGGGATCTCCTGGCTGCCATAATCACATTCCTGGTGCACTGCATTTGTTGTAATCATGGAAGGCAGTAACACAGGAGGAAAAGGAATTGCAAGGTGAGGATGGACGGACTCCCTGAGCATCCCAAGCTCCCTTTTCAATCATGCCCAGCGCAGTGGCTGCCCTGGGATGTTGGTCTTGCTGTTTGCTACAGGGCTCCTGTAGATTAATAGGAATTGATTGTGCTCCTTTCCCTGCAGGATCTTGACCTCCTGGCAGGGGGGAGATGTCAGGCAGCGCTCAGCAGTGGGAGGCAAATGTGGAGGAACGAGAGCTGGCCTTGCTCTCTCCCCTCCTCACTCACCTTTTGGAGAGAGTAATTCCTGCAAGCTGCTCTGCCTGGTGGGCAGGGACCACGGCTCATCCCAGCACGGAGCAGGATGTGGCCCCAGCTCTGCAGGGCCAGGCTGGTCCTCACTGCAGGACTGATCCTCTCGGGCTGTGCTCTGCATCTGTCGTGGGGAGGGAGCTTGTTACCCCAGGGAGGATTTCAGACTGACAGCTGAGTGGCCAGGGAGATGTTCCCTTGGTGGTCAGGGGCTGATGTCCCTCCCTGCCCCTCTGACCTTGCCCTGGGAGGATTCCCAGCTGCCACAGAAAATTCAGCATCATCCCTGGCTTATGTTTGAGTCGTTTCTCTCTGACTCCCCAGAGCAGCCTCAAGGCACTCCCAGTCCCCTTCCATACATTTCTGAGGACCTGAATATGGTCTTGCAGTGGAAATTCAGATGGAGGAGGAGTTGGGTTGTGCTGAGCTCCTGTTTGCACAGGAATGTGCACCACGGAGGGGCTGAAATCTCTCCCATCGCCTGCACTCAGACCTCTTGGCAGCTCATACAGCTTTTCCCTGCTCCTCCTCTGTGCTGGAGTTTGGGAGGGAGAGCCTTAGCTGGCCAAAAGAGACCTGGAAAGGGCTGCCTGGCACAGGGGCTGAGCTTTCCTCGGGTCTGGCTTTGTCTGCATGCCTTGCCATGTGAGGAGGGGCACATATTCACCGGTGCCTGGGTTGGTTGTGTGTTTAGCCCCACAGCCACATGCAGCGTTCCAGGATAGCTGTGTTTGCTGAGCAAACAGGGCCCTACGAGCAGAATTCACCATTCTTCTGATCCTTGCAGGGGTGAATCAATGCTACCTAATGGCTGCAAGCAGGAGCTGTGACTGCTGAATAGGGCTGTTCATTTTGCCTTGTAAACACAACTGGTAATCTCTCTGGGGATTAAAAAAAAAAGGCTTAAAAGAAGCAAACTATTCCCTTCAGGCTTTCCCCTCTTTCCACAAATGGGGGTGGGAGGCTGATAAAATGGTAAGATAAAAATGGAGCCACTTATCACTGGTGAAAAGCAATAAAGTAGTTAGTGCTTGACAGCTTTGCTTCCAAAGCCCTGCCATATGCTGGAGGAGAAAGGGGACAGGTCCATACACTGGTGGTGCCTAAAATACCTGTGCCACGAACGCCAGAGCAGGGAGCCAGCAGGTTTAGGAGTACAAATGCAAGGGAGATTCACGTGGACAGCGCCAGCCTGTGGAAACAGCTCACTGAGGAATAGTGAATGTGGTTACTGCCTTGAACGCAGCGTTTAAAGGATCGTTAACTTCTTGTCTGCATCCTGTGAGGAGCTTTCCTGGTGGGATTCAGCTTTGGGCTCTTTGAAGTGTTTTAGCCAAGTATTTACTATCCGACTGTATTACAGTAAATGCAGATCACTCACACTGCTGGCTTTAATCCCTGTTCCTTGGCCACATTCCAACCCGGGTGATTTCATTTTTGCCTGTCGATGCCTAAACTCCTTATTGCCGTTTGAAACTGCTCCATCCCTTCGTGTCCTGCCGTGCAACGTCATGTTTGTGCATGCCATTAACCATCCAGCTCCCTCCATCCCCGGGGCCTGCTGTGATTCCTGTCACGCTGTAAAACAAGTGATGTCATTGCTTTGCTGAGCAAGTGGCACTTTCTCTCCCAAAGACAATAAGTGCCTTCACTTCCTTTAGGATACTGAACGTGGTGGGAAAAAACGTAGAGGCAGTGGCTAGGAATTCTCCCTTTGAAATCCAGGCAGGGGATGGGGAGGACTGGGCTGCTCCTTCCTTGTCCCAAAAGGAATTCAGGTGGAGAGGGGATGAAGCCCCTCATACCCAGGGCAGGAAGTGGGAGGGATGCCCACAGGGATGTTTTCTGCCCCAGCCTGACCCTACAATACCCCTGCAGCCTTCTGGTATGTACATTGTCAATGCTTTGCTTCCAGGAACGGAGCAAACCCCAGTTTTAGGACACCTGGAACCTTGGGACAGGGCGAATTCCTCTCGGGGAGGTGTGGAGGGCTGAGGACAGGAACAGTCCCATAAATTCCAGCTGACAAACGCTTTAATGTGAATTCCATCAACAGATGCCAAGTAGGTCCTGGTCTGGCTGGAAGAATCAGCCCCAGTTGCCAGAGCCGTGAGGATAAGGAGCATGGAACAGGCACGGGGCAACTTGGGAATGGCAGGAGAGGCAAGGAGTGATCCCAGTGCTATTTTTACCCCCACCCCAGTTCCTCTCCGAGGAGGTTTATATTTAGCAGGCTGTAGCTGCTGGCATTCCTGCAGGAAGCAAAGTGGGGGGAAGGATTTGGCTTTGTGGAGCAGGGTTTTTTGTCAGCGTGAAGCTGACATGAAAACACGAGCACAGGAGCTTCTGCAGCTTTTCTTAGTGCCCCTTCAGCAGTGTCGATTTAGTTCCTTGGGTACCTGCAATACTGGCAGCATTTTCACACCCCAACAGTGCCCTCGTTCAGACTCACTCAGGTTGCAAGGTGGGGACTCAGGTTGGAAGCACGGGCTGGGCAAAAAGGTCTCCAAAGCAAATGTCAGGCTCTGCCTTCCCTTCCAAAGCAAAAGCAACTGCTTGAAGACTTTATCTGGAGCACGAGGAACGCACCAGCACGGCGACCTTGTTAATGCTGCATCACTGGTGCCACATCTTTATTGTCAAAGGACGTTTCTGTAGTGCCGAGGAAACATTTCAGTGTCTGCAGCCTGAAGTGCGTGTGTCTATCATCCTCTTGCCTCAATTCCCGGCCCCAAGCAGCCTCCAGCCTCCCTTCCCACCCCCAGCAAACCCCCCAGCCCTGAGGCCGGGCAGGACTGAGCCTTCAGCTCTGGGTGTTTGCAGCGCTGCAAGGTGGGAGATGAGCGGGGCTGGCTGAGGCATGTGAGTCGCAGGGATCCAGGTGAATCCCAGGGATTTTCGGGGGATTCACCCGCTGCAAGGTGCCGTGCCTCACCGCAGAGCCTGGCAGGCACCCAGACGGAGTGTTTATATTGCTGACGGATAATCTTTTAAGCTTTCAGATGCAGGCATGTCAGCCCGAGTGTTCCCGTTGTCCTGGCGACGGGGATGCATCGGCTCCCGGGTGCTGTGTCTGAGCGCATCAGGCTGGAATGCCATCACCCTTTGTCGGGGCTGATAAGGCTCGGAGGGGGCCGGGGGCAGTGGGGACAGCCAGGGAAGAGCAGGGACACCCAGAGGTAGGGGGCTGGCTGCTCCAGAGGTGTGGGATGTGTGTGCCGGTGAGGGAAAGAGCCTCTCGGAGTGAGAAAGAACCTCTGGTGCCTGTTTGGTACCAGAGGTTGATTTTCCCCTTAAGATCCCGGTTGGATTGGTGGGTGAGAGCAGTATTAAGGAGACTAGAGCTGCTAATGGAAAATCCCCTGCCAGGCAGGTTAGGGGGGCGAGATGATGAAGGATGGTGGAGGAGCATCCCTACACTCATGGGATTGGGAAGGGGAAGGGGACAGACCCAAACCTCCTCAAGCCTGGGACTGGAGGGGACAGAGCTGTGGCTGGTTGGGAGTGAGACACTGATGTCCCATCCCTGGAAGTGTCCAAGGCCAGGTTGGAGGGAGCTCTGAGTAACCTGGTCTATTGGAAGGTGTCCCTGCCCATGGCAGGGGTGGAACGAGATGAGCTTTCAGGTCTGTTGCAACCCAACTCATTCCATGATTCTGTGCCAGCAGGGAGCTGTCAGGACACCAGGCTGAGTGCTGGATCTGTGCTGGGCAGGAGGAACAGCACCAAAGTGCAGCAGGGTTGGGGTTGGAGCCCAAGCCCTGTACAGACAGCACTTCCAGCCTGATCCCATCCCTGCTGCTGAGCCTGGGAAGAGCCAAAGCAGGAAAGGCAAAGCAGCGTCCAGAGGGAGCTCCCCCAGCCTGCTCAGACCCAGCACACTTTGCCCTGTGCCCCTGGAGGGTTTTCTTCATTTAAGGGTTTTATTGCTTTAATCAGATCTCCGGCTTAAGGCGATTCTAATGCCCATCAGAATGAGTCACTCAAGAGCTTCTGAGCAAGCTGAGGGGTCAGAGCATCTCCCTGTGCTGTGACTCTGGGGGATCCCCCCGGCCCACACTGGCTCATCTCAGCATTTTGCTGCTGGCTCAGGAAGTCTTTCTTGCAAGGGCAAAGCAGAGACCAAACTGCCAGAGGAGAGGTGTCTCCTTGTGCAGAGAGATATGTGGTATTGAGTCTTTTCCATCACTGTTTACTTTCCTGCTTTCCTTGTATTTCTGCCCTGCTCTTCCCCGTTCCAGGCATTCCTGGAGTTTCCAAGGATGCCATAAAGTGCAGCCTGTGTTGGTACTTGGGATTGCACAGCCCCGTTCTGGGCTTACAAAAAAAAACCCTGCACCTCTCGACCACAGCCAGCTCTTTAGAAATGAGGAACGCAATTTCCCTGACAACCACGTGGCTCCTCATCTGCTCTGACTCAGTGGTGCCTCGGGGATGAGGATGTCCCAGGGCTCCCCTGCAGGTCACCCAGGTGGGGAAATTTGGGTTGGGGATGCTGCCAACCCCAAAGAGCAGGAGCTGTGGGGCTGTGGGGCCATGCCACGTGCTGTCCAGCCCTCTGAGCCTGCTCTCCCTTCCCCGCAGGGCTCTGCCATCCCTCCCAGCACGAGGTAAAATGAACAAGATGAAAAACTTCAAGAGGAGGTTCTCGCTCTCGGTTCCGCGAACAGAGACCATCGAGGAGTCACTGACGGAGTTCACGGAGCAGTTCAACCAGCTCAACAACCAGAGGAATGAAGGTAAGGAGCCCCCAGGCCCCTGCTGTGGTGCTGGGGCTGGTCAGGAGCATCTGGGGTCAGTGCTGCCAGCAGGGATCTCCTCTCCAGCCCCCACGCCATCCTCTGTGGGGAAAGTTTCTGCCCCTTTGTCTGTGTTGCTTTCCTCATCTGTCCGTCAGGATTAATAACACCTCGTCATTAAATCTGAAGAGAGATTTATACTTGCATAAGGAAAGTCTTATGGGAAGGAAAGGTATTTGCACAAAATGGGGAGGAATGACACATCTGTGGTTAAGGCTGAGAGTGGGAAAGCGTGGGATCTCCTGCCTGCCCAAAAGTAGGGAGTGAGCCCTCCCCAGGGGGACGCTCCCCCCAAGGCAGAGGGGCTGTTCTCTTTGGTTTGGGTAGCACCTGGGGCTCACTGAACCATCCTTTGCCCCTGGACCCACAGTTCTCAGGGTCCCAGGGGGCAGGGAGGTTTAGGGTTAACACCTTCCTGAGCCGAGCATCCCCCGTGCAAAGAGAGCAGCCCTGGGTGCAGGCTGGGGCAGGCTCTGCTGGCTGGGCCAGGGGCAGAGCCAGGGAGAGGCAGAGCTGGAGGCACAGGGTGGGAGCAGCTCAGCCTAAAGCTGGGCTCGGCTCATCCCGGGGTGAATTTACTGCTGCGGGTGCCAGGCTGAACCACCCCCAGCCATCCCCTCATGCCATTGCTGCCTCTGCCACAGCCCAGCCCCTTCAGTGTCACTGCCCTCAGCTCAAGCCGGAGCTCTTTTAGCCCTCACCCTGCAGCCACAATTGCTGAAACTGCCCCTGCAAGCCGGGGCTGAGCTGTGATGTAATTGCCTGGCACCAGTGCCTGCCCCAGCAGGAGGGACCGTGTCTCTGCCAGCCAACCTGCTCCAAAGGAGAGATGCAGTAACCTAATTTAGAGCTGGCTTTCCTCACTCCTGCAGCCCCTGAGGCTCCTTTATCTCTCCAGACACCCGGGCTACCCTGAGCAGCATCCCTCACAGCCTCCCTCCCTGCTCCCACACGCCTCCCCTCACACCCCAGCAAGCAGCGAGGGCAATAATTAGGCTTGAGCCTGTAATTAGATGTGCAGAAGCTGTGGGGATAAAATGGGGCAAGGCTAAGGAAGTGCTGGGTGCTAACAGCTGCTCCTGCTGTTGCCCTCCTTGGGGGCCCTGTGCTCTGGGATGTGGGAGCTCATCTGTGCCCTGATCTGTGCCCTGCAAACCAGAGAGGTGATTTCCCTCTAATTCTGTTTAATGAAGTGTTGGTCATGGCTCTTCCCGTGCCCTTGGATGGCAAACCAGTGCATGCAGCACCTGCACTTGGAATCAAGTCCCTGCCTGGGCTTTTGGGCTTGCTCCTGAAGTAGCCAGGGAAGAATAAGAGCACACCCTGTCCCTCTTCTCAGCTTTCCCTCCCTGGTGCCCTCCCAGTCCCTGCTTGCCGAGTTCCCAGCTTGGTCCCCAAGCTCTCCCACACAGCCCAGGACAAACCCACCACCCTGAACCTGCTCCTTTCTGCCCGAGATCCTGTGATTAAGTTTCCCATGGGGATTGTAAACAACCCAGAGGAGTCACCTCCACGGTGCCCTTAATCTGCTCTCCTGGTTGTTTATGGAGAGCCCTGACAGCCACATTTTTCTGAGGCATCTCTTGGCCCATAATGAACCTCCTGGCTGGGAATTCGTCACCCACAGCCAGGAGGCTCCGCAGGGGGAAGCTGGAGGGGGCACACCAGAGAAGGGGGTTATGCACAAGTGGGGTTTGTGGTCAGGTTTGCACCTCCTGGGAGTTGCCTGGCTTGGGGAGGGCTCTGGGTTTAGTTCTCTCTGAGGTGCTGGTCTCATTTTGCAGATGGAGAATCAAAATGCAGAAGGGAAGAATAACTTGGGTCCAGCTGTGGGTAGCAGAGCTGAGCCTGGAGCTGTGGCAGCAGCTCCTGTGCTGCTTCCCTTTGCCATGGAACAGCCTCACTGCAGGTTTCACCTTCCCTGTTGGGATCTCTGGGGCTGCCCCTGGCTGTCTCTGCCATCCCAGTGGCTCCAGACCCGCCTGCAGCGATCTTGTCTCTCCTGGTGACAACCAGTGACAGCTCAGGCACTGTGATCACTCACTCCAGAGACAAGTGCTAATCACAGCACAGATCAACACGTCGTTTTTTCTTTCCTCACCTCGTGGAGTTCCTCAGGGAGTTGCTCTCAGTTTTCACTTTCCCTCCAGCACCAGAAATCAGGGGGTAGCAGCATTCCCAGTCTGCACATCCCACACTTTGGTGGCTGTGAGTGCCTGCGCCCATCCTTGGGAAGGAGGGTGATGCAGAGGCCAGAGGTGCTCCAAGAGTCAGAGAATCCCAGACTGCTTTAGGTTGGAAGGCACCTTAAAGGTCATTTTGTTCCAACCTCCTGCCATGGGCAGGGACACCTTCCACTAGCCCAGGTTACCCAAGAGCATCTGCAGAGCTGCTCTGGCTCCTGTAAGGGGACAAGGCAGGACCTTCTCCTGGGGACAAACCTGCCTCTGTTGGGTGTGTGGTGAGAAATGCCCAGCTCTGTCCTCTCCATCCCATAATTCTCATGACCTCACTCACAGAGCCTGATAAACAGGCGGCTTTTTTTTTTCCCAGGCTGGAAAAGCAAACAGCTTTCCAGCCCTGATACATCCCATCACAGGCAATGTCACCTTGGTGGAGCTTGACAATGCATACTCTTATTTTTTTCAGAGATAGCAGGTCTTGGGGTCTCCCATTTCCTCTGGTAAAAGCTGGTGGCATCCAGCAACAGCTCATAGCTGTGCCAAGGCTTTGCCCCAAAACAGCTGCTGCCTGCCCTGTGCTCCCAGGCCAGATAAGGCTCAGGGCTGCACAGGTAATTCCCAATTTGCCCTGGCATAAAACAGATGTGGCCTTGGGAGCACGAGGCCCAAAGGAGTGATGATGAGGGGGAGGAAGGAGGATGAATAATCCAAGGTCTGAGTGCAACAGAGCCTTGAGAGGAGAGTTCACACTTAGCAGAGTCATTAGAAGTTATAAGTCAGGCAAGCAGTGGAGGGTTCTGGCCCCTTTCCTTGGGAGATCAAAGCTTGTTTTTGCAGAGGCTGTGTTTAAATATATTTATGAAAAAGGAGGGAGGCTCGTCAGAGGCAGCCGCCGTGTCTGCGGTCTCACTTTAATTTGCTTTGATATCCCAGGCAGCCTCATTATTTGCAGAGTGTCAGGGCTGCCCGTGATCCACATGAAATGCTGAGCAGAATCAAACAGGCCCTCAGGTTTGCACGCCCTGCACAGCTTTCCATCCCCCTCCCGTGAGCACCCACCGGGGTCCTGCAAACCTGGGGCAGCTCCAGCCCTTCTCTGTGGCACTGGGAACTGCTGGGGACACCTTGGGACAGCCCAGGGTGTGCTGGGCTGGCATGTCCCCAGCCTACTCTGGCCCCAGGGCAGCCCAAACACCTTCTCCTCATCTCTGCAAGTCTGTCTTGTTACCTGCTTTGTCCATCCCCTTTGGGTGCACTCGAATATCCAGGTTGTCAGCTTTACCTCTGACTTTACATCTAATGTTCATGTCAATGAGATTGGCACCATTCTGCTGGTGGGTTACTGGTTCAGAGAGACAGTGCTGCTGGTTTGCACCTTTCAGGACAGGCTGAATCTTTTACCAAGCTTTGGGGCTTTTTTACTTATGGGAACCAGCACAAATTCACCCAAAACATCATTTAAGGTGGATTAGTTGCACTCCATTCAGTCCGGTTTTAAATGGCTTTTGTGGGGGGCTTTTTAGCAGATAATTTGCTTAGGAAATGAGCAGGTTAAAAAGATTTGATCCAGTTTAATTGATCCACGTTACTTTCATACCCGTGGTTCATTCAGGATGTTTCCTAATTGTTTGTGTACAAACAGATGGCTGGAAAGGGAAGGGACCAGAGGGGGGACAAGGGGTGACTGTACCTTGGTTTTGCCTGTCTGCCCTGAACCTCCTGGCACTGCTGCAGATCCTCTCAAGCCCCGTGGCACGGGCTGAACCCATCCCTTAGGTGTGGGCTGGGTACCCAGGACCCCCTGCATCCCTCAGCCCGCAGGTTCCCTCCTTCCCCAGTGACCATGGCACAAACCCACATCTTTTCCCAGGTCACTTGCCTGCCACCTCTCATCCGTCAGATGAGCAAACTGCAGCCAGGTCCCAGCCCTGCTCAGCACCCCGTGAAAACCGGCCCTGCCTCTCCAGTCCTCAGCAATGAGATCATCGCTGGCGCCTGAGCCCTTTGGGCTCCGCATTAGGCAGAGCAGGGGATTGTCTCTGTGCAGCCCGGGGAGAGGGCTTGGCAATGGGCAGGGTTCAGCCTGGGCCACCAGCTCCTCCCTGGGGAGTTTCCCTACTGCAATGTTCCTTCTTGCTCCGGGGGAATGTCCCCAGGGCACCCGAATGCACAGAGGACACCTGGTGCGTTTTTGGCAGCGCCCTTGGACCCTCGAGGTGTAATTTGGAGCGTGGCTGCAAAGTTAGGAGGAGGGAGAGAGCTGTGTGGCCACTGGGAAGAGGATGGCATGGTCCTTCCTGCTCGGCCCCACACCTTTTCAGAGGGACAGGCATCCCTCCCCTGGGGAGATGGTTCTCCTCCCTCCCAGCACATCCAGTTTCCTGCTCCTGAGCAGCCCCTTGGAAACAGCATCCCTGTGAACCAGGGGAATCCACTTCACCGGGGTCCAGGTGACCTGCCTTGAACCCATCAGGGTTTGGCTGTGCCTCTGCCTGGGTCTGTGAGTGCCAGAATGTTCCTCCCGACCAGCTGCTAATTAGAGAGTGAGAAGCTTTAAGTGCAAACCTCAAACTGGGGACGAGAAGGAGCTCAATGGCTTATTTTGTACTGATTTCTTGCTCCTTTCAGGGTTTCTTGGGCTCCGTGAGGCTTCACACCTGGAGTCCTGAGAGAAGGGTTATTTTTCTGACCTGCTTTGGTTTTCAAGAGAGCTCTTTTGCTTCTCAGGGCTGTGCCTGGCTCAGGGCAGTGGGTTGGGGTGGGAAAGCCTGGAGTGGTTTGTTTTGCAGCCTTTAATCCCAAACGCCTTCCAAGGCACAGTCACATCCTTGGAGGAAAGGACCTTGATGCCTGTTAGTTTTGGTGGTTCCTGGGGCAGCTGAGATGTCTGTGTGTCTGTGAACTCCCCAAGGACAGGGCTCTCTTTCTATTTTGCTGTCGTACCAACCCAGCCTGGAGGGATTCAGAGCCACAGACAGGCCCTTCGGTGTTCCTAAAGTGCAGGTGATGTTTTATGCAGTGTGGCATTTGGGAGCATAAAGCTGGGAAGTAAAAGTGAATACTCACCCCTGCAATATATACTGCACCCTGTGGTGCTGCTGCAGAAGGGCTGGGCACTGGAATGGCATGTGGAGATCTGGGTGGCCTTGGGTGTGAGGCAGTTCCCCCGCTCTGCATCCCCCTCCCCATCTGTCAAAGAGACCTTCGTGGCAGGGGGATGCACAGGGTGCTTTGGGAAAGCCCTGTGAGTGATGTGTGTGTGTGGAGCAAAAAGCAGGAATTCCCTCTGCCTCCCGGACATAGAAAAGGAAGAAGATACTCCCATGGCCCCAGAGCATCTCTGCACCTCCCTGCCCTGCTCTCACTCCCTTTCCTCCAAAGTACCTTCCTTGGCACTTCTGCCACTCACTGTCCTTTCTCTCTGTCCTCAGACCTGGCTCAAGGGCACCTGCAGCTGGGGCAGCTGGGCAGGGAGTTCCGTGCCGACAGCAGCCCCCTGTCCCCATCAGAGGTGGAGGAGCGGTCCCCCGTGGCCGTGCGCTACCGCAGCAACAACCAGCGCCGCTTCTCCGTCGAGGCAAGTGCTGCTGGAGGGGGCAGGGGGCACATGGGGACCTCTGGGTGTCACCTCCCTGCTGGCTGGAAGCCGGTGTTGGGTTCTGGCAGTCTCAGACATGAGCCCTGACATCCTCTTGGTGCACTCGATGTGTCTCCCGAGGTACCCAGGGAGCATCCCCAGGCACACACCCCCTCCCCTTCCCTTTGCCTCTCACTCAGGGTCCCACAGATGCTGCCCCATCACTTCACCACCCACACCAGCTCTGCTCAGAGAGCCCTTCCCCTGTGAATGTCTCTGTACAGTCCTCCTTTGGTCACCCACCCACTCCTCTGTCCCTCTCTGCAGGATGTCAGCAAACGCCTCTCCCTGCCCATGGACATCCGCCTGCCCCCCGAGTTCCTGCAGAAGCTGCAGATGGAGAGCCCCGAGTTCCCCAAGCCCCTCAGCAGGATGTCCCGAAGGGCTTCCCTTGTAAGTCACGCCAAGCTGTGCCAGGAGATGTTCAGGTTGGACATCAGGAGGAATTCCTCCATGGAAAGGGTCATCAGGCATTGGAAAGGGTTTCTTTGGGGGGGTCCCCATCCCTGGAGGTGTCCAAGGAAGGACTGGACGTGGCACTCAGAGCTCTGGGCTGGGTGACAAGGTGGGCATCGGGCACAGGGTGGGCTCGGAGATCCTGGAGGGATTTTCCAACCTCCATGACACTGATTCTGAGATCTGCACCCCTTCCCCAGTCACACTCACTGCAAATCCCCAGGCCTGCACATTCCTTCACTCACCTGTGCACACACCTGACTGTCCCCTCAGCCTGGCTCCTTCCCTGTGGGAGGAGGTGGAAACCCTCCTGCAGTTTGGCAAGTGCTGGAGCCTCTGCTCGTTGAAATGCAAATGTGGATAAATAATGAATTAGCCTTTGCATTAGTGCTGGCATTTCAGTTTCTTTTGCTGCAGAGCAGCAGCATAAACTAGGAACAAAAACTCTGAGCCCTGTGTCCAGCTGGGCAGGCCCCTGTCCTGCTGCCCAGGAGTGCCCAGTGCTGGACAGGTACCCACAGCAAGGTCTCAGAAGGCACCTTTGGGTCCCACATGCCTGTTCAGGGGGAGGAGGAGGACAGGAGAGCTTGCATTTACCTGCCTGTGCTGTCTAGTCAATAAAATAGACACAGCCAGAGGGATGTGTCATTAATATTCATGGTGTCCTCCATGAATAAGGAATGTGGCTCCGGGGGTTGTGCAGCACCTCGGATTGCAGTAGCCACTTCATCTCCCTGCTCAGGACATGTCCCTTCCCAGGGTACACAGAGGGTCTGGGGAGTAAATGGAGTAAAAATCCCACTGTTCCCTGGGATTTGCTGGTTCAAATCCAGCTTGAGTGAGGAAGAAAGCAGCTTCCCAGCTTGGGAGAGCTTGGTGGGCTGTCAATGCCTTCCCCAGGGGTAGATTTGGGGAGCAGGGGGGGCTGCAGGAGCATCCCAGACCTGGGGCTGCTGGTTCTCCCTGGGCACAGTGTGGGGGGAGCCCATTCGGTGCCTCGCCAGGGTCCCTTTCCCTGCCTGCTGATTGACAGCTATCCATCCAGCTCCATCTGCTGGTGAGCACCATGGCATGAGCCTTTGGATCAGGGCTGGGGGGGTCTTTAGGTGGGCTGAAGGCAGAGCTGCTGGCCTGGGGTTACACCGAGGGAACTGTATTTTGTGGGAGAATGGCACCATTTTATTAAGCCTCAGGAACAACGATTTGCCCTGCACCTTGGATGCTGCTCTGCTGGGAATCACCCTTTTCCCTGGCACACACACGATCCAGACTGGCTGAGGAGGTGTCCCTGTCCACACAGAAAATTGTACCCATCACAGCTCCTGCTCCCCTGCTGGTGCTGGGTGGGAGAAGGGGAGAAAGGGTGGCAGGGGAAGGGTATGGATGCAGGTGCCATCCATTCCACTTAAGCCAGTCGATTGGGAAGGTTTCCTGATGGATTGCTTGCACAGCTCCTCCAGGAGATTAATGGACTTGATGTGGCAAACACCTGCCTTGCTTGATCTACCCCAAAGCTGTCACTGCCCAGTGTCCCTGACCTTCCTTCTGGAGGTGAAGCCATCCCTAGATGAGATCCCTCTGCCCAGTGATGTTTTCCTTTCTCCCTTACAGTCAGATATTGGGTTTGGGAAGATGGAAACGTACGTTAAACTGGACAAACTGGGGGAGGTGAGTATCCTGTGAAACTCCTGTAAGGAATTAAATGAACTTCAAAGGGCAGCTTGAAGTGCCAAGGGCAGATGTAGCCAAATTTCTTCAATATCCAAAAATGCTTAGATATATTCTGTGGAGTTCAGACGTGGCCCTGTCACTTCAAATGGTCCTTCCCCCAAATGTTTTGGAGATGTCAGTGCTGTGCCACCCTGGGGAATGGGCTGCATGGCTTGTTGTTCCCTCTCCCCTCCCAGGGCACCTACGCCACTGTCTTCAAGGGGCGCAGCAAACTGACAGAAAACCTCGTGGCCCTCAAGGAAATCCGCCTGGAGCACGAGGAGGGGGCTCCTTGCACGGCCATACGGGAAGGTGAGGGAGGGATGGAGGGGCTTTTGCACATCCCAGCCCTCGTCCAGGTGGATTTGGGGTGGGTGGTACAGGTGGTACCTGTGGTCTGTCCCATGTGGATTTGGGGTGGGTGGTGCAGGTGGTACCTGTGGTCAGTCCCGGGTGGATTTGGGGTGGGTGGTGCAGGTGGTACCTGTGGTCAGTCCCAGGTGGATTTGGGGTGGGTGGTGCAGGTGGTACCTGTGGTCAGCCCCAGGTCCTGCTGCCCCAACCTTCCTTCTGCTCCCCTGTCCTTGCAGTGTCCCTGCTGAAGAACCTGAAACACGCCAACATCGTGACCCTGCATGACATCATCCACACCGAGCGCTCCCTCACCCTCGTCTTCGAGTACCTGGTGGGTCTGGGGGGCTCTGTGGGAATGGGGTTATGGTGCCTTCCTGTGGGTGGGTGATGAGAGCCAAGGGGAGGACAGGCTGACCTGTGCTTCCTGCTGCAGGACAACGACCTCAAGCAGTACCTGGATAACTGTGGGAACCTGATGAGTGTGCACAATGTGAAGGTAAGGGGGTGTGCCCGGGACCCCCTGCCTCTCCCTGCATGTGGGGGGCTCACCCTGTATTGCCAGGGGAGGCTGGAGACCCCTTCTCCCTTCAGTTCAGCCTTGTTACTCTGCTTTGACTTTTTCCACCCTGTTCTGATGCTCCACCAGTATTTCTCTGGTGCCTGCCACCCTAAATAAAATCAGTGTGTGTTCACCCCCTTTTCTGTGTCTCTGTGATGGGCCTGAAGACGTCCCTACAACACGTCCCACCCCAGGGTGTCCCATGTCCCTGTGCTGAATGCAAACCCCTTCTCCCCCCACAGATCTTCATGTTCCAGCTGCTGCGTGGTCTGGCTTACTGCCATGGCAGAAAGATCCTGCACAGAGACCTCAAACCCCAGAACCTGCTCATCAACGAGAGGGGGGAGCTCAAACTGGCTGATTTTGGTGGGTGAACCTCTCTGGGGGTGATGCAGCACTAGAAAGGGGGTGCAGCTCCTTGATGTCCATCCTGTCCCTCCTCAGGACTAGCCAGAGCCAAGTCTGTCCCTACAAAAACCTATTCCAACGAGGTGGTCACGCTGTGGTACCGACCCCCCGATGTCCTGCTGGGATCTACGGAATATTCCACCCCCATCGACATGTGGTGAGTCACAGCTCCAAATGGAGCTTCCTGGGCTCTCGGAGTGTTTCCAGCCACGGGGAATTTCCATCCAGTGTTGGTTGTGCCAGAGGGTGGGGGGCTCTCCCAGAGCTGTTTGCCATGTCCCCTGGGTCTCGAGGTCCTCGGTGTGCTGTCCCCATTGGGGGGAGTGGAGAATAGAAAGGACAGAGCTCCTGGAGATCTGTCCCCATCGGGGGGAGTGGAGAACAGAAAGGACAGAGCTCCTGGAGATCTGTCCCCATTGGGAGGAGTGGAGAACAGAAAGGACAGAGCTCCTGGAGATCTGTCCCCATCGGGGGGAGTGGAGAACAGAAAGGACAGAGCTCCTGGAGATCT
>JAWWEE010000069.1:3023218-3052911 GCA_035221455.1 Xenops minutus | reverse complement strand
GTGGATTGGGCTGAGCACAAGTGAACAAGGGTGGGCTGGCACAGGATGCCGTGGGGGGCACACATATGCTGGGGTGGGCTGGGGTGGACAGAGGTGGGATGGCATGGGCTGGCATGGGCAGGGCTTGTCGGGAGGACTGGGGTGGGCAGGAGTGGGAGGGGTGGATAGGCATGGGATACCATGGCATGTGTGAGCAGGGGTGGGCAGGGGTGGTCTGGGGTGGGCAGGGGTGCTCTGGCATGGGCAGAGGTGCTCTGGCATGGACAGGGGTGGGCAGGGGTGCTCTGGGGTGGGCAGGGGTGCTCTGGCATGGACAGGGGTGGGCAGGGGTGCTCTGGGGTGGGCAGGGGTGCCCTAGCATGGACAGGGGTGGGCAGGGGTGCTCTGGCATGGGCAGGCATGGGCAGAAGTTGCCCACAGCCCCCCTCCAGGCTGGCAGAAGTGTGAGGGTGAGATACTCCTTGCTGGTTGCCCTGGGCAATGCCAGCCTGCCAGGAACATTCATGTCCTCTCCTGGGGGCAGGAGACCCACACTCAGGAGGTTTTTTTTCCTGTACCAAATGACCATGACAGGTTTCCCTCTCCCCCTGCCCAGGTACCCCAACAGAAGACACCTGGCCTGGGATAACATCCAACGAGGAGTTCAAAGCTTACAATTTCACACAGTACCGAGCCCAGCCGTTAATAAATCATGCCCCAAGGTACCTCCTGGAGCAGGGACACAAGCCATGGGGGGCTGGTGTTGGGTGTAAAGGGGATCCTGGGGACACCAGTTTCGCTTTCTCCTTGTGGTGCTGGAGGCTGCAGTGCCACCCATCCCTGGGTGCAATTCTTTGAGTCCTGTTTTTATTTCCTCTTTCTCTCAGGCTGGACTCAGAAGGCATTGACCTGCTGACAAACCTCCTCCTGGTGAGTGGCAGAGCAGCCCAGGTGGATGGCAAAGGGATTTACTCCAGGGAAGGTGCTCTGGCTGCCCTCACATTGGCCACGGAGCTGGGCAGGACAGAGGCTGTGGCTGCAGAATCAGCCATGACCCCACAGCTGCCCCAACACCTCCCACTGGGAACAGTGGATCCTTTACCCTGTGTCCTCTCACACACAAGGGAGAGGCCACAAAGCTGATGATCCGTAAGGTACGACACGGTCAGTGCATTCCTGTGCTCCCACAGTGTGTGCTGTGCCCTGTGCTGGCACAAATGGCACTGGGAATGTCCTGCACGCCCCCATGCTGTGTTTGTCACCCAGCATATGACATTGCTGGGGCTCCTAGATATGCAGAGGCACCCAGATGTGCACACATCTGGCCTCTGTGCCCACTGACTGCCGTCTGACACATGCAGGCTGTTTGTAATGTCCTTTCTCTGGGGCTTTGTGCAGTACAGAGCCAAGGGCCGGATCTCAGCAGAGGCAGCCCTGCAGCACCCCTACTTCAAGAGCCTGGGAGAGAGGGTGCACCTCCTGCCTGACAGTAAGTACTGCCTGTCCCCTCCTGTGGGGCAAAAAAGGGTTCCTGGGGGTGGTTTGCAGGGAGGTGCCTCTTGCCTTTGCTCACTCAGAGGTGCTCCTGCAGCAGGGTGGGGTGGGAGCTTGATGGCTGTGAGAGGAACTGATAGTTCAGGTAGGATGGGTAAGAGGAGGAGAGAGAGAAAAGAGCTCTGATGAGGTGCCACACGTGGGCACTGCTGTCCCTCCCGGCTTTGCAGGCTGCTGAGTGACCCCTCTCTCTGCCCCCTCTGCCTAGATGCCTCCATCTTCTCCCTGAAGGAGATCCAGCTTCAAAAGGACCCTGGGTACCGAGGCTCAGCCTTCCAGCAGTCAGGTAGGTCCAGGGAAAAGCCCACTGGCCTCTCCCAGGTGGTGCCATGGACTGTGCTGGCACTGGGCTTACTCCCAGTGGCTGCCAAAAGCCAAACCTGCTCCTTGTTACCTGCTTTAGTCCCCAGATTACCCCTGGGGCATCCTTGCTTGTCACCTACCAAGCTACTAAAGTCACATCTGGATGTCCTGAGGCCAAACCTCTCCATGAATGCCATGGGCTCGGAATCTCCCAACCCAGAGCCCCGCAGGGCTCAGCTGCTCTGCAGTCCCTGTCTGACCTCCCTGACCCATCTCTCTCTCTGTCTCTTCCTCAGCCCGAGGGAAGAACAGGAGGCAGAGTATATTTTAAACCTGGATCTCATGTTCCCCTTGTCACCATGGAGATGGAAGCACTGAGAAAGGAGACGGCAGCGTGCTCCCACCCGACCCGCCGCAGGATTCCCGACTGGGGCAGGACAGTGCTGAAGTGCCCTTGGGCTCAGGCTGTCCCCTGCCCGTCCCCAACCCCCTGGAGCTGCTGCTGATGGACCTGTGGCCTTGTTCCCCCTCTTGTTTTCATGTTGCCCCCACCAGACACGAGCTGCCACCCTCCGTGCAGGTGCTCCAGGGAGGAGCTGCAGGACCTTGTGCTGCCCCTGCCCTGGGGCTGAGCTGGGCACGGGCAGGTTTTGTGGACACGGGGTGATGTCTCCAAAGTTGTGGTGTTTGGGCCAGACAGTCATTCCTGAACATCTGCCTTTGCTCAGACCACCTGCTCTGCACCCCCAGTTTCTTGGGGAGACACTTTGCAGCCACGTTACGAGTCATGGCCATGACCCAGGTTGGCACTGGGAGACTGGAGCACAGAAACCAGGGCAGCCCCCCCTTGTTTCCCTTGCTTTCTGCTGCAGAACCCCCTTTTCTCTCCCCATCCTTGGTAGCTGAATCCTGACAAGGACGGAGCAGCTGAAGGAGAGGGCTTCCCATTGCTTCCCCCCGGATCTCCCTCTGCTTGCCATCAATGTGTTCCCAAATCCAGCCAGCTGGGATATCCTGAGCTGGGAGCACGGGCTGTCCCAGCCCACCTGGGCTGCAGGTACCTGCAGGTAGGGCTGTGCAGGAGCGGGGCCAGGTGAGCACTGGCTCTGTGCTGTCTCCTGATGCTGTGCCAAGCCCTCCAGCCAGCCTGTCCCAGGCACTGATGGAGCAGCTCCTTCCTCATCCCCCACAGCCACGATCCTCACAGGGGGCAGGACGGGGGTCCCAGACAGTGTCTCAGGAGCACATCTCCCCCAGCCCATCGCTGAGCCCCCCCAGCACAAGGCAGAGCCCGAGTCCCTCCATACCAAAGCATCGCACACACCCACCTCAGTGCATTTCTACCCAGAGGAAGGGGGAGAGGTGCCAAACCTCCCACAGCTCAGCTGTGGGCACCAGAAATAGACCTGGAGAGAAGCAAACCATCCCTCAAAGCCTCTTTGCCTGGCCCCTGTGTGTGGATTGTCCCGGCCCTGGCTCGGATCGGTGCTGGGGCCAGAGGTGTGTGTGAGATGGGAGTGTGCTGTGCTGGCTGGGGGCTGCTCGGGGGGTGTTTTCCCCTCCATGCACTTCAGGAACATGCCAAATCCATCCTGGGCAGAGCAGCCCTGCTGCACCTCTCCCCCACAGCCTGCGAGCAGCCTGAAACGTCTGCAAGTGTGTGAGCATTGCAAGAAGAGCAATTTCTCTTACTGTACATTATTCATATCATTTCCTCGGCTGCCCTGGATGACTGGCCTGCTCACCCACTGGTCCTGCGGCCTCTGCATGTGGCCAGGAGACTCTGGACTTGGCCAGTGCTGTGACTGTCACCTGGGAGTGGCACTGGCAGGGCATTGGGATGTATTGGGATGCCCTGCTCGGGCATGGCAGCTCTCCATGCTGCTGTTTCCCCATGGAGCAGGGAGCGAGGGCGGGTGTCTGCTTTGCTGTGCGTCATTTCTCCTGTGATCCGTGGAAAACACACAGCAGGAGGATAAATGTGGAGACCCCAGAGCTCCCCAGAGCCCCTGGGATGACTCCTCCCCGTGCCAGTGCTCGATGTTCCCTGCGAGCTTCCCCATCCGAGCAAAGCTGTTCATTGGGGTTTGTCCCAGACAAGCATCCAGACGTCTGCATTGTTTGAGGTTTGCCCATCCCTGCTCTGTTCCTTCTCGCTGTGTCCAGCTTACAGCAGGCTGAATAGCTCATTAATTGTTTCCATTTGATAGGGAAGAGCATGAACAGCCACCAGCCCCAGTGACGCATTTCAGCCCGTGCTTTCCTGGTCCCCACTCCCATCTCCTGGTGCTGGGGCTGTGCACAGGGAGGTGTTGGCTGGAGCCAGTCTCAACTCTCACCCTGTCATCTTTCCTTTCACAAAGGAATCTCCTTGGAATGGCAGGGATCTGGGGGGCAGATTTGCACTTCCCAGGGCTCCCATCAGGAATCAGCAGCTCAGCAGGCAGGACAGCTCATGGATGCAGCAGCACC
Organism: Xenops minutus; assembly: GCA_035221455.1. Taxonomy (NCBI): domain Eukaryota; kingdom Metazoa; phylum Chordata; class Aves; order Passeriformes; family Furnariidae; genus Xenops; species Xenops minutus. Next base: position 3,048,603 of record JAWWEE010000069.1, on the reverse strand, counting down.
TTCGGGCACATGGGGTGAGGAGTGCTGGTGTGCCCAGGGGAGCAGAGCCTGGGTCAGATCAAGGAAAGCAGCAATCCCCTCCACTCACCCTTGGGAAGCCCGTTCAGGACATGTTTGACCTGTTTTTGTGCAGTTGTCTTGCTTGGTGTTACCATCCCCCTGCACTGAGGTTGCCCTGGGAATAAACTCCCTGGGGTATCAGATGCCCAGCTGAGCCTGCCCACATTCCCACTGGGAGGATGGAGACAGAACACACCAGATCACTCTCCCCCCATAAGAGAGGTGTTCCTGCTGAAGGTCAAAGTCACCTACAGAAACCACTGGGGACAAGACTCAGCAGTGACCGTGTGGCCAGGAAGGCATTCCCAGGATCAGTCCCAAAGACAAAGGACCTGAGAGCTTCAGTTTTTCCTTTGGTAGCCTTTGCCTTTCCTACAAATCCTCCCTAAAGGGGCCATTATTACCCCTGAGTGCTACTAACAGCCCCAATTTCAGATAACCCCTTTTGTCCCACTGATTTAGTGGGTATTTGATGCCCATTGAGGGGGGTGATAGGGGGTGTAAATATTTGGTGCCCCGCTGAGCAGGGTTTGATGCTGGAGCTCCCTTTGGCTGGCAGAGCCCTGAGCCTTTGATCTCCACAGCTGGAAAGAAAAGGAGCTGCAGGTTGGCAGAGCCCAGACCCAAATCCCCTTCTCCCTCTCTGAGACAGCATTCCAGCCTCCATAGGCTGGGTTGGTGAGGAGAGAGATCTCTTGGGTGGCCCATCCACAGGGCAGTGCCTCGCTCCCCTGTGCCCACTCCAGCAGCTCATCCCTGGCAGGATGAGCTTTCCCAGGTTTTGGAGCACCAGCCAGCTCCCAAGTTGGATTTTTAATGGAAATGCTGGGAATTTCTGTGGCGCTCGGGCATTTTTTTCTCACTTTATGGATTCTCCCATCCAGCCCATAGTGGAGCAGCTGCCACTCCTGGCAGATGGGCAGTCCTGACAAAAAGGAAACTGCTGCTTTGTCTTCCACACATTTTTCTTGGAATGTTTTCCTTTTTTAACCAGTTCTGGTGGAAAATGGGAGTTTTGGCTGTTCCCTCAGTAAAGGCTGTGTACCCAGCTGATAGGTGGGGAAAGGGATATAAGTAATGTGTAAAGCAAGGTCTGTGTTTGGGACAACAATAACACTTGCAGGCAGAGCTATTTCATTTCATCTCTCCATTCCCACACGCACACGCCTTTCCTGGCCCAACCCTTTGCCAGATCTATGTTAAGATTTGAAATGACAAAACTACACTGTATCTTGGAGACTAAGGACAAAATAAGTGCTTTTTTTCCCCCCTCTCCCTTACACATGAGAAAAAGAAAAAAAAAAAAACCAAAACCTAATTAAAGGGCATTTTCCCAGGGTTCTCAAATGTTTTCCATGGGGTTTTTTCACCTGGTCTCGCCTGCCAAAAGCTGTGGCTCTGCCTGCTGGTGCTGCTGCAGCTGTGCTGCACATCTGCCCTGTCCCTGTACACTCAAGTCCTGTAGGAGGTGATTTTGGCTGTGCCTGAGCCCTCCCTGCGAGCGGTGTCTGAGCACAATGAGAACCCCCCCTTTGTGGTTTCTTCATTGCCTTCTTCCATCCTCAGCACCGTGCTTGTCCTCCAGCAGGAAAGATGGATGCAAGTGGCCAGGATACACAAACTGTGAATGTCCTCTGGTGTGATTCATTTGCAGAATAGCAGTAATATATTTAACTAGTGCTGTACAAAGGAAAGATGCATTTTAAAAGAAATGATTTTAAAGATTTATTCCAAAAAGAAGCAATGTTGGGTTGGGGGGTTTTTTTTGTTTTGGTTTTGGTTTTTTGTTTGTTTGTTTTTATAGAAAGTTTTTCTGCAATAAATGGAAAGGTAGAAAAAGAAAAGAAAAAGAATAAAAGATTGTATCCATCATCAATCTTGTGTCTTGATGTTTTATAAGAATATTTCAATTTTTGTATTTCAGACGTGACATGACTATTTTGTGGCTGTGCTCATTTTATTGCTAAGGCTGATACCACACTTGTATTGTGAATGCCCCAAAGCAAAGATTGGACAATAAACTTTATGGAATATGGGATAGGTTTGTACAGGATATAATTTTTCTCTCTTTTTTTTTTTTTTTGGTAGGAGAAGGATCCACTTGGGATTTGAGTTTCAGGTAGGTAGGACTGAAGGAAGGTGGGTCATCTCAGGTGTGAGTTGATCTCTGGTGGGTGTTCAGGGAAGGCAGCTGTGCCATTCCATGCCACCTTTGTTCCTTCCCACAGCTTTCCCTGCACTTCCAGGACACCTTTCCTGCTCCCAGGGCACTTTCTGGCTGGCTGCAGTAAACTCCCCAAGAACACAAAAGGAGTTTTCCCAGCACCTGACCTTTGCAGGGGGTTGAAACACAAGACCTGGGAGACTTGTGCGTAATAGGAAAATGTTTCTGTGGTCTGTGCGTGGATCCTGAGGCTTTAAATAAATATTGCCATAAGCCTATCAGGCAAATAAAGCCCAAGGCTGACTTGCCCAGCCCGGGGTTGCAAAACAACCAGAGGGCAGAGCTGGGGAAGGGACAGGGGAGCCCTTTTTCCCATAGATCCAAGAGCTGAAATCCCCCTGGGATGAGAGTTATTCAGCTCCACAGCCCCCTTTGCATATTCCTGCTCTCTGGCCTGTCCGTGCTGAAGGGAATCTACAGCCACCAGTGTCCTGGAACGTGGGAAGGGTATGAGGGGACCTGTGGGGTCTTTGGGAGCAGAGCGTGGTGTGAGCCCGTGGATGGTGGGCTGCTTTAGGGAAGGGGACAATGCCCTCCACCCCCTCCTTGGGCTGCACCTCCAGCACACCCAGCCTGAGTCACGTTCCGGTGCTGGTGTGGACACATCCCCACTAACAACCTGTTTGCCAAACCAGTTCCTCCATCTGCTGCTCTCATTCCTGCAGTGTCGCAGCTGCTGGTGCTGTGTCCAGGGAATGCTGCCCAGCATCCCCAGCCCACATCCCCCTCCTGCCTTCCAGACATTCCCAGCTGCCCAAATAGCCCCAGGAATCCTTTAGGGAGTCCTCCTGCCTTGCCAGGATGCCCTAACCAGGTCACGGAGTGTTCCTCAGTGTATCTGCCCACAAAGCTGGTGTGATACCCGCTGCCCTCAGCATTTGTGTGCCATCATACTCCTGGGGCATTTGGGGAGACTCAGCCCAGGTTGTGTCGCTGCAGCCACCCCCGTGTGCCATGGTTTTAGTGCTGCCAAGGAGGAAGCACAGGGATTGCAGCTCAGTCGTGGTGGGTGTGTGGCTTATTTCAGCTGGGCGGCAGGAAAACGTGTAGGTGAGCACTTCCTCCTTTCACACAAGTGTTACAAGATCTGTAATAACTGGGCCAAGATTTCAGGCTAATGTTTGACCTAGAAGTGGAGCCAAGCTTTCCAAACCACACTGTGTTTTGAAACTCTTGACCCCGCAGTACATGAGGTGAACATCTCTCTCGTGTGCCCCTTCGGGCTGGGCTGCTGAGCATCTCTCATGCAGCCAAGAATAATTTGGCCCATCCAATGGGGAAGTTTACCCAGTGTTGTAAGAAGCATCCTGTCTCCTCTCAGTAAGGTTCAGTGATTCAGAGGGATTTTCTTATCTGCTCAAGCTTGCTTGGTGCTGGGTTTTTTGGATGCATCAAAGTTCCCATCTCTAAAGGTACATGTAGATCTTGGACCCATCACACTGGCACACGTGGCTGCTGGGATGACTCCTGTGGTTTCTGAGGGTGTCAGCCCAGATTTGTCCTTTGTGGTCTTTGGCAAAAAGGGGACATGGAAAACTTCAGCAATATCTCAGCCCCAGGCCCTTGGCCAAGCTGCCAACCCAACCACTGCTGTCCCAAGCCAAGCCATGAGGTCTCAGCTGGTTCCACCCCAAGGAAGCCCTTAGAAAACCTATAACTAGAGGTGGATTGCCCCACTGTGTTGAGACTGGGTGAAGTGATTGCAACAGCACAACAGCAAACCTGAACAAATCTGGGGTGAAGCTCTATTTTGTCACTGCAAGCAGGACTGAGCATGATAAAGAAGTTGAAAAAATTAACTGACACAGCGTGAAAAATCCCTGCTGTGCCTCTTGCTGTCCCAGGAATGTTTGAGGGCACAGGAAAGGTGTTTCCCAGATGTGCTGGATGCTTTGGAGCAGCAGTGGTGATGCTGCTGGCTGCAGAAGGGCTGCTCTGCTCTTCCTTCATTCATGGTTTCACTTTGCAGTTTGCAGCAAGTGCAAAAATGTGGGTGTTTAATTCAGTGCAAGTACAACATTGATTTCAGTTTGGAAAACAGCCGAAAGTGCCTCCTCGTGAAGCTAATTCTGGTGTTGCATCTACTCATAGTCCTGTGGCTCGCATTTTTATGAGCTCCCTCCGAGGATCTGGATTTCAGTATGTGGAACCAGAAAGGATCTGTGTGTTCTTGTGCTGACTAACCCACCTACGCCTCGGTTCTTATTTGCAAGCATATCTTGTATGGTTTGTGTTCTCCCTGATAAAATGGCCTGGTATTCCTGGAAGCGAGTGTGTGGCATTTAGGTCAGTTGTTGTAGCTGGGCTAGGGGTTGTGCCACTATTTGTCACCCCTGGTGTCTGGATGCTGCCTTTCCCTCCGGGAGTGGATGCAGTGAACTTGCAAAGGTGGGGAAAGCTCAGCCATTTTATAGCTGAGAATTCAAGCCCCAGGAAGATGATGCTCTCCAGTGATGGGGATGCAGCAATGGAAGCCAGAGAAGAGCTCAGGTCTCCCAGCCCCCTGTCCAGTAAAGGGATAACCAAGATTGAGATCAAGAATGTGGTCCCAGGGAACCACAGGCCAGCCCTTCTCCTGGGGCAGAGCACCTGGTGTGTGGGAGATCAGGATCTGCTGTTTCTTCAAGTTGGTTCCATGAACAAGGAGATGCATGGACAAAGAGGGTCCAGAGATGACTTTCCCAGCAGTGTTTTGATGGAAAGGCCTTTATTGTCACAATCCTTTCTCCCGCATTCCCCATTTAGGGATGGGAAAGAGAAGCTGAGGCACTTTGCAGCACTGTGGCTGCTCAAATCTAGTTCTTGCCTGGCAGGGAGAGCCTGAGGCTGTGGCTCCCAGGCTGTGCCCCAGCCTTCCCTCCACCCTGCCATCCAGGCTGTTTAGGAAGGTGGTTTATCATGTAATGATAAAACCCAATTTCCGCCCTTGCTGTTGACTCACTCCCTGGCCATGAGCAAAGAGCTTCATTCCTTCCTGGCCCTCGGTTTTCCCATCAGTCAAACAGGATAAGGACATTGCTCCAGCCCTCCAGGCAGCTCAGCTGCTTCTTTGATTCTTTAATGGTTGCAGGTGCAGGTGCTGAGCAGCCCCAGGAGTTCTGAGTCTGGGGCAATTGGGAGGGTGGGGGTGCAATAACCCACCTGCCCCACCGTCACCCACAGTCACTTTGCTGTTCCCTTTGCTGGTGGAAGAGGACATGACCTTGTTCTCCTTACCTTGGGAAGACTCCAGCGGGTGCCATGGGCACAGAAGAACAAGGACTTGGATGCAATTTGGATTAGCTAAACATTAAGCTCTGGCCAGGTGGAAATGAGCACCTGCAGCCCCGGCACAGCATTCCTGAGGGCCGGGTCACAGGATGGGTGAGTACCTGTGCCCAGGAAGGTACCTGGAGCCAGCTCTCCATCATGGCTGAGCAGCATCGATTCTGCTTTGCCTGAAAAGAGTGTTCTAAAAATTGCCAGTCTTTCCTAGCTAAAGTAGGTGAAATATTTATAAACCCATCCTCTAGAGAAGACCTTTTGCGTAAGCACCGACTGCTCCGGCTTTAAAACCCGCGCCCTCCCCCCCGCCCCAAGCCATCCTGTGCCTCTTAGCGGGGAAGGGGCAACTTTAATTACGTTTGTCTGGAAAGGTGGCACCTATTTACGGGCACGGGAGACCGCAGGGATGGTTGGCATGGGGGGGGGGGAGGAAAAAAAAAACAACCCCAAAATGGGATTTCTGGCTTTCCTTGCTCGGCTGTGCTCTGTCACATCGCGTGTGATGCTGCGGCTGTAGTTTAACAGCGCGGGGTGCGTGGACCGCGCAGAGGGGTCGCCACACTTTTGGAGAGAGGATGCGAGCCCCGTGGGGGGGAGCTGGGAGGAAGGAGGAGGAAGAGGAGAAGGAGAAAGAGGAGAAGGAGGAGGAGGAAGAGGAGAAGGAGGAGGAGGACGGGTCGGGGGGATACGCGATGCCCGGGCACTTCGCGGTCCCGCAGGGATGCTCCGGGGTCCGTCGGGGCGGCTCCGGGGGCGGCGGGGGATGGAGAGGGGCCCCGCTCCGCCCGGCCCCGGCCCCGGAGGCGGAGCCAGAGCCCGGCTCGGCGGGATCGGGAGGCACATCCCGCAAAGGAGGAGCGGGATCGGGCTCGGGGAGGGCAGCGGGGCGGCGGCGGGGCCGGAGCGCGGAGCCGGAGCGCATCACCGCCGCCGCCCACCATGTGGTGGGACGAGCGGGTGTCGGCGCGGTTCCGGAGGAACCTGCAGCCCACCCTCACCTACTGGAGCGTCTTCTTCAGCTTCGGCCTCTGCATCGCCTTCCTGGGGCCCACGCTGCTGGACCTGCGCTGCCAGACCCAGAGCTCGCTCTCCCAGATCACCTGGGTGTTCTTCTCCCAGCAGTTCTGCCTCCTGCTCGGCAGCTGCCTCGGAGGGCTCTTCAAGAGGACGTAAGCGCCCGGCGAGCTCAGGGGGGCTCGGCTCTGCACAGACCCCCCTCCCCTTAGCCCGGGTCGGGGGCGGGCAGCGCCAGCATCTCCCCCCCCCAATTCCCGGCTTTCCCCTCCCTCTGGGATGCTGCATGGGAAAACCATTCCCGACGGAGCGGGTCCGCAGCCCCCTCTCCCGAGCGCTCGCAGGGAGGGTCGTCCCGGCAGGAGCCGCTCCCGGGGCTGCCCCTTCTCCTCCTTGCGGGGTTCCATCCCCTGGCACAGGAGCTGCGGCTCCGCGGGGCTCGGCACGGCCGTAGGTGTGAAGTTACAGCCAGAACTTCCCCGGGAGGGTGTTTTCCCTTCGCCGCGATTGTTTGCGGCCAAAAATCGCCTGGGAAGCGCGTTTGAAGAAGCTCGGGGTCAGCAATCCCGGGAGTTTGGGGAAACACGTGGTGGGAGGCGAGTGGTCCTCGTGGTGTGGCTGGGGAGGGGGACAAAGGGAATTTGGGGGGGTTGGTGAGAGAGCCGGGCACAGCCAAACACGGATTTTCAGCGAGCCTTCTGTCCAGGATGTGTTTAAAATAAATACCCCACGATGGCTCAGCCCTGAAGATTGCCAGGGAGGCGTTTGATTTGAGGCTCGGTGACAGTTCTGAGAATCAGCTGATTATTTACATTTACATTGTCACCGATTCTCCGGGCGGTGATGTAACGTGTCAGCCTGAAACACACGCCGTGAGTACGTGTGAGCTGTACATGGGAGGGTTTTGCACAAATCCTTTGAAAACGCTTCGTTAAACATTTTTACCTTGTCGCTCTTGGCTTGTGAGCCGAGGAGAGTGTTGGCTAAAGGAGGAGGTGTTGGAGCACCTGTAAATTGCCACCCTGGTCCGTGGGACTGTCCTGCCTGGTGGAGCCCAGAGGTTTAGTGGAGTGCCAGGGCAGGAGGTGCCAGGTGGGGTGCCCAGGAATGGGAACAGCACGTGGGAACCTCGCTCTGGGTCTGACAGGGCTCTGAGACTGCTGGGTCAGCAGGCAGAGCCTTTGCCAGCCCCCGGGCTGCCTCGCATATGTTTGAAGGAGCAGGGAAGGAAAACGCAGAATTGTTTCCTGCTGTCAGCTCCAACCAAACTCCTGCCCTTGGGCCCTGGGTACACAGACCCACCTGGGGGTTTGTGCATGGAGACTCCCAAACTTTTCACTCTGCAGCTGCAGAGGAGGGAAAAGTGTGTTTGCTGCTGGCTGTGGTTACGAACCAGGATGTGTTCGGGGTTGTAGCCTCTTGGAGGTTTTGTGAAGAGCCTGTGAATCCCATCTGAGGACTGACAGCCCTGCCAGGCAGGAGGGAATATTTCACATACTCGTAGCTCGTGAGTGTTGTGGGGGGTTACTCAGAGCCTGGCAGGGTACTAATGTGTGGGTTTGGATGGGAATATTAACTGTTCTGGCTCCAAGAGCTCCAGTACTATTCCCTCTTCAGGGATGGATGGATTGAGCTGTCCTGCTGCTGTGGGTTTATAAATCAAATTATGCCGGCCCTGGTGCCAGGCAGGGAGGAGGACTGGACAGGTCATCTTTTCCAGTTAGGAGATGGAAAGCTGCTCTCAAGCATCCCAAGTGTTGCCTGCCTGTGAGCCAAGCCTGGCTGCAAGCTGTGTGTGATTCCTAATGCCTGAGGAGCACAGGCTTTCCTGCTTGCTTTTGATTAAAGTATGTGCTGCTCTGAGGGAGGGACTCACGAGGGACAGCAGTGTTGTCACTGGATTCTGTGGCAGAATTGGGTGGTGGGACCTAAATAAAGTTTGTTCCTCTCACCAGAGAAGGTGTTGAGTGCTGGGCTGTGGTCTCTGCTCCTGGCCCAGCTGGAATCCCAGAGCATGAATCCCTTCAGGGTTAGCCTGGGCTGCCAGAACCAGCTCCAGAATTCCCTTTCATGTGAGATTTCAAGGAAGAAGAAAGTTTGCCATTGTGAGGTCCCCTGAGGGATGATGTTTTTGCTCTGTCCTGGCATCCTGGAGTTGCTGCTGAGCCCTTCCCTGGCTCATTGAGGGAGTAGCTTGTAACTTCCAGGTGTGTTCTTTAAGCTGACACTCAGGTTCACAACAGGCTGCTGCTCTCTTGGGGTCTGCTGGGTTGTTGTAACAAGCTCTGCTTCAAGAAAATACAGCTTTTCACAGGGTGTTCGCATGAGTGGGGTTGAGGTGGAGTGTGAGCCCTGGTTCAAGCCCTGGTGGTGTTTTAGAGGCTCCTGGGGCACAGACAGCCTTGGCAGGAGCTGCTGCCCTCTCTAAGGAATCCTTTTCACCTCTGTGTGCAGTGCCCTGAGGATTCTGGTTTTCTGGAATTACCTGGACTCCATTCCCAGGAGCACCTGACGTGGGGTGAGGCTGCCTGTGCAGCCAGCAGTGTTGGGGTGGGAGTGCTGGGAGGACCTGAAGCCCTCCCTGGGCTCAGAAACCCAAGGGGGAGATGAGATTTTTGGGAAATCCACCCCTGAGCAGGAAATCCACCCAGCACTGAAAGGTCCAGGGATGAGCTCTGTTCACCCGCATCCCCTGTCATTCTTCCTCTTGCTTCCCACTTTCTCGTCCCATTTTGCTGCATTTGAGGCTTGCATTATGAAGCTAAAATCACACTGCTGCTGTGCTACACACACTGATAACAGAAGCACCAGAGTCACTGAGCTCCTGAGCCCCAGGTTGGTTCTTTTATTCAGAAACTGCATTTTTGTGTCCTGCTGAATATTTACTTTTGCTCCCAGTGTTGGGGTCAGCCCTGAGCTCATCCCACTGGTGGTAGCAGAGAAGAGGAGAGGACTGGTGGGTCTGGTGATGTGTTGGAGCCCTGAGCAGGCTCCACTTGGGGTGATCTACACCAGGACCAGGAGGGTGGGTGTGATGGGACCCTTTTAGTCTCCTTTCATCTTAGGGCACCTGTGCATGTCACAGCTGAGGGTGATGGCCCTGTTCTCCCCCTGCCCTTCAGACTTTCAGCTCCAGCACGTGGCTGGTGCACACAGGACACTTCTCACTGCAAAGGGAAGCCTTTTGTTGCTGAGAGCAGCACAGTGACTTGAGCATGAGCTCCTTGGGGGAGGCAATGCTCCCTGAGCCTGGCTGTGCTTCCTCCTGGAGACAAGGGGACCTGAAGGCTGATGTGGGATAATCCACACCTCCTCCATGTCCTCACCTTGTCCCCTCAGGGCTTTGGGGTTTTAATGATCAGTTTTGCAAGTCTGAGTTAGCCTGATTATCATTTTTCTTCTTGATGTGAGCGACTTAGAAAATGCTCCCTGGGGTGGGGAAAAATGTACTTGAAGCTGAAGAGAGCCTGCTGCAATGGAAACACCGAGGTGGGGGTTTCTGTGGGCTGGATGGGAAGGAGGGGGGAAGCTTTGCTGGCTGTGACTACAGGATTGACTGTAGAATTGACCATCCTAATCCTGTGGAGATCAGCCCAAACCTCTCGGGGGCAGCTGCAGACCTTCCCTCAAGGCTTGTGATGGAGCCTGGACAATCTCTGGGTGATCCTGAAACGGCATCTCTGTCATTCCAAGACTCATTTCATACCCTGGAGCCTGCCCTGGGCACAGCCACAGCTGGTCCAGAGCTGAGCTGGGCATGAGGACTGGTTAGTGATGGGGACACAGTGGTGTCAGAGATCAGACTGTGGCATGACATCAGGGCTGCTTTTTAAGCCCTTTGGAGGGGTGCATTGGCTTTGCATCATCAAGACACAAGGTACTCTGAAAGTCAAGGGGTACCTCATTAAGGGATGCTTTCAAAAGGCTTTGTTTCTACAGAAATCCCTCAGAGGGTTGTTTGGTGCCTCGCTGGGTGTTGAGCTGTGTCCTGCAGCTACATCTTTGGGGTCTGTCATGGGCAGCAGCGATTTCTGGTTCCCCCCCCTAATGCCAGAGCCAGGGAAGGGGCAGCAGGGCTGTGTTCCACCCTGGGCTGCTGGTGTTTGCAGCAGGGAACAATGGTGCTTCTAACTCATGGCTGGAGGCAGGAATTTTTACTCATTGGGGCAAATTGAGGTGATATTTTTAAGGCTTATTTGAGGCCGTCTCATCACCCACAATTAATGTTTTGTTCCAGTAGGGAAGGTGCTCCCCAGCCAAGCACAGGCAGTGCCGGGGTGGCTTTGCTGGGGCTGCAGAAGGGAAGAGGCGTTTTGGGGATGTCTCATGTGCCTCTCCCCATCACTCCCGGCCTCGGATGCACCAGCTGCTGGTGCCTCTGCCTCTCTCCCTCCTGCTGGACCCTGGAGAGAGCTGCCTCATCTCTCTGGCTCATTTGTTAGCTGCTTTTGCTGCCGTGACTGTGCACATCTCGCCTGGCTCCCTCCCTCCCTCCCCCAGAAATCCCACACTGGCTCCCCGGTTTGCTGTCAGAGGAGGATCAGGAGTTGCAGCTTTGTGAGATGCTGTCTCCTCCAGCACGGGCTGGCTGACAGGTGAGCTGGGCTGGGTGATGTGAGCACACCAGGGCTCTGGCACGGCCAGCCCTGTGCCACTGGGCAGCAGGATAAAGCAGAGGTGCCCTTGGCCCATTTTCTCTGCGGTGCTGTTGAAGGGAAGTGTAAGCAACGAGCAGGATATGGAGGACCGAACCCCTCTGGGGCTGCAGATGGATGAGGGCCACAGAGACACAGTGACATGGCCAAACCAGGCCGTTCTGGACGAGCAGGCAGGGCAGGAGGTGGCACCAAGGTGCCCAGCAGCTCCGCTGGGCTTCCAGCCCCTGCCTCCTCCTTGCCTTGCCCTGCCTGGCTGGCAGAGTGTGGAGCAGAGGTGTGGGTTTTTCCTTGCTGGTTACCTGTCTGTGCTGGGGATGTACCTGTGCACTGCCAGCCTTTTGCTGTGGACAGACCCACATCCCCCAGCACACCCTAATTATTGCTAATTACCAACTCATTAAGCAGCTGCTGATCATGGCACTGGGCTTCTCCCAGGGCTTGGGGAGCATGGGGTGGGACAGGGACCTGCCTGTGCTACTTGCTGTCTGCTGTGCCTTTACAGCCCCATCTTTCTGCTGGTTCCAGTGCTTCGCTGTCTGGTCCCTGTTTCCTTCCTTCCTTCCTGCCTTCCCACTTGGCAGCTCCGGAGCCGCACGGTGCCAGCCCGGGTGCTGTTCCCTGGCTCTCCCCCTCTCACCAGGAGCAGCCTCTGCTGCTGCCAGACCCGAGAGGGGACACACCAGCTCTGCCTCCAGCACCACACACAGCCCTGGGGCTGCTCTGGTGCACCTCGTGGGCTGGGCAGTGGCTGCCCCAGGAATGGCAGCAGTGCCAATCCCACCTTGTCGTGCTGGGAGGAGGGATGGTGCTGCCAGGACAGAGATGGCACAGGGCACAGAGAGGGAACTGCAGTGGCTTCCCTGTGTTCCCTGTGAATAGGACAGCACGTTCAGGTAGGTCTGGCATGACAGGGTGATGTGGGTGCCAGCAGCTCTTGTGGGATACATGAGAGAGAAGCGCCCCAGAACTGCTCAAATACCATGATGTGTACTCACCTGAATGTACCCACATCTCTTTCCATCCCCAGATCTGCCCACTTAACAAGGGAAGGTTGTTATTTTGCCTTTAAACACACAGAAGGTGGGTTTGAAGGGATGGTTTCTCTTCTCCACAGAAGGTGGGTTTGAAGGGATGGTTTCTCTTCTCCACAGAAGCTGGGTGGAAGATCTGCCCCTTTGAGACAATGCCCTGGGCTGGCTGTGGTGGTGACATGGAGACACGGGAGTGTGGGATGTGCAGCATCTCCCTTGTGTCACCAGCAAAGCATGTGCTGGAGCTGCTGTAGTGTGCACATCTCCTGCTGGTGCCTGTGACATCCACTGCCCTGGGGCTGGAAGCAGGAGGCAGGTGTGGTGTGGGTGCTGCTCCCATGGTGCTAATTCTGCCCTGTTTTTCCTCCTGCCCACTCTCAGGTTGGCTCAGTCCTTGTTTGCACTCTTCGCCTCATCCCTGGCCATCTCCCTGGTCTTTGCCATCATCCCCCTGTGCCACAATGTGGTGGTCCTGGCTGTGGTCATGGCTGTGGCAGGACTGGCCATGGGTTGCATCGACACCATCTCCAACATGCAGCTGGTGAAGATCTACCAGAAGGACTCTGCCATCTTCCTGCAGGTGAGTGTGGGGCTGGAAGGGGAGTGGGGGTTCTGCCACCCCCCTGCTCTACCTGTGTGTCTCTTCTCCTGCAGGCACTCCATTTCTTCGTGGGTTTTGGGGCTCTGCTGAGCCCCCTGATAGCCGACCCCTTCCTCTCAGACACCAACTGCATCCTCTCCAACTCCACGGCCAACGCCTCCAGCAACCTCCCGCACATCCGCAAGTCCCTGGTGCCACACCACCCGGGCAACCTGTCCCACTACGACCTGCCCATGAAGGGCATGGTGGTCACACGGGTCTCCTACGCCTTCTGGATCATGGCCCTCATCAATGTAAGTTCCAGTGGCCTGGGAGGTTGCTGGGGACATCCCTGCTCCTCATGTTTGGGGGAGGATGTGGTGCTTGGAGTGGTGGTGCCTGTTGGGTGGTCCCAGCGAGGGGAAGAGGCACGAGGATGGTTGGGTTGGTCCACAGAAAAGGTTCATTTTTTTTGCCAAGTGCCCAGTTTCTATCAGGGCAGGACTGTGCAGGGCAGAGGTATCAGACAGGGTGGAGTGGATATACCATCCTGCAGGGATCTGTCTGAGCAATCTGGGGGCAGTTTGTACCTCCAGCATCCCCTGGGCTTGGGCAGGGATGCCATTCACTAGACCAGGGAGCTCAGGGCCCCGTCCAACCTGGCCTTTATTCCTTATCTCTGGTTAATGCCACATGCCAGCAGGGTTAAATGCAGCTGGTCCCTTGCACAGCCTGGCAGGGCTGTGGCCATGCTGTGCCCACCTCCAGTGCCTCTGCAGCAGAGCTGCTGCTGTCCCTCCCCTGGCAGCAGCAGCCCTTCCAGCATGTGTCTAATGGGCCGTGTAGATCTGGAGTGATAAAAGCACAGAGTGTTGTTGCAGGGAACATCAGCCCTGCCCAGAGTGGTGCTGCTCGTGCCAGGGCTGATGCCAAGCCTGGTTATGGGTGGTGCATGGGAACCCCTGTGGGTGGGGGTCCCAGGGTGCCCCTGGAGCCCTTGCTGTATGGTGCTCTATTTAGAAACATCTGGCAGGGCAGGGGCTGCCAATCTGGTGCCCCTTTTGCTCCCCTGAGGACTCCTGCAAGTAGAAGTGAAGGGTGATCCTACCCAAAGGCCCTCCTTGGTTTCTGTCTGCCCTGCAGCCCCTTCCCTGTGAGCCTCAGGCACTGCCCTGCTGCCAAGGCACAGGGATGTGTGGCTGCTCCTTCTCCCTGTCCCAGCAGCCCTGGATCTTTCCCCACTCTGTCTGCACTGGGCAAAGGGAACTGGTTTCCTTTGTTCTTCCCATTTGCTCAATAACTAAAGCTTGCCCCAGTGCCCCTGATGCCAGGGAAGGGTGGAAGGAGGGCAGGCAGATGAAGGAGCTGGGCAGGGGCTGTAATGAGCTGCTGTGCAGAAATACCAAAAGAATGCTCTGCCTGGGAGGAGAAGCAGCTTTAATTACCTCCAAGTCTGCCCATGCCATGGGAAATGTGCTTTTAATTACACCGGAGCCTTATCTCCTTTGCCAGTCAATTCTGGGCAAGCTAATTTAGTTTTGAAGCGGCGTTTAATACCTGCTTTGGACTCAAATTGGGAGCACTGATGGTGGTTGCCAGACCCTTCTCTGTTCCCAGCAGTGTCCTGTGGACATTTTGGGGCAGGATGGGAGCACAGGCTGTGCCCAGCAGGTTGTGAGCTGGGCTGGTGCATCACGACATGCCCGAGTGCCATTTGCTTGTGTGGGTGGTTTGTGTGTGCAGACACTGAACACAGAATTCCTACAGTATACAGGACCAGGAATATGGCAGGGGGGCTGGAGACCTGTGGGGTTTGGGATGGGGGTTAAGAAAAACATGGGATGGGGAGCTGGATGTGCACAGCCCTGGAGTGTGTCCCTGTGCCAAAGCCAAGCTGTTACTGTCTTTCCCAAATCCTCGCTGAGGGAACTGACTTTATTCCTTGTTTAAACTAACCCAGCTCACTGGAGATGCTGAGAGTGGTGCAGTTCCAAAACTGCTGACCCTCCTTTAAGGTGTAACATCAAAGGGAGGTGATGGGAAGAGGTATTTAAACCCCAGGGGCATGGATAGAATGAGTAAACTGTAGGAATGGAAACCAGGACCAGCAACTCGGTTATAAAATGCTCCAAAGCCACATTTCCATCCCAGTTTTCACAGGGCTGTGTGCATTCTGACAAGACACAAGCTGAAATGATTCATTTTGAGTTCTTGCTTTTGTTTCAAGTGGAAATGTCTCAATTGGACTCTGGCACAAGAGTGGTGTGTAAAGCTGAGAGCGGAGCTGTGTCGATGTTATTGAAACGAAATGGTTTTGCTTTAGTAAAATCAAGCAGCTCAGCATAATCAAAACAAAGTGCTCGGATGACTCCCGGCCAAAATCTTTCACTCTAAGAGAAAAATTTCGCCTTTTCATCCAGATTTGGAACAAAAACACATTTTAAAATTCAGTTTCCCAGAGAACGGAAATTTCATCACGCAGCCCGTTCCAAGGGGCTGGAAACCAGGAAAATGTTCCTCTGAGAGGGCTGTGTTTGTCAGGAAGGTGGTTTCCCAGGGGAAGTGTGGGGCTCTCCATTGTGCTTAGCTTGCTCAAAAGTAGCCTGGGTACAATAGCAGGGAATGATCCCGTGTTCCTGGGGGGACAGACCCAAAATAGCAGCTGGAATGAAGGAGCTGGATTATCCCCACGCTGCTCCATGGGATGCAGCAGCTGGCTGAGTTTAGAATGGTGAGTAAAAGCTGCCAGGGGAGGGAATAGCCCTGGAATAGTTGGTCCTTTGGCTCAAGCAGGCTCCTGGTGGGATGCTCAGGTGCTCCCCTCCCCTTTGGAAAAAATAAAACCTGCCAAAAAAGGCAGGAAAGCAGCAAAATTACCTTGGGAAGAAAATCTGTGAGCAAATGCCAGCTCAGGACAGGGGGCTGCTCAGAGGTAGGACTGGGGGGTGCAGCTTGGTGGGGTTGGGGACAAAGTGGGACACTGTTGGCTCTGCAAAGTGGTGCTTTGGGGACCAATGTCCTTGTTTTTAGGGGTTGTGCTGTGGTTCATCTCCTTTTCTCACCGTTTGGGCTCCCTGCAGGGTTTGGGGGCTTTGGGAGCTCTTTGTCTTGTGCCAGACAGCCAAGGCTGAGCCCCAGGAGAGCAGAGGGGAGCTGAGTTCCAGGATCCTGCCAGAAACACGGTGGCCCTGCTTGTGTCCTGGCTCCAGGGGCCAGCGAGGCTCATCACCACCACCCAGCCTCTCCCAAAGCCAGTGTTTGTGGGGCTCCAGCCCCTGTACCCACCTCAGACCCATGGCTGGACCCTCTTGTGGACCAGGTGGCCACAGGTGACCGTCCCCCAGGTGAGGTGCCACCCATGGGTGGGACCCACCAGGAATGGAACAGCCTGGTTAAAGCAAAAGAGGTAAGGGCGTGGAGAGCAGGGACACACCTACAGTTTGGGAACTGGAGATTCCCAAATTTGGGCACTTTTCTCTGCAGGCATCAAGTGCTCCTTAGGGCTGGAAGTGCCCAGGGCTGTTATGTGTATGGCCAGTCCCTCTGGGTGGGTATATTTTTTGCAAAATCTGCAATTTAGAAGAATAAAATCTGGTCCTGACCTCCGGAAGGATCAGAACTATCAAGCAAATGCGTTTTTCTTCCATGGGACCGAACTAACTGTTCCTATTCCCATTGTTCCCAGAACAATGAAGACTCATAAATGAATTGAGGCGAGGGAGGCGGGGTGGGGTGTGTGGGGGGGGAATTCTCCATACATTTAAATCATGCCACGAGCCAACAAAAGGCAGGAAATTTGGAGCTAGAGCTCACACTTGCTCGCAGACATGCAGAAAACAAGAGAATGAGCTGTCACTTAGGATTTCCTGGCTTTCTCCCCCAGTTTGCTGCAGAGTAAACACCACTGGGTTGTGACGGGAGGGACAGAACAGCTCCCTTTGCTTCCCTCTGTTTTCTCACCATAAAAAAGAGCAATTCCCAACGGGCTGGGAGGCACCAGCGAGTCGTGGGAGTGTGCAGGGAGCAGGCTGGTCCCCTGGGAGCACAGTGCCAGGGAATCTGATGTTGTGGCTGCTGTCTGGTGGAGGTGCAAGCCCACGGTCCCTGTGTGAGCTGGCACCAGGCAGGGAGGGAATGGTGGGAGGGCAGGGAATAATGGGAATGCATGTGCTGGGAGCATCCCTGGATGCACAGGGGTTTCTAAGGAAGAGACACAAATGGCTGGAGGCTCCCCTGTCCTCGGTCCCAGGTCCCTGCTGGTCCAGAGGCTGAGCCAAGGGGCTGTTTGGAGTCACTCAGCTGTGGCTGTGCTGTCACTGTTGGCCTGGGAACCACCAGCTCATCTCTTAGGAGATGCTGAGCAACCTCTGCTAATGGCTGGGGATGGGTCTTGGAGCAGTTTGCTCTTCCCTCCCAGAGAATCCCAGCCACAAAAAGTCTCCCACTGAAACTTTCCACAGGCTAAAGCTGCTTTATTGTTTTATTCTTTGGGCAGAAGTGGCCAAATGTTGGGCACCAAAATGTTTTGGTTTTGCAGGGCTGGGTTGGTGCTTCGGGAGGTTTGTATTTAGGTGCTTCTGTCCCTGTCCCCGGTGCCAGGTGAATTGTCCCCAGCCCCCTTGGCATCCCACAGGGACTGGCTGGATCAGGAGACTTTTCTCTCAACTTGCTTTATTTTCCCCCCTCTCTACTGTCTCCCAACAAACACCATCCCTCCCACAGTGGCTCCTTCCCCTCACCTCCCTTTCCTGTACCTAGTCTGTGTCATGAAACCCTGCATAGAAACCACATGTTATTTCATCATTGCATAGAATAAATAACCAGGAGTGGCTTGTGCCAGGTGACATTTTTTTTCAAACTTCAGAACTTTCAGCAAAATACAAATGTTAACTGCTGTGTGGATAAGGGGCAAAGCATTTAAGGCTCTTTTCAGAGGATGACAACTGACTGTCCTTGCTCTTTGGGGTCAATTCAGGCACCTCCATGGTGGGAGTGGGGAGCTGGGCTGTATTTTTGCAAGGTTTGCCATGCTCACCTGCCCCCTGTGCCCTTGCCCAGCTGCCCGTGCCCATCGCCGTGTTTTTCCTGCTCTACAAGGAGAGGATGGTCCCGTGTTTCAACAGCAGCAGCCACCCCCTGCTCTCTGCTGATGAGCTGGCCATGGAGACACGGCCCGTGGACAAGGACGAGCTCTCCACCCCTGTGCAGAGAGCCCAGGCAGCTGGAGGTGAGCTGGGGGCACTTCCCTCTCGGGTTTGGGGGAGAAAAACCCCTATTTGAGTGTGTCTGAGTTGAACAAGTGAGACCCAGTGCTATTGTCTGAGCAGGAACCTTTCCAAAGTGTACACATGGATCTAATCCAGAAACACTCCAACAATCCAAACAACCCATTTGGTGCCCAATTACCCTCAAATTAGATGGAACCCCTGAAGAGAGATTGGAATCCTAATCCTGATGAGGACTCCAGGCTGTATTTCTCCAGGCCACCCTAAAACTGACCCTGGGCTCCCCAATCCTTTAAGCACATGTGGAGGTTGTGCCCCTTTGTTCCCTCTGGTTTTGGGTCGTGTTCCTCATGGGCTGTTCAGTTTAAAAGTGGCCACTGAGCTGCAGATGCTGATTTTTCTGGGAAAGGAATAAGGGCAGTGCCCTTGTTTGAGGGGAAAAGTGAAATCCAGCAATAGTTTGCTCTTGAACTTGCGGCTACACCCTGTTTTGGGGACAATAGTGACATTGTTCTTTGCTACCCAGGAGAAAAGTATCAAAGTAAATTCTTTGGTTAAATAGTGAATCTCGGAAGTAAACATGGCTTAGGGCTGTCAGGGGAGTGTTCAGTGTTCCTGCTGGAGAGATGGCTTTACCTGAGCAATAAAAGGGAATTACAGGGAATTCTGGCGGGTGGGGGCAGGTTTGGTTAAATATAATTTATCTGAGGAATGTGAGCTCTCCTGGGCAGGTCTCTCCCATGTGGTGGTTCCAGGGATGAGGGGCTCTCAGTGCTGTGGATGAGTGGGCTTGGTTTTATTGCCTGTTAGAGCAGGGCCAGCAATGTGGGGCCCCTGAATGGGAAGAGGAGCACAAGCAGCTCCAGGAATTGTTCCCTGGAGAGCCAGGATCCCAGTGTGTGGACAGCAGCCCATGAATCTCTCCATCCTCCTTCTCAAAGCTTAGGGGTGGGCAGAGGGGGGGTGGTGCCAGCCGAGGTCAGCAGTGCCCCATGTCCACAGCCCTCTATAATGTGGGCACAACACAAACCCCTCTGAGGGCTTGGAAGCCACCCAGCCCCAGGGGCACCTTCAGCTAAGTTTGCTTTGCATTGTTTTCCACCAGGTCACGATGACTTATTTAGCTGCTGCCAAAGCCAAAACTTCAGAGGGGCTTCTTACACCTACTTTGCAGTCCACATCACGGGGGCTCTTGTTCTCTTCATGACTGATGGGATTGTGGTGAGTTCAGCTGGTAGGGGGGTCTTGTCTGAGCAAACCTCTGTGCCCTTCTTCCTTCCAAACCACTTACAACAGCCCCAGCCCAGCATATGGCACCTCTGGGCTGGGTAGGAGGGTGTGCCATGTGAAGCCCAAGGAGCTCATTGAGAGATAATCACAGGGAGGTTGATGTGTGTCCTGCTTCTTGGGAGGCTTCTGTGCCTTCTGCTGGGCTCTGTGGTGTGGCAGCTCCATTGCTGCTGCCCCTGAGCACAGCTGGGATGGCTACACAGCAGAGGTCTCCTCTCACTTCAGCCAAGAGGCAGGAACAGCTCTGTGTTCACTCATGAGAGGTGGTGGCTCTTTGTTTGACGGGTCTCCTGAGCCCTCAAAGTCCAAGCTGAGAGCACGTGGGATGCTGCAGCCCTGCAGTGACCTGGCAGCCTGTCCCTGCCTGGGCTTTGCTGTGTGTGCCACGTCTGCCCAAGCTGGCAAGGCTCACTCTTGGCTGGCAACATGCTGTTCTTTTTCTTTCAACAGCTTTGTGTCAGGGTAAAACACTGCTGGGCCTTAGCAGGGTGTGGATCAGGGTCCTGAGAGGAGTGGGGTCACACAGCAGCTGGTGGGTACAGAACTTCCCAGAGCCTGCATCTTCAAGGGTGGTCAGCTCTGGGTTCTAGATGTGATGTTTTGAGAGCATGAGATTCCAAAAGGGAAGGGGGAGCTCTGGCTTCTAGATGTGATGTTTTGAGAGCATGGAATTCCAAAAGGGAAAGGGAAGCTCTGGGTTCTAGATGTGATGTTTTGAGAGCATGGAATTCCAAAAGGGAAGGGGAAGCTCTGGGTTCTAGATGTGATGTTTTGAGAGCATGGGATTCCAAAAGGGAAGGGGGAGCTCTGGGTTCTAAGTGTGATGTTTTGAGAGCATGGGATTCCAAAAGGGAAGGGGGAGCTCTGGGTTCTAAATGTGATATTTTGAGAGCATGGGATTCCAAACGGGAAGGGGGAATCTCTGCAAGTGGAGCATTTTCCCTGGTGTTGCTGCTAGGTCTTGCCCTCTTAGCAGAGCTTCTGGTGGAAGCTGCAAACCCTTGGGAAGAGGTTCCTGCAGGTCATGGGTGGGCTCCCCAGAGCTGCCCCCCGAGTGAGGGAGCGAGGGGCAGGTTGGAGCCATGTCCTGGCTGTGACAGAGTGCTTGGTTTCCCTGCAGGGAGAGTACTCAGGCTTCGTGTACAGCTACGCCGTGGAGGAGCCTCTGTCCGTGGTGCACAAGGTGGCTGGGTACCTGCCCAGCCTCTTCTGGGGCTTCATCACCCTGGGCAGGCTCATCTCCATCCCCGTGTCCTACCGCATGAAGCCAGCAACCATGGTCTTCATCAACGTGGTAAGGCTTTAGGCTGCCTTAGTCCTGCCCTGTCTCGCCTTGGTTGGGAGCTCCAGCTCCTCTCGTGCCACCCCCAGGGCAGGTTTGCCCCAGGTAGGGCTGGACAAGGTGCCCTCCAGGCTTAAAACTTGATGGTGCAACTTTTGGGAGCCTGTAAAGTGTCTGCCAGTTTTATTTCCTTTGCTCACTGGCCACTCTGGCATCTGCAGGGAAAGGAATGGCCATGGGGAAGGGAAGGTCATGCCATAAATGCTCTGGTCAGGCTGGAGCAGTTGGCAAAGAAACCAGCGTGGTGTGAGGTGGTTAAATTAATTAAGTTTAATTTATTAAATTAATAAAACAGGGCAAGGAGTCCTTGCAGGGTGTGTAAGGGAGATGTGTGTGGGGCTGAGGCAGGAGGAGGGAGGGACATGATCCCATTGCCACTTCTTACAAATAAAGGCCCGAGAAGGCAGTTAATTTATAGTTTATTTAAACCAGAAGTTATTTTGCTGGTGAGCTTCACAGCTGATCCTGTGAGGCTGAGCACATAGAACAGCATGGTGAGAAGAGACATTTGGGGATATTTTCAGTAAAAAGTCCCTTGAGTGGCACTGCTCCTGTAGGACACACCAGCTCTTGGAGTCACTGCAGGGGCACAGCGAACTGCAGCTGGAATTCTGCTGCTTTAGAGTCTCAATGGCCCAGGAGCCACAGTCAGGGCTGAGCCAAGAATTCCAGCCCAGCTGGAATATCAGAGCTCCCTCTGCTGACTCTGCCCGGGCTCACTTGGGCATTAAGGCAGGTTAAAGAATTACTGGTGATTGAAATATGTAAATGTCATGGAAGGAGCAGTGTTTGTTAATTACTGTTTTATTTAACTCTCCCTATAGTTATGTTTACATAGCTTGTAATATTATAGTAATGTTTACATAGCTTGTAATATTATGGTAATATTTACATAGCTTGTAATATATTAATAATTATTATGGTAATTATTTTCAATATGAAATATAAATATTTTTTCAGATACAGACTTAAGTTTCTGCATAAGTTAAGACTGAAGCACCAAGTTCTACTCTAGAATCCTGTTATAAAAAGCACCAAATTCTTTAAAGGCAGATGGATTTTATTTGTGTGATTACTTCATTTTCACAAAGCCTGACCTTTTTTTCAGCCTATCTCCTTTTCCACGTTATTTTTTCCTATTAAAAATAAAATCCAGAGCCTGTTGCAGCATTTCCCTCTCTGACCCTCTCTGTGTGCTGTTCACAGGTTGGAGTCCTGATAACCTTCCTGCTGCTCCTGATTTTCTCCTCCAGCGTCGTGTTCCTGTTCGTGGGCACAGCATCCCTGGGGCTGTTCCTCAGCAGCACCTTCCCCAGCATGTTGGCTTACACTGAGGACATCCTGCAGTACAAAGGTGAGCTGGGCTGTGGGAACACCTGGCAGGCTCTGCAGGGCAGGTGGCTGCTCAGATACCATCACCCCAAGCAGCTCCTTCCCTCTCCAGGGATGCCCAGGAGGTCCTGGAAGCAGGAGCTGCTTTGGAATGCAAAGGTTTATTCAAGCTTGTAGTCAGAAAACCAGGCTGTAATCATTGCTGCTTCCTTGGTTAACAACCTGCCCAGGCAGGGATCCAGCCTGGGTGCTGCTCTCCTGCAGCTTTAGGGATCCCAGGCTCACACAAGTGCTGCTTTAGAGGCTTTCACAGGGAGGTGGTTTTGCAAACATGCTCAGATTAGCAGTGGACTGCAAATCCCAGAGTCTGGCCAGCTCTCCCAGGAGTTCTCTGCCAACCTCTGTCTCAGGGGCAGCGAGACAGAAAAAATGAGACTCTTTCCAGCAAGAAGCAACAGCCCTTCTGTCACCAGAGACAAGGGACAGGAGGGTTGGGGTTGGCTTAGACTTTGAGCTTTCTGCATTGCTGCAGGTGAGCAGAGGCGTTTGCAGCATGGAATGGGAAGGTACAGGGAGTGTTTGTAACCTTTAGGTGGGGACAGCCAGGGAAGAGCAGGTCAGAGCTGATCCTGCTGGTTGTGCCACCTGTCCCTGCCACCCTTTCTTTGCAGGCTGTGCCACGACCGTGTTGGTGACTGGAGCTGGAATTGGGGAGATGGTACTGCAGCTCCTGGTGGGCTCGGTAAGTAGGGGAGACCTGCCAAAAAGTGACTGGAACTTTAAGTCCAGACCTTGGTCCTGGTTTTGTGCAGCTGCTGGGAAGAAGCACAGCCTGACCCTTGAGTCATCCACCAGCAAAGCCCTCGCTGAGTGCCCAGGAGGTGTCTGAGGGGTGTCTGCTCCGTTTTATTTCCCTTCCCACTGCAGATTATCCACGATCGGGGCAGCTACAGTTTCCTGGTGTGTGGGATGATCTTTGGATGCCTGGCCTTTACCTTCTACGCCTTGCTGGTGTTTTTCCACAGGATGTACCCCAAGCCCTCCCCAGGTAAGAAAGCACCAGCCCTCCGCCCTGCTTTTGGAAAGAAGGGAAGAGCAGCATCTGCATCACTCCAGAGCCAGGGCACAGCACTGCAGCAAAATGCAAGGAAATGTTTATTTTACTGCTGCTTCCTCTCCCCTCTTCCTGCTTTGACTTGCCCACAAAGCCTTGGCAGCCACAACCCAGGGTTTGCTTTCTTTTCTGTTGGAGAAGGGAGGGAAAAAGCAGGACTGGTCTGTGGATCTCAGAGAGAGAGAGGCTGCCCCAGCTTCCCTGTGCTGTTCCCTGGCTGAAATCCAGGGGACAAGTGGGTCTGCTATCCAAGGGCAGCTGTCAGGCTCTTGTAAAAAGCCTCCCTGATAAAGGGCTTCTTGCTTATCACCCCAGTCTGCATATGCTGTTTGTTTTTGTGAGCACCTCTTACAAAAGGAGCAGAGTGTGACAGGGGAAAACGTGTCCAGGGTGCAGGAAAGGGGTTATTGGCATTGGAAGGGGCTGCCCAGGGAGGTTTGGGGTTCCCATCCCTGGGTGTGCCCAAGGAAGGACTGGAGGTGGCACTCAGAGCTCTGGGCTGGGGGACAAGGTGGGCACGGGGCACAGGGTGGGCTCGGAGATCCTGGAGGGATTTTCCAACCCTAGTGATCCTGTGACTTGAGCTGGTGTGGTGGGTGATGGAGAAGCAGCATTCCTGTCTGGGAGAGCTCCTGCCCCCCTTTAGGCTCAGCAGGACTGTGCCCTGAGGTGTTTGGTGTCCCCTTGGCAGAGCTGGATGATGCCTCTCCTGCCAAAGCAGCAGTGAGCGATGACACAGGACAGTACCAGCGCTGAGGAAGGGGCCAAGCTCCAGCCAAGCAATAAAGCACCCCCAGCTGAGCATTCCCCCGAGGATGATTTCACATTTAATGACTGAATCATGCAAGTTCTCTGCAATCAGAAGCACATGAGGTTGGGTGAGAATCAAGGAAACATCCTGAAACACTGCGGCGAGCTGAGCTCGGGGTGCCAGTGGCACTTGGACCAAAAAGACTGGAAGTGCCAGCCTGACCCTGTGGCTGAAAGGTGGGAGCAGGGAGGATTTCACCACAATTCCTCCTGCAAATGGACTTTCTTACCTGTTCATGAAGGGTTGGAAGGAAGAGATTCTCTCTCTGCTCCGTGTCTAAGACTGAATGGCTCCTGGCTTACTCACTGAATTTAACAGGTTATTTTTCTGCCCTGTAATGTACAGAAGCCCCTTGAATTTACAGCACAATACTGGATTTTAATTCGTTTTTGTGCAGCAAGGACTCGAGTCAATGTGACCTCTATTTACCCTCCCCAAGGGGGAAAGGTGCACATTGGCAGAGCCCCCCAGGTGCACGGGGTAGCAGGAGCTGTCTGTATTTGCACACTTGATTCCTGTATGTTCCACAGTAAAAACATGTTCACTGAGACAGTGTCTTACTCAGCATGCTCGGGCCTCTTGATTATTGAAATAATTTTATTTTTCCTTTTTTTTTTTTTTTTAAAGAATGAGTTGTGATGGTTTGTTTTGCTTTAGGTCACTACTTTAGCTGCTGCACTTGCAGTATCTTTTGGGGTGGTTTTTATTTCCAGCTTCCAACTGAAGCGTCACCAGAGGTATTTGGGAGCCAGTCTCCAGCTGCTTTACCTGTGCAATATTCTCATCCAGGTGCCTTGTGTAAGGTACTCCCATAGCCCACATAGCATGGCCTGTTCCAGCTCCAGAGCAAGGACTGGCTTTAGAGGAATGTAAAGCTCCCTCCAGCCCTTTCTTCAGTGAGTGACTGGACATGTTCTTCTTGCTTTAACTGCTGTATGTGGATGTACATATGTATGTGTGTATATAAAGCAGTGTTTAATTAAAGGTGATTGATTGCTAAATTCTGATGTGCCTGGACTTGGGTAACTCCAGCTATGTCTGGCCCAGACTATCAGTGGGAACATTTACCAGTTTTTAACCTCAGCCTGAATCTACCAGCTGTTTAATTTAAACTGATTTTTAGCATTTCTAGAATCCCTGGAAGGGACCTTAAAGATCCTCTTGTGCCACCCCCTGCCAGGGGTTGCTCCAGGTTTAGTTTTATTAGAGAAGGGATGAGCTAAACCCAAAGTTCACCTGTATTTATCTCTTCTGCATTTGTTTAATCCACTCACCACAGTCACTTTATCTCATCAGCTCTTGAGGCTGTTTCTGCAGGACCATCCTTGGAAGCTTGTGAAGATATTTTATGGAAGGGGAATAACCCAGAGAAGCTGTGGCTGCCCCATCCCTGGAAGTGTCCAAGGCCAGGCTGGACAGGGCTTGGAGCAACCTGGGCTG
>JAWWEE010000069.1:2974867-3022895 GCA_035221455.1 Xenops minutus | reverse complement strand
CTGTGGCTGCCCCATCCCTGGAAGTGTCCAAGGCCAGGCTGGACAGGGCTTGGAGCAACCTGGGCTGGTGGAAGGTGGAACTGGGTGAGCTTTGAGGTTCCTTCTGCCCAACCATTCCACGATTCTCTTCCCATCCCAGACCAGATTCCATCCAGGGCAGTAGGTGCTGTAATTCTTCCCCAGCTCCACAGGATGCCACTGTTACTCTGCTGGAAACACCCACAATGACAAGGAGCCTGTGTGCAAAACCCCTTTGCAGCCAAAGCCCCAGCCCGATGTGTCCCCACCAGAGCCCCAGCATCTCTGCAGCCCTGCCTGGAGCAGGAACAAGGCAGGGAGGGAGGTTATTTGGGAAGGGAGCTCCTGCCAGGGCTGTGAACCACAGCAGCACTGGCAGAGTTCAAGAACCTCAGCCTGCCCTTGCAGATTTGGTAAGACACAGCTAAAGTCACTCTGCCAGAGAAGCAGGTCTTTGGTTGGAGGTTGGCAGTTCAGATCTCCACTTGGCTCTCAGGTGTAGGTATAGAATCTGCTGAAAGAAAAAAATCCTACTGAAAGGAAATTTTCACCAGAATAATACCTGATTTGGGGGAAAAAACTTCCCAACTCCACCTCTGGCTCCACTGAAGCCTGTGATGCTGTCAAAGGACTTTTTACCTCAAGGTCTGCTGAACTGCCTCCTTCTCCCAGCCCAAGCTGCCCTGCAGCTGTAACTTTCTAGTTCCTCTACTGAAAAAAAACAGTTAAAAGAGCAGAAACTTTGTTAAAAATATTTATTTAAAAAAATACAATTGTTTTGCATGTCTGGTTGCACATAACTATTAACATATGATTGACTTGAATAATTTGCTACAATGCTTTTTTAAAGCCAGCTTGCATTATACAAAGCAAATCCCTCTGTCAGTTCTTACATAAAATAGTTTTCTTTAACTATTCCCACCCCGTTTTTAAAAAAAGATTGCAATACATTGATTTTTATTTTTTTTTTGCACAAAAATTGAAGCAATAGAAAAGTCACCTGATTTCTCAGGAAAGACCTTCATGATGTTTGAATAACAATTACCAATGAGCCACTCTAAAAGCAGCATTTGAAGTGTCATGACAGTGCAAAGGAAGTTTTGCATCTTAAAACTTTGCCTCCAAATTGTATTCAAACCTGAAATGTGTTCAAATAACTCCATATCTGCTCTAATCAAGTTGATCAGACTTTTATGACATCAACATGCTGAAGGTCTTCCTAAATGTTATCTTGGAAGGTTAAATAAAAGCAAAATTTAGTAACACTGAACAATTACTGAAAACTTTGGCTATTTATGTACTTGCATTACATACCAGCATTTTCTTTAACACAATGGCATTAAGATACTCTTATTATAAGGTATTATTTAAAAAAGAAAGTTAGACTGAGAAGCTTTTCTGTCCCAGGCAGGTTCACCCAACTGTAACAAGGACCACAGAGGGGTGAAATTACAGTTGTCTCTAAAAGAGCATGTCTAGAAAAGTCTCCAGTGTAGGAAGCTGAGACACTCACTACAACATAACTTGCTTTGCCTCTAGACTTGGTACTATATATATATTTATAGAAAAAAAAATGCAATCCTGTTCTGGACAGAGCAACTGAAAATGTTCTCTCTGCTGCTTTCAATGTCATTTTTACCACTGATTGTTCTATCAAAGTCACAGAAGGTAAAAGTGGACCCATTGCAGAGTTAAAGAGGAGGTTCCCTGCCAGGGAGATCTGCCCAGGCTGCTCCCAGCAGAGCTGTCAGAGCCCCAAACTCTGCAGCAAAGAGCCCAGAAAAGCCAACCAAGGAATA
The DNA here is from genome assembly GCA_035221455.1 of Xenops minutus. Lineage (NCBI taxonomy): Eukaryota > Metazoa > Chordata > Aves > Passeriformes > Furnariidae > Xenops > Xenops minutus. Next base: position 3,021,078 of record JAWWEE010000069.1, on the reverse strand, counting down.
AACACTGAAGGCATCAGAAAGTCCCTTCCCAGAACAGAACTGCACGTCAGAAATAAACAGGACAAAACTGGCACACGTTACCACAGCTGAGCAGGTTGCTTAAGTTGCTAAAAATTCACTTCAACTTCCCTCCCCTGACCCTCCCAGCCCCAAAGGTGCCCAGAGCAGGATCTCAGCCCGTGCAAGGGGGAGCAGTTGTGGGGAAGCCACTGGATCTGCTCTGATTTCCAAGCTCCTGGCACACGATCCACATGTGCCAAGATCCTCAGAATTCCCAAGACAGTCTCTCATGCTGGTTAAGGATTTAGTCCCAGATTAATTCCAGCTGCCCCAATATCCATTAGGGGAGACAACCACCCTCCTTACCTAGAATTTTGCTGTTTATTCAGCTCTATAATTATGACTATACTTCTCAGCTATAAAAACAGAGGGGAAATAAGCATTAAATGTGCTACTGTACTTATCACAAAACACTGTGACGTACATAAGGCCATCTGGTAACACTGCAACAGGATACAAACAAGATTTGAAAAGGGAGTTTTAGGATACAACTTTTTTTTTGTTTTGTTTTTGTGGGTTTTTTTTTTTAAACTACAAGGAATAATCTCAACCCTGTTCACAGAGAATTAACGTTCAAACTAGCACATCATATATAGAAAACTCTGTGCAACTGAACAACAGCAGAACAAAAAGTCAACACAATTCTAGAAAGCAGTTTCAAAGCCTGAAGATTTAAGACATGCGAGCCAAAAGAAAAACAAAAACCACAACACATCTCAAGGAGCTTTAGAGCAAACCCAGGTATTGTAACCCCCCCACCCCAGCACACAGCACACACCAGGAACCATGCAGAGGCCAACCCTCAGAAAGCCTTCCTGTGTTCAAAAAAAACATGGAAAAAGAACCCCAAATGGAAAAAAAAAATTAAAATAAAACCCAACAGCTTCCAGTTATTGGTACAGCACTGCTGCACATACTGCTCAAGGGCTGAAATGGGCTCCAAAATCACCTCCAGGCTCCCCTCCCGGGTCACTCAGTGTCTCCATTCAGATCCCTGTTTTCCAAAGGCTCAGGATTACCCTGTTCCACCCCCTACACGTTGAGATGAAAACCTTCTGCAATGCATGGGCTCAACAGAGAAGAGTTTTGAGTAAAAAGTCCAAACTTTTGTTCCGTGAACACAAAACTACTCGAAGACATTTAAACCACATTTTTTTTTTAGGAGATGTGGCATCCAACAATGTCAAAATGCATTTAAAAATAACCTTTGGCAACTCACACTGTGACATGACTGATTTGGGTAGTAAAACAAAAGAAAAAGCCCCCAAAAAACCTCACCAGGGTGTGCAAAACATTTAGAAGTGGCGACTGCACAGTGCAGTGTCTGCTCTGAGTGGATGTGGGCAGGGGATTTGTACAAATTTGGAAGGCAGAACACATCCTGAACACATCCTGTCAGGCATGACACACGTGTGTTCCAGGCAGGGCTATTCCAGGAATCTAAAAAAGCCCAAGTTTTCAGCTCTCAGAGTGTGCTTCTCATCAGACAGCTGGAACAACTCCACAGGCAAAATCCTCTACCACATTCTTTGGGAGGGGTAAACAAAAAGCAATTCTAGCCAGTTCTAGTCTTATTTTTTTTAACAGAATAATGCATATGAAGCAGATATCTTGCTATTCCATAAGGGAAATACTTTAACACACAAATCCAAGAAGAAACAGGGCCCTGCCCAGCTTTCCTACCTGGTTCTGGTCAGCCCCAAAACAATCACCCTTCTGCAGTGAACAGACCCTCCTTATCTCTCTTTGTTCTTGGTATAAGGGCAAGAACAATATTCCTCAGGTCAAGGATCCACTGGGCACTAAACCCAAAGCTTCACCTTTCTGCTCCAGATGGCACCGAGTCCATCAGGGAATTTCAACAGGAGCTGCTGCTGCTGAACAGATCTGCAGGAATATGCCCTTACTGGGGGTCTGTAGCTCCTCTGGTGTCCCCTTATGACTGAAATGAGGCTGTGGGAAAGATTTGGTTCCATTTCCAAGAGTTCTTCTCTGTCCAGAACCAGCTCTTATCTACACAGTCAGCACTGCTTGCTCCAAGAGGAATTCCATGTTCACAGGTGCTGATCCAAGGCTTAACTAAATTCCAATCAAACCATCAAAACTCCTATTTAGGCAAGACATCCTATACCTCATAAAACATCCTGAATAGCTTCTAAGTAATATGATTGCAATCCTGATGGATTTTTGACTGACCTGCCAAGTGTGAGATCCTGGGGGGCTCTTTGCAATACCACACTGTGATTTTTGAGAGAAAATAAACCATCCATCCCCACAACCTCCAGGCCAGGAGGTCTCTTTTCTCTTTCTGCTCTTACAGATTCTATTTCAAAACAGAACAAAATTGTGGACACCCAAAACTCAAACATCAAGTTTTAAAATACCTGTCGACTTTGACAACTGCTGAAGTTGATTTTCAGAGCTGGCAATACCAAGAGAGCCTCTTGATACAACACTGAGATGTACTGTAAACAAATATGCCTTAAAAATGGAAGAGGTTAAATCATAACACAGGAGTACATACAAAACTGCTATAAAACAGTAGCAAAAGGTAACTAAAAGATAAATGAATAAATCATGGGAGACAAGAGAGTGTCAGAACTGCAGGTTCTGAGCTCAGCACTGGCAGAATGCTACAGAAGAGGACCAGAACTGTGCCCTGTGCTCACCTGAGAAACCCAGCCCTGTGCTGGGCCAGCTCTGTCCTCCCAGCTCACCTGCAGAGCTCTCACACCAAAGCTGAAGCCACGAGGGAACCTGACAGTGCTGCAGCTCAGTGTTGTGGAAAGCTGTGGAAAGGGCCAGCCTTCACTGTCCTCAGAAGGAACACTAGAAAACCAAGAAGAACCTATTTGTGAGAAATCTGAGGTCTGAAAAGGTATCAGAGGGAGAAATTATCTCAAACAAACCACTGGACAGCCAAAGCCTTTCTATTCTCACACACAGCCCACCATACCAAAGACTGCAAGGATACTGAAAGTCTGAGGATGCTCCAGGTTAAAACAATGAATTCTCAAACTCAAGGAATTTTATCACTTCCTGACTGCTTGCAAAACACAGCTTGAATGTGCCAAAGACAGTGCATAGGATTTGCATTCAGCCACCACTGCTGGAAAGCTCATTTTTGAAACAAGGCTCTAGACTCGAGCTGCTGTTTAAAAAACCCCACCTTTCCTCCATGCCCTCCTCCCCAGGGGAGACAGAACACCAGTGGTTCTGTAACTGTAGGGTGGCATGAACACATTCCTGCTTCCATGGACTGTTCCTGCCAGGGCATCCTGAGAGCCCAGGGCCTCAAACAAAGCCAGATGCAGCACACACAGCCCCAAGCAGGGAAAGGATCCAGGCTCTGCAGAACTTACACAGCAGCAGTGACATGGAAAAGAGATTTCCAGAAGCAAGACAGATGTTCAGATCCATGCTCATCCAGTCTAATTACACCCCCAGCTCTGAATGAACCAATGCAAATATTCCCAAGCATTCCACCATCCCATGGCTACCCCAGCAACATGAACTGTCATCTAAGAAGAGGTTCCTGTAATGCTGCATTATTATTTTTTACCCCCCCAGGGTGCAGACTGGTCAGTAAAAGAGAATCTCTATTAACCCCCACCTGCCCTACACTAAATTAAATACAAGTTGCAAGGAGCTGCAAAGTGCTCCTGAAGTGACCTAGTAGGGAACCAGCAATTCCCAGGAAGTCACAGGACACTGTGCTCTGTCAACAATGTGCTCCAAAAAAGCTGGCAGTTCCATACCTGTCAGTAAATGTGTGTTTAATGAGGCAGCATATATACAAGATAATATTTCCCTTAAGTGACCTGAAAGTTGCAATGGGGAAAAGGCAGCAAGCTGCTCCTCTCCCACTTCCCTGCCCTTTCCATGTGCTTTCCCAACTGCCTCCCAAGATTATAGTCCTATATGGGCTTTGCTTTTCCTTGAAAGGGAAAAGCAACCACCTCCTTCTCAGTGCTATCTGCTGGATATTACCAGATAGAAGCCATCACACCCAGGCTGCCATTCCACATGAGCTTCCTGTGCAGGAGGCATTCCCAGAGGGAAAGGTGGCTCTCAGCCAGCTATGGCAGTGCAATCTTGGGAAGCTTCTTGGAGAAGAGCAGGAACCCAGGCTCGGTTCTCTTGCATACCTATGCTCAAAGTGATAAAGTTTACAAACAATTAAGTGCATGTGTGCACATACACAACTTTTAAACAAATAAACTTGGCTTTTCTCCATAGGGGACAAGGAAAGGGAAGCAATTAAATTGCAAGTTCTTAGTGCTCATTAATTAATTTTAAATTCTAATCCTAGTCTGCAATGTTGCTCTCAAGTCCACACACTTGGTGGGCGTAAAATTGGCCAACCTAAAACAACCATTAAAAGTGCTGCTATTTATACATAGCTATATATATTTTCTAGAGCAGACTCAAAAAGCCATCATGCAAACCAGAAAATTCCAGATGCCTGCTCTTAATTATCATCTGCAGCTTTGCTTCTGCATTACAAAAAAAAAAAAACAAACAATAAAAAACAGGTCAATATTGCACATTTTAAGAGCTGCTGGCACAGGAACTTCATCCTGCATCTGCTGTCTAAATGTGAAGCATTTGTGCCTCTGACAGAACCCAACAGGAAGACAGGTCACCCCATGAGCTCACTCCCTGCTTCTCCACCTGAAAAAGGAATAATCTTTCCTCCCATTCCCACCAGGGAGGTGTTCTGGATGAACAATGCCCAAAAAAAGCAACTCTGTCCCACCCACCTGTCCCAGGTGTCACATCAGGAACACACAAAGTGGTTTACACATTTCAATGTCAGAATACATAGAGAGGTGACATCACTGCAGGAAGAGAAGTCTCGGGTATTGGCACACCCTTTGAAGTGAATTCCAAGCCTGCAAAAGTGGCAAAAGGGAAACTCTGGAAAGCTTGAGTTCACCACTTCTCCATGAAACAGGTGCAATATATACAGCAAACACTGTCAGCTCCTCTTGCTGGAAAGGGACAATCTTCTGCTCATGAAAACTCTGAAGACAGCCAGTGAGGATGCTGAGGGAGAGAGCTGTTTCCATCTGTTTTCTACTGGGTATTTCATGGAAAAGACTCTCTTCCATCCCCATCTCAATGCACACAGTAGCAAACAGAAGTTGCTGCCTGCCATCAGATGCCCAAAGTGGAAGGACACATGGCCCAGACCCACAGCCCAAGACATCCAGGCTCTGAGGGGCTGAGAGAGGAGAGTCTCTCTCCTTTCGCTCCTCACTTCTCTGAAAAGGCCTCCTGAGGTGTAAAAATCTAACTACAAATTTCATTTCATCTCAAATGGCTCTGGAAATTCATCTTGCATTACTAATCCAGCCACACCACCAAGGAAAGGAATGCAAGAGCAGATTCACAAGGAGGGTGGCACACTGTGCAGCCCCTCTGCCAGCTGGACACACTGAGCCTGGTGCTGGGTCAGTGCTTCCTCAAAAAAAAGCAACAGCTCTAATGCAAAACTTGAGCTAAGAGCTGGTAAAAGAGGAGCTCCTCCACTTATGGAAAAGCAGGAAACTTTTCCAAAACTGTGGGAAAGAGCAGTAATGTCAATGCTGGGACATCAGTGTTCTCACCACTGTCTGGGTGTGGAACTCCAGACCAGGCAGCAACCTCAACACAGGCACCCCAAAAACTGCATGGAAAATGGCCCATCCTGCTCATCCAGCAGTGACATTGCAGGCTCTGTAACAGGTCTCTGGCACAAGAAATGTTTGGACTTCAGCATTCAAACTTTCTGAGAACTGAAAGGAACTAATCCCACCACTCATTCCTCTCCAGACCTCGCCTCCCCACCGAAGGGAGGGCAGGGAAACATCCAGGATCCAGCCTTCTCCAAGGGACTGGGCTGGTGGGACACACCACCATTCCAAAACTGTCCATATCTCAGGAACACCAGCATTGAATAGTCCTTGAAAATTTCTCCCTGCAAAAAGACAAGATGTTTTTACAGCAGAACAGACTCGGCTGCTTTTGTTGCTGCAGAAGTCACCGTGCCCCGAGGCAAAGCTTGAGTGCACACACCCCTTTTCCCAAGCATTTCCTGGAATGCCAGCTTCGATCCTGATTAGATTTCTTCTTGCCAAGCACAGGAAGCAGAAGAACAGAGGGTTTTTCCAAGAGTCACAGAGAAAAGACTTGTCTGACACTGTGGACTGCCATCAGTGCAGACTCAAGTTGCTGCAACACCACCCAGAAGTCGCTTTGACCGAGTGAAATCTTCCAAACCGAGGAGGGAAGAGAAGAAACTGGAGCTGCAGCTCCTATTAAGGCGTTTGCATATACATTCCCAACCTGGGTTCTTCAAAAAAAGGGAATCTTGCAAAAAAAGGCATTATTTTTTTGGGAATGGCAAAAACTATGATTGTTGAGAATCTCTGTGGAATTATAAATTGCTCATTTTAAAAAACGTGGTTAAATAGAAGTGTCCTATCTTTCCCTTGCTTGCCAATGTGTCCTTTCCATGAGTTCATGTGCTATGTCTTCTGGAGATCAGGGGAAAACGGGCCAGGGGTAGAGGGTCCATCCAGTCCAGACAGAGTAAATGGGCCATGACTGTTCAGCACTGATGGAAACTGAGAGACAAAACAAAAAGGATTAGGAAAGAGACCACTTGAATTCATGTTCCTCCCATATCTGTGTGTGTAGAAAAAAACAAACCCAACAACTAACAAAAACAAAGAAAAAAACACCCCAAACGTCAAAGAATCCTCTTGGCTTCCCATTTTCATTGACTTTTTCAGTGCCACTGCAGCAATCCAACCATTACACCCAGTGTCCCTGTAACCCCTGCACTGAGCACTGCCCATGTCCTCAATTAATGAGTGCCTTTAATACATGTTGTTGGGAAACCACAGGTCTAAACAGTCCCTCAGTTAATTATCAGCTATTTCTAGAGAAAAACGTCCAGTGCATTTTCAGCCCTACTTGTTTATTCCCCATCCTCATGGTACACAGGAGCTACTTCCTTCATCTCCATGGAGATGACAGACACCAACCCCAAAACCAACCAGTTAAATTCCACCCTGTGCCTAAGCAAGCTCAGGCAACAGATGTGCTTATTCCAATGCCAAAGTGGAAGGTGAGGGAAGAGCATGAGGAATTACAACTAAAGGAGGAGGGTTTTTGTAAATATAGGGGATTTTTCCTTCTATATTAAACAAAATTATTTATTAAAAACAGTGAAGGTGAGAATTTCCAAATAAGTGCAGACAATAGAGAGATCACAGAATGGTTTGTGTTGGAAGGGACTTTGAGATCACCCAGTCCCACCCCCTGCCCTTCCACTAGCCCAGGTTGCTCCAAGCCCTGTCCAACCTGGTCTTGGACATACCCAGGGATGGGGCAGCCACAGCTTCTCTAGGCAACCTGGGACAGTGGAAGGTGTTCCATAAAAATCATGAAGAACTGTGCCACATCTTGCCACAGAGATCAAACACATTGTTCCTCCTCACTAATGTAGAGATTAATTAATGTCTTTCAACAGAAACCATTAAAACAAAAAAACAGTGGCAAAATTTGATTTTCAACCAGCAAAGTTACAGGGAGGCAAATTTTACAGGAAGAACAGACGTAAAAATTAAAAATAATCTAACAGTCTGCGCTGCAGTTAATTTAAAACATTTCTGAAACACCAACATTTTCAATATTCTTAAATAAAACTGGGTAACCACTAAAATATGCTGCTCTCAAAAGCCAATAGAAAACGAAGATCACAGTTTTATTTCTACAGCAGATATTTGGGGAAGTGATTCCTACAGGCCTGCTGAGAAAGGGACTGGAAAAAGCAGGGAGAGCTTGGCTAAACTTGCTGGAACTCACCTGAAAGAGGGTATTAGCACCTTGCAACCTGGCAGGACTGAGAGGAGCCACCGGGCTCAGGGTACTCCAGAAGTGGATGCTGGAGAGCAGAGGGCTGGGAGTCAGCAGGATGGGAGTCTGCAAGACACGGGAGAGCTCAGTGAGACCTGCCCTGGAGCCACAGCACATGGAAACCCAGCCACAAACAGCTCAGCTCCTGCAGCTGCCAGGGCTGGGTCCCAATTTCAGGAACTCCCATTCCCTCCTCCCTTCCTGGCCCCATCGGGCTCTCCCTCCCCTTGCTGAGCAATCAGCCCTCTTTTCCCAAGAGCTGCCAAACCCTGCTGGAACCTCCAGCAGAGCAATTCCTCCTGCAATCCAGCACCTGCAAGGACTTGGGAAAACTCAGATTAGGAACTCAGAAAGAGCAGCCGGGGGAATGTGCCTGGGCTGGGTGACACTGACAATGTAAGTAACAATAAAAGAAGTTTCCATCCAGCTTCTGAATGCCCTGGATGCTCCAGGCTCACCAGACAAACACTTCCCAGGGGGCCAAAAGAGCAATTCCACTTGCTTTTTTTCCCCTGCCTTCAGCCATTTCACTTTTCAATCAGCAGCTTCCCCACAGCTTCACTCTAATTCCAATTTATTACAGGAAAGAGATTCAATAGATACAGAATGATTTAACAGCCTAGCTGGAGTCAGTTCTCTTCCAAGTTTTCCATGAGACATAAAAGCTTTCCTTTCCCACACAAAGATAACAACCAAATTAAGCAGCTGCTCTTATTGCTGTTCATGTTCACTCACAAGACTCTGCCCTTAACTAAATGCCTATATTTGAGTAAAAGAAAAGCTGCCAAACAGACACCTCTGTGGGTCTCTGTTCTTAAAGTCTTTTCAGCACCAGCTGAAGGGTAAGGGCAGGATTTAGGGTTTCTGAAACAATTCACTACCCCCCTGGCAAGGTTTACAAAGGACCTGCTGCTGCTGGTTTGGGTTTTGCCTCCACATGCCAACCCTGCACAGACGTGCACGGCTGACACACCACTTGGGCACACTTTGGGGTGAAGTTAATGCCAACTGTGAATAAAACTGATGTTTAATTAAAAAAAAAAAGAGGGAGGGACATCCTGAGTTTCAGAACTCCACGCACGATCAACTGCCTATTCATTTTCCACTTGCCTTCCCTTACTGGTTTAAAGAGTAACACAATCACTATTGTTCCTTCAAAAAAAAAAGAAACCAGGAAGGGAGTTTGGTTACCTGGGAGAAAAGTGCTGGAGTGAGAGAAGCCGTGGGGAGAGAAGGACTCAGAATGCCCAGGGGACTTGGATCACTGCCCGTAATGACGAGGGTAGGAGCCAACTCCAGCCCTTTGGGTTTTTTAGATCTGGAGAGGTGATTGGCAAATTCCTTCTCCAGCACAGATGAATCCTGCTCTTTGGGCTCTGGGGACTGGTGCTGAAGGCTCTGGACCTGCTCCAGCTGCTGGGAGGCCACGGACTCGATATCCGTGTCAATGTCCAGGTCAGGATTGGAGCTCAGGGGCGGCGATGGGGGTGTGGAAGGGACTTGGAGGGTGGGAGACACCGAGGAGATGGGTGGGGTTGGTGTGAAGCTGGTGGTCAGGTTTGGCAAAGGTGCTGGAGCCTCGGGGACAGTTAACTTGGGCAGCACGAGCGTCTCCAAGGTCTGGAGAGTCTCCTCGGACCCCATGGGAAGGGAGGAGGACGCGGAGGGAGCGGCAGACACCGTGGAAGTGGCCGAGGCTGCTGCCGTGGTGGACACCAGAGGGGCAGAGGGAGGCTTTTTGGAGGGCATGGTGACAAACTTGATGACAGAGGGGGTCGGCTCCTGAGGCTTCTTCTCCGTCAGCTTCTCCGCTGGGTTCTCGATCTTGATGGACCTGAAGAGTTTGACGCTGGAATTGTTGAGGGAGTTGAGGGTGAAGGAGGAGTAGAGGCCTGAGTGGATGTAGTCATTGCGGCTGGAGGACTTAGCACACGCCTGGGACTTCTCCTTGCCACAGTTTTCCACATCCTTGGGAGCACTGCTGACTTCTGCAAAGCCAGTCAGCTCGGGGTCTCCTTCGATCCGGCCCACGACGAGTGGGTCCATGTTTAAAATCTCTGGATACGAGACAAACTTGTACACAAACTTCTTCCCGTTCACTTTCTTAATGATATTCTGTGGGTAAGGAGAGAGATATATATTTAGACCTTCTTCAGATTAATTTTCTTCCTACAAACGCTGCCTAAAATAGGCAGAGGAATTAAAGTCTGTAATCTTTCATCAAAAAGCGTTTCTTTTCTTTCGGCTTTAAAAACACACTGTGCTCCTGCAATTCAGTCCTGCTCCCAAAGCAGCACTCCCAGAACTCACAGACAGGTGAGCTTAACCTGACATTAAAGACACTAACAACAGCCTAAAAACTGCCAAGCTACTCTGATTGACATGTTAAATAAAATAAAAAATACCCATTACCCCCATCAAGGATCACTGACCTGGGTGCAATAAGGGTAATCTTACAGGAGAACCTGCAGAATTAGAGGGTTTCTACAGCTTTACAGAATTGAGAGCTGGTACTGCAAATCAAACCATCTTTATTGTTAATAAGATGATAATAAAGGAAAATAAGTAGCTGAACTAGTCAGCAGAATGTAGGATAATCAGCTATTTCAATACCACAAAACAGCATCTGTCAAACTTGTTTTGCTCCTCAGTGAAATGCCACACACAATTTGGACTGAAGATTATCTTCATTTATCATACAATTATTATTACTGAGATCTCTCAGTACAAAGCCATATTTGTGCCACCCAACAACAAACACCAGCAACTCACCACCTGCTACAAGCTGAGGTTCCTCAGAAAGTGTTTTATTTTTATCTCACACAATAACAGTTGTGGAATAAATGGCTTATTGAAATGAAGGTTAAGACTCAAAGACATTTGGTAAACAAGAGAAGCTTCTTACTCTGCTGCACTGAAATCAGTGACCACATTAGAGGTGAAATTCTGAACAGAGAAAAATAAGAATATTTTGGGCTGATTCACTGAAAATCCTTATTTTGATGCTCTTTCATAGAGACAACTGCAGGAAAGACCTTAAGGTGCTGCAACATTCACCATCTCAATCATCATCATCTTCCAGTGCTGCTTTAACTGGAGTGTTGAGGATTTTAACCCTTGCAAGGGCGTGTATTTTTGGAAAGGAGATTGGAATTCAACAGATTTGTATCAGCAAAGACAACATTTTGCACAAAGCCACTAAAACCTTCTAAAGTGGGGAGAAAATGCAGCACGATGACACACGAAATTAGAAAAATAAAACCCCAAGTTTAAACAAACTAGTACAACTCCCTCAAGGCTGAGAGGAGAGAGCAGTGACACCCATCCCCTTGAAGGGAACGAAAAAGGAAACAAAGCTCATTAGGCTGGTAAAGATGGATAAGGATTTGAGGGGGATTTACAGCCTCTGTTACCTTCACGTAGTAGTATCTGAGCGCTCGGCTGAGTTTATCATAGTTCATACTGGGCTTGTTCTTGCGGATTCCCCACAGTCTGGCCACCTCCTCTGCCTGCAGCAGCTTGAACTCCCCGTCGTTGGAGGTCCAACAGATGATGTTCTTGTTCTGAGGCTCTTGGAGGAGCTGGAGGAGGAACTGCCACAGGGTGATAGCACTGTCCATAGCAATGAGCTGAAATGCAGGGAGGCAGATAAGAGGCAGGTTAACAGCGCATTTTCCTCCTCTCCCTACAAGGGGGTAATGGAGCAGAGATGTTATTTCCAAAGCCAGCAAGAGTAAAAATTATTAGTCACCAGTCGTGAAAGATGTTCCCTGCAGAACAGAGAGGCTGAGTGCCAACTCTGTCGTCTCCTCCCACATGTCAGTACTTTTCACATGGGTTATATTTAGCCTCATTTAACTAAATCAGGTCACTTTGGGTAAGTTGCAGTGAGTCACTACCCCAAAAAAATTTTTCTAAGTTGTTCCATGTTCACCCACTCTGGCTTGTACTGCTTTATGAGAAACAGCTCAGGTACACCCAGGTAAAAATCAAACCACCCACTCGCCGCCTCCTCTCCGTACCTGCTCCCACCTCCAACCTCCAAAACAGCAGATCAAGGAACTGCAAAGCTCCAGGAAGATGCCAGAGCAAAACAACTCCATTTGCCTTCAGTTCACATTTGTGCCTCTTTGTCAGCAGCCCCCTCATCAGCCCTAATCTCCTCTCTTTCAAACCCTTCCTTTCCAGGTATCCTCCCTGTTTTTCTAAGAGAGGAAACATAAAACTAAATGGAAATATTTCGAATGCTGCCTTTGTTTGTCTCTTAATTCCTGCCATGTCTTACCTACCCCAACGATTTAGGCTGATACTTTCTAGGACTGGTACCTGCCAGCTGATTCCTGCACTCCCAGCATGGTTTTCCTGCACCAAAGCTGTTGATGTGTAAATTCATCAAGGACAGACGAGGCAGAGAGATGACATTTTTCCTTGACCATATCTGGCTACACAAAACACTATTTCCACAAACATTTTTAAGCAGAACACCAATAATTCTGTCTGCACAAGGGAAGCGTAAGATACACTGCAAATTAAACCAGATAAAATATTAATTCAGCATCTCACATGGATTCTCTTAGTCCAGAACTGTGACAATTAACGCAGCTTAAACTTCTTCCTATGAAATAAAACCAAACCCAGCTGCTCTGCAAGAAGAACCATCACAATGAAATACACTACAAATGTTTTGATATGCATAATTGCTAGGGGTTTTTTTCCCCCTCAGAAAAAGCAAACCTAAGAGTACAGGGGTTTCCATGTGGGTGAATCCACAGGCTGAGAGACCAACTGCTGTTCACAAGCAGAAGCTCCAACACAGAGGCACCAAGCCCAAGGACCCACGCTCGGGTTGGTTGAAGTCCCTGTGTACACAGGGCTGAGTTGAAGATTCAGTCAGGACTGCCAGCTCATCTTTGCTCCCAGAGCCTTTTATTCCAATCTCATTACTGCCCAGCACTTATCCAGCCCTATATAAGGAAGGGAACGGTCTAAAGTGAGAGCCTCAGTGCTCGGTGAGCCCTGTGAAAGGATTACTGACAGTTTACACAGGGCTACACTCTCTTATTTCAACGAGGTGCCCCAGGGCAGGTGTCTTTTTGGGCCCAGCCCATCACATTTCACCTCTTTTGCAGAATCCCTGCCCCATGGCAGGCTGCCGTGACTCTGCAGGGCTGTGCCATTGATCAAGCCACTTCAAATTGCTGCAATTACGTGGAACAATCTCAAACTGAAGGACACCCACACCACGTTGTTATGCTGGCCTAAGGTGCTTTCCTTCTTAATTACCCTGCACATGCAACTCCCTGCTTGCCCAAATTAATTGCTCGGCACTCTAAGAAACTCAAGGCTGTGCTTCCAGACTCTTCCCATGGTGTGCCAGCTGATCCATAGGGGACCAAGTGGGGCAACCACCCTAAACCTCCTCCTGAAAGCCGACTGGCATTCACATTTGCCAGTGACATCCCATATCTCCGAGGCTGAGGCCGTGCCCACTGCAGCTCCTTATCCACGGGGATGATGCACATGCATGTGTTGTGCAGACATAAGGACTTGATTCCACCACTCTGCAGAGCTGTCAATGCCAGTGATATGTGCTAAGAGAGAGCAGGAAGATGAAGTTGAGTGATTATTCCCACGCTACATTTATCTCCAGCACTTTGGGAACCCAGATCAGCACTGCACCAAACAGGCTGACTGATGCAAGGGGAGGCAACCACGTGGAAATCAGATTAGCAACAGAATCTCAGAGTGCCAAAGGCTTCATCTTTGTTTTTTTTACTCCTCCTAAACATCCATGCAGATTGCATCCCAGAATTTAATTGCTATTATTTCATTAGGCTGCTTCCCTTCAGGAAGCACCACCTTGCTATAGCTCAAAGCTCACCAATCTCTAAGGCAGCCAAGCACCCCTGCCTAGGTCACAGCTGGTTTGGAAACCAGCTGGAGATGTACAGAGGTGACAGATCAACACTCTGACAGCACAAGGTTCAGCAACAGAGCACACAGAGAGCAGCCAAAATGATGGAAGATACAAGATATTTTAAAAAAACAAGCCAAAAAAAAACCCCAGCACCTTTCCCTGCATTGAGAGCTATCCTTGTTCTGAGGAGCAATTACCAAAATAAGAGTTCACACTGCCCAAATCCCACAGTTTTCCAGCTGGAAGGATCCTTCTCCCAGAGCCAGAGTTACAGACTGAGCACACTGATCAAGTCCCTACTGATGTTTCTGGCATTTACAGCTTTAGGGGTGTCACCATTCCCTCCACCACTTGGAGGACACATTGACTACCCTCAGCTTTAAAAAGTCTTGTGTTAGACAACAACAGGGTAGAGAAGCCTTACTTAGTCCTTGGCTGTTGTAGAGCATGGTAAAATTGGTCATGGATGGGTTATAATGCACATATCCCTCTTTCTTAAATGTTTACTGAGTGTATCTACAAGGAACAATGGACATCCCCCTCAATGGAACCTCAGTGGAATGGGGAATACAGGGGTTTTCTGAACATTTTACACAAAGGGAAAGGCCAGAAAACACCTCTCCACACTGATCAAAGCCATGAGATCACAGGTGGATCTCATCCCTTCAGAGCTCAGGAGCAGCTTTTACCTGGGAAAGTAGAACAGGTACATGAGACACCATTGTATTGTGAACCAAGACACCTCATTTACCTTCAGCACAAAAGCTGCTTTGATACAGCATAAGAATACATCAAAGAACTCCTGTTTCTTCAGGAAAAGGCAGAATATAAAAAAACCATCACACAAGATGTAAAATTAAAACCAGTAGAGGCGAGCTGAGCACTTCTCTTTGTTTGAGAACCAAGGAACACCTTGAAAAGGTTCTTCCTCCTGCAGCACCTGAGGCAGGAGGCAGCTGCTGCTTTTCCTAAGCCTTCACTTGCAACCACAGCCATGAGAAGTGGTTCGAGCTCCTTGTGCTGCCCGTGTTTTGCAGAACATCTTCAGGTGCCCTGGAGCAGGGGATCTACACCATATATTCAGATCCCTCCTGCACTGACACAATTCAGAAGATCCTCTTGTTCTCTTGTTTCAAACACACACAAAAAGCCCCACACTCTGCAGAGATGTCACAGGCCCATGAGTTGGAGAAACTAAAGAAATCCTGATGAGGACAGGAACCCACTGTCCCACTCCTACCCTACACATCAACCATGGTGAATGCTCTCTCACCACTTGCAAACAGCATTTCAACATCTTTCAAATTCCATGAAAAGGCCCCAATCTCCTCACACAGCTCCCCGTCAGCACAAATCTGATTGCTTTTTCTTCAGGATGAATACGCCAATAATTACAAACACACCACTGCAAACCATCTTTTTGCTGAAGGTTATTCCCCTTGTAAGAGCCCATGGAGAAAGGAAAAGGTCTAAAAGTGAGGCAGGAAGGCAGCACTGCTGCACCATCTGAGTATGAGGAAAAAATAGTTGCTAGAGGCAGAGGGCAGTTATACTTTGTAATGAGCATGCTAAAATAGAGCACTATTATTGTCTTGAGATCTTCTCTGACGCCTACGGATGACCCTTGAAGTTCACTGAGGAGCTGACAGAGTTTGGCTGCAAACCTGAGCTTTCTGCTGCTGCTGCAGCTCCCTCTGAGGCTGCTGCAGCTTCGAGGCCATGACTTGAGAGAGCTTTGAGTTTACAGAAAAGCCAGGCCATGAGATACGAATCTTTTCCGGTGACTTCTCCCCGTGCATCTGGGCCACAACCAGCCCCGTGCTGATTGCAGAGCCTGGAGGCTGCACCTCCTGGGAAAGAGAGTGTGCAATCAGGGCTGGCACAGCAGGCAGGAGGAGTTTAGGAAGTGGCACGTGGTAATCTCACCCTAATCTCACCCAGCAGCTACACTTACTGTGGCAAAACAAACTCCAGCGTTCTCTGTGCTCAAGCAGGACAGGGACAACTTGCCATGCCTTGAGGAGGGAGCAGAGGCAGGGCTGGGGGGGCTTAGGCCTGTCCTAACCCCCCATCCCCAAGGTCTGCTGGCAGATTTCCTGTGCTTTGACTCGACTCCAAGTAATCCCGAGTAATCTTTCGCCTCCGTTTGTTCCAAGAGCCTCTCGTGAGCATCTGCAGCCTGATGGCTTCTGCAGATGGGCTCAGGAAAGCCTTGCCAGGAGCCACACAGGAACAAGGATGGAGCAAAGGAAGGGGAGGATGTCACAGCCACACAACGAGGACAAAATTACCACCACAATTTCACTGGCCTGGTCACAGCTGTCACACAGAGGGGACACCTCAACAGGTGGCTTGGGAAGCAGAGGTAACACAGGGAGACACACAAACCTCGGCTCAAAAAGCAGAAGAGGCAGCAACAGGTCTGGGAGACATCACAATGGTGCAGGTGAGACACTGAGGTGAGCAAATCAAGGCTTCAATTCCAGGAAATTCCAGGAGAGCTGGGCTTGCTGCGAGTACAGCACTCTGAACTGTTCCCTCTCTACCCTGCAGAGCCATTCCCATGGTTTCCCAGCAGTTTAAGATGGGCATGGTGTGTGAACAGAAGGAATTTGGAAACAATAACTCCTGCTCCGTTGTGCAATATTGCTGTGGACACGAGGCCTTGAGAGTTGTTCCAGGAAAACAAACAACAGTGTTGGTTGAAGGAGATTTGTGGAGGTCACAGGCCCAAGTCTGGGTTCCAAACCTCAAAGTTTGACCAGGTTTTTCAGTGTCTTTGTCCAGGCAACTAAATAAATTCCTAAATAAATGGCTGTGGCTGCTCTATCCCTTTTATTTTAGTAGAGGACAGGGACATGGCTGATAAAGTATCTAATTAAGTGCTTATCAAAATGCCACCAAGCAACACTTTCATTAGCACAGCACTTGAAATATCCCATTTCTAATAAACCTTTCACAAAAGCTTTTCAAGCTCCTGAGACTGAGTCACCTCAAATAGTACTTTTAGGATTTTATCAGTTTTAATTAACTTTAAAAAGAGACAAAAAAATTCCCCTACTGTCCAAAAACCAGCTATTATATACCCTGATGTGGTAGGAAGTATGGAAAGGTATTGAATCTTTTTCCAGGACAGACAGGTGAAATACCAAGTAAAACCTGATTTTTGGGTAAAATAAAGTTACTATTCACAAGGAACAAAACTAGAGATGGAGAACACTACACCTGCAACACCACCCTTAAAAAATTCCAAATCATGGCAGCTTCCCAAGCAGTAATCCAATTACAACTTCTCTAGTAACTAAGTAAAATCAGGTAAGAATTAGGAAAAAACACCCTGGACTCCAATAAATCCTTGTCTTCCCCTTGGCTCTGGCATTCCCTGCCCTGTTGTGTCCAAAGCAGCCAGGAAAATCAGCCTGTTCTGAAGCAGGAGTTGTGGTTATCGAGGCAGGAAGTTCCTTGGAAGGAAATGCTGGAGGATGTCCTTATGATAAGAGCTGCTCCAGAGTTTTCATTGCCTAATCCCACTCCAAGCCTCTTTTTTTTTTCTTAAACTCAAAACAAATGTTGCAATAAATTCGGGGTTCCTGGCTCAAGAATTACTTCATATGAAATTTAGGTGCTAACAAATATTTTGGGACTTAGGAACAAATTGTTTCAGCTTTTTAACTCCTGAGAAATAACTGTTTGTTTTTCTTAGTATTTTCTAGCTATTCCTCAGTATTTTCCAGCCTTTCTGAATAAGCCAAGCAGGATCAGAAAACAAGCCATGTGGGACAACAGTGGCATCACTGGGTTTATGGCTGCAGGCTCAGGTTGGCAGTGGATGAACCAAACAGCTTTTTGGGATATTTTTTTAATCTCAATACAATAGTGCCCCTTTGTTATCAAACATGATTTTATCACGACTGTCCCTTGAAAATGTTTAACTTGATAGAAACAGTGAAAAAGAGGATTTCAAAGCACAACACATGAACTTTCTCCAGCTGCTCCAGTCACTGATCCTCCAGCCCTGGCTGGGGATGACTGACATCCATCCCAATATTGATAGTTTCATGGACAGCCCTAATTCTTCTGATTGTTCATCAGAGTGTGGCAAGTCTCCCTTTCCTACCTCTCCCCTTACAGGATGAGAGCACAGAGAGCATGGGAAGGTTCAGGATGAATAGAGAGAAGGGGAAACTTCAAAACCAAAGCGCCTTTGATGAGTCCCTTGGTCGGCTCATGACACTGATGGGATTGTTCCCGAGAAAGCCATAAAGCCCCTGATTTCCTGGAAGCTCCTAAGCAGATTACACTTGCTTCCTCCTGTAGATGGGCTCAGGGGGATGTTTACCAACAGCAGATTAAACTGGCCACAACTGAAGGCAAAGGACCCTCGGCCACTGTGGAACACCCCCAAACAACAGGTGAAACGCTTCACATCCATCCCAACCTGATCATGAAAAGGAAGTCTCATTGAAGCTGGAAAAGCTTTCCTCCAACAATGTTTATGATACACTCAGCCCCGTTGCTATGGCGATGGAACAACTATTCCCTCCAAACAGGCGCTGAGACCCTAAAAATAAACAGCCCGAGGAAAATCACGAACACGCCGCTGTGTCAGGCACGGGGATCGTGTTTGTTGGGAATGGGATGAGCAGAGAGAAATGCTAATGCCTGGATTCTCCCCCCTCCCCGAACGCCCACACAGCAATCCGTGTATTCCTCGGGAGCTGCTCCTTCAAACCCACCCCACCAAAGGCATTGCAGCCCCTGGCAGGGCAGGATGGGGACGGGCACAGGTTGGCAGGGGCAGTGAGGTGAGAGCTGTGGCACTGGCACACAGGGCTGGTTGTGCTCGGGCACACCAAACAGAAGCACAGCAGCAGGGATTTGCATACTTTCTCCTCCGCCTCCCTTATTGATGTGGGCAGGAATGCACCCAGTTCACACAGAGGAGCGCAGGAGGATTAAAAAAGAATAAAATAAAATAAAATAGTGGTGGGGTGAGGAACTGGAAAACAGCAACAACTCCTGGATCTAACCAGCCCACCCACCCTGGCATCCAAACAACCTCTGGATCCCACTGGCCAACCCTTGGATCCAAACAACCACTGAATCCAACTAACCAGCCCTGGGATCCCAAAAACCACTGGATCCAAAGGGTTGGGCTCAGCCAGACAACCCCTGGATGCCACTGACCAACCCCTGGATATAAACAACCACTGAATCCAAGTAACCAGCCCCTGGATCCAACCACCCAGCCCTTGGATCCAAACAACCACTATATCAAATCAAGCCCTGGATCCCACTGACCAACCCTGGGATCCTAAAAAACCAATGGATCCACCTGGATCCCACTGACCAACCCTGGGATCCCAAAAAACATTGGATCCAAACAGCCCCTGGATCCCACCGACCAACCCCTGGATCCAAACAACCACTGGATCCAACCAACCCTTGGATTCAACCAACCACTGGATCCAACCAACCAGCCACTGGGATCCAAAAAGACCACTGAATCCAACCAATTAGCCCTGGGATCCCAAAACGCACTGGATCCCACTGACCAATCCTTGGATTCAAACAACAACTGGATCCAACCAACCAGTCCCCGGGATCCCAAAAACCACTGGATCCAAACAACCCCTGGATCCAAACAATTAGCCCTGGGATCCCAAAAAAACCCTGGATCCGAACAACCCCTGGATCCAAACAATTAGCCCTGGGATCCCAAAAACCCCTGGATCCCAAACAATTAGCCCTGGGATCCCAGAAACACCTGGATCCCACTGACCAACCCCTGGATCCAAACAACCACTGAATCCAACCAATTAGCCCTGGAATCCCAAAAACCCCTGGATTCAACCAATTAGCCCTGGGATCCCAAAAACCCCATAATCCAAACAATTAGCCCTGGGACCCCAAAAGCCACTGTCTCCAAACAACCCCTGGATCCCAAAAGCCACTGTCTCCAAACAACCCCTGGATCCCAAAACCCACTGGCTCCAAACAACGCCTGGATCCCAAACAACCCCTGGGTCCCAAACAATTAGCCCTGGGATCCCAAAAATCCCTGGATCCAAACAATTAGCCCTGGGATCCCAAAACCCCCTGGATCCCAAACAACCCCTGGATCCCAAACAATTAGCCCTGGGATCCCAAAAATCCCTGGATCCCAAACAATTAGCCCTGGGATCCCAAAAACCCCTGGCTCCAAACAACCCCTGGATCCCAAAAATCCCTGGATCCCAAACAACCAGCCCTGGGATCCCAAAAGCCACTGGCTCCAAACAACCCCTGGATCCCACTAATCCCCCTCCACATCCACGCAGCCCTCGCATCCCCGCACCCGATCCCTCCCGCCCCCTCTCCGTCCCCCAGCCCGCTGCGCTCTCTCCCCCGTCACTTCTCCCCGTTTCTCCGCCCGGGCCCTGCGCTGCCGGGCCCTTCCTGCCCGCTCACCGAGGCGCAGCCCCGCCGGTGCCCGGTCCCGGTGCTGGCCGCGGCCCCCGCTCCGCCCGTCCCTCATGCCCGGGCCGCGCTCCGGGGCCGCATCCCGGCCGGGCTGGCGGAGCGGCCGCGTTTCCGACACGGCGCGGCGCGCCCGACCCTCGGCGGCCGCCGTAGCGCCGCTTCCGCCCACGCCGCGAGCGCCCCAGCCAATGGCGGCGCGGCGCGGGGGGGCCGCGGGCCAATGGGAGGGCGCGGCTCGGAGGGGCAGGGGGAGCGTGGTCCTAGTGCCCGGGCGGGCCGGCCGCGGCCATGTGCCCCGGGGGGTATCGCGATAGGGACAGCGCGATAGGGGGAAGGGAAGGGGAAAGGGGAAGGGAAAAGGGAAAGGAAGGGGGAAAGGGGTAAGGGAAGGGGGAAAGGGAAAGGGGAAAGGAAGGGGGAAAGGGGTAAGGGAAAGGAAGGGGGAAAGGGGGAAAGGGAAAGGAAGGGGGAAAGGGGGAAAGGGACAGGAAGGGGGGAGAGGGGTAAGGGGGAAAGGGAAGGGGGGAAAAGGGAAGGGGGGAAAAGGGTGGGAGGGTAGCAAAACGGTTTAAAAAAATTATAAAGCTGGTTCGTGTGTAAGCAGTGGGATAGAGGGTGCAAAAAGCCCACCTCGGGATGGGAAACAAAGCGAGGCTTGGATACAGCCAGGCAGGCACTGGGTGCAACACAGCCACCTCTGGAGCTGGGAAAACACACCCCTGGATCCAAAAAACCAAACCCCTGGATCCAAAACAACCAAACCCCAACCTCTGGATCAAATAACCTATCACTGGATCCAAAAAAATCAAACCACAACCTCTGGATCCAAAAAACCAAACCCTTGGAACTTAACAACCAAACCCCAACCTCTGGATCCAAACAACCCATCACTGGATCCAAAAAACCCACCACTGGATAAAAAAAACCCAAACCCCTGGTTCCAAAGCACCCACCCCAACCTCTGGATCCAAACAACCCAACCCCTGGATCCAAAAACCCATCACTGGATCAAAAAACCCAAGCCTCTGGATCCAAAAACCCATCACTGGATTCAACCAACCAGACCCCTGGATCCAAAACAACCCATCACTGGATCCAAAAAACCCACCCCAACCTCTGGATCCAAACAACCCATCACTGGATCCAAATAACCCAACCCACCACTGAATCCAGAAAACCAAATCCCTGGATCCAAAAAAACCAAACCCCTGGATCCAAAAAAATCAAACCCCAACCTCTGGACCCAAAAAACCCATCACTGGATCCAAAAAACCCACCCCAACCTCTGGATCCAAACAACCCATCACTGGATCCAAATAACCAAACCTCAACCTTTGGATCCAAAACAACCAAACCCGTGGATCCAAATAACCAAACCTCAACCTTTGGATCCAAATAACCAACCCAAACCCCTGGATCCAAAAAAAACACCACTGGATCCAAAAAAACCCAAACCCCTGGATCCAAAACACCCAGCCCAACCTCTGGATCCAAACAACCCCTCCTTTCTACAGCCCTCTCTGCCTCTGCATGGGATTCCCACCCTTTGGCACAGGAGAAGGGAATTTTGGAGCAGCCCTTCATGCCAAAACACGCAGCTGCTGTTTCCTAGACACGGGCTGGTGAAAGGTTACCTGAGACACCACAGAGACTCTTCAGTTGTGCCTCCAGTCCTGCTCCACAGCCAGGGATGGGTTCATTTGGGAATTACCATCATTTATGAGTCCTAGCTCAGCCCCTGGTTAGCCCTGAGCAGCTCCAGCTGCCTTTAATGCTGCTTCTCTGAAGGAAATTCCCCATTTTTACCAGGTCACCTCCTTCAGCTGGTCCCATCTGGAGCCAAAGGAAGCCCAAGGAGGTTTGTCATTTCAGGAACACAATCCTGCATGTCACAATACCTTTAAATAACCCTTTATCAGAACTTTCTGCACAGCCACAGGGAAAGAGAAGGGAGATGAAAGCAGAGAAAGTCAGAGTTTAGGATTTGAGGTGTCTTTTGACTACAGGGATGAAGTACAGGGGTTTCCCCAAAGCACGTTGTCATGGGAAGAGAGGAAGTTTCCAACCAAGCTGATCATTACTTATTCATTTACAGAAGTTAATTTTATTTTAAAATGCAGTAGATAAGAGAATTGTTCCTGTTTTTCCCAGCTCCATTTTCAAATTAAGAAACAGTGAGAGAGACCAGGCAGGGAAAGGAAGAAAGAAAGGAGAAAAAGGCACCAAAAAAATCCTCCACAAACGTCCAGAGTCAGTTTCTTCAGCTTTCAAAGGAATTAAACCCCTCTGAAGTGAAAGCATGTACATTTTCCCTTTTCCTGTGGAAAGCATCAGTCATTATTTCCACGGAGCACTTCACATTGTCAGCACAGCTTTTCCCTTGGGAATGCCCAAGGCAGGAAGCAGTGACCCAGGAACTCAGGGGGTCCCTTTCCCATGGCACTGAGCACTTCCCTCCTCACCTCTACCTGCTCTGCAGAGCACCCAAACCCGGCTAAGACACTGAGCCAGCCCTGCTGACAAACTCCCTGAGCTTTTCCCTGTGCCCATCCCTCTTCCCTGCCATGCTCCATCCTCATCCTTTGCCCTGTTTAAAGCCTGGACTCCCACAGAGAGTCAAAAAACAAAGAGGAAAATAAAGCCAAGCCCTCTCAGACTCTTCCTGAAGAGTCAGAGGTGGGAGGTTTGCCAACACCTGTGTGTGCACCTCAAACAGAGCTAATTCCCTTTCTCTGGGAAGGGACCAGACCTGGGTTTGCACAGGGAGCATTCCCAAAACCAGCTGGTTCCTCCAGGAGCTCCTGATGGAAAACCCACCGTGCTGTCTGTGAGTACCAAGCATCACTCGGTGCAGGTTGGGAGTAGAAAACAACCCCAAAAAGGAGCATTTCACACAACCCAGGATCACAGAGACCTGTCTGTCAGCACCTGCCAGGCTCCAGGGGGGTCCAGACATGTTTTGGGAGACAAAGAGCAAAGCTCCAGCTCCCAGTGCACCAACCCAATTCCACATTCTCCCCGGCTTTGTTTCCACTTGCCATGAGCAAAATCCACGAGCACACCCAAAAATTTCAGATCTCCTTAGAGCTCAGGAAACAACACAGGAGCTGAATCCAAAGAGACAGCTCAGGCTGCCCTGGGAGAGGGACAGCACACAAAAATCAACCCACCCCAGCACCCCAAAAGAAAAGGCTCCAGAGTTTAATACTTTGCCAAACAGGACGTGCAATGCCCAGACCATACAATAGCTGTTGATACTCAAAGGTACAGCTGGTATTTCATTTCAGGAAAAGGCAGAATTACCCAGCTACGTGAGAACTCCACTGCTCAGTGAGGAGCAGGATACAGCAGGAGAAAGGCTGGAATTCTTCTCAGAAGGGCTCATCTCCCCTGACTCAGAGCAGCTCAGAGGTGCTTTCAGGTGCCTGTGAAAGTTTAGCCCTAAAGCTGTGCACCAGAGGAGCCCTGGGTATTACACAAGGCTGTCAAACTAGTTCCCACTGTGTTACACAGCCCTTCCCCTGCTGAATGCACAGTTCCCCTCGTGAAGTTCCCACATCCTGAATAGAATTCCTAATGCAACTCTCAGAAACCTCACTGGTTCTCCTCGCCTGACCCAAGGGCACCGGCACAGCTGGAAACCACAGGGCACAGGGCATTGATGTGGCCTCTGGAATCCCATCCCAGAGCCTGCTGCTTGTGCCTGAAATAGCAGAGGTGAGAAACCCACTCAGCTCCCCCAGCAAGGAGCTGTGAAGCTCCAGTTGAGGGGAATTCACAGCAACTCCCAGCAAAGAGCCAACGTTCCCAAAAGCGGGCACGGATCCGTGGATGTCGAATCACGGATCTGATTCCCCCCCTCCCTTCCCACCCCCACCATGTTCTTTCTACGCCAAAAGAAGCTTTATCTGGGTGGATTTTCTAGGGAAGCAGGGAAGGATAAGCTTTTTCTGTACCACTGCCCAGTTCCTGGATCAAACAGGGAACGTCACGACTGACTGG
The DNA here is from genome assembly GCA_035221455.1 of Xenops minutus. Lineage (NCBI taxonomy): Eukaryota > Metazoa > Chordata > Aves > Passeriformes > Furnariidae > Xenops > Xenops minutus. The sequence goes on along the minus strand of JAWWEE010000069.1, from coordinate 2,996,729 downwards.
ACACCATCACCCCCGTCCTCTCCCCCAGGGAATTTATCCCAGCAGCTGCAAACCTTCCCCCAGCAAAGCAATTTGGGCAGAACATCAGAAAGCAGAGTGTTTTACCTGCAAGGGCAGCAGAAAGCAGCTCTGAGGAAAGGTGAATCCCTGCAGACAGCCTGTCCCAAGCCCATGCTAAGGACAAACACCCATCCTGGGCTTGGGGTCACTGAGCCCTGCAGGACCAGTGACAGGCAAAAGCCACTCGCTCCTCAGCCTCATTCCTCCATGGAGATGTCCCTCCCTGTGAGTACACCTGGGACACCTTAGAAAGCTGATTACCAAGGAGCAAGTCAAGCCCAGCCAGCAGTTTTAATTGAGCTCGTTTGTTCATTAACCCCTCAGTCCCCAGGGCAGGTGCCCCAGGCAGAGCATCAGGTGTGAGCTCCTGCAGCACAAGGGCAGGGTATACCCACCCCTTGTGTTTCGTGCTTGGTGGTGGCTCCAGAAGAGCTTGAACCATGGCCTGGGACACGTGTGATCCAACATGGGGATCTTGTCCCTTTTCCTTCCTGCTTTAGACCCAAGAAGGGCTGTGGAGACACCTGAGAGTCAACACTTTGCCCATAGAAACCTTCCCCAGCTCTATCCCATTCCCAGCTCCCACCTTTTGCCACTCAGGGCCAGGGTCTGCTCCAGCTGGTGGCAGTGGAGGAACTCTCAAGTGACCCTCTGCCCATTTTCCAGCCTGTTCAATCCCATTCCCACAAAAGCCCTTCCCTGTTCTCCTGAGAAAACTCAGTCTCTGGTTTTCTCTCAGCCTCAAGCCAATTCCTGCTTCTGAACCACTGCGAGAAACAGAAACTTCTGCAAGGATTGCACTTCCCCCCAGTAAAACTGAACTCTGGAAGGTGTAATCATTAATTAAAATCCAGCTCTGATTTTATTAGAGGGGGGAAAAACATAAATAAACCCCTAATGCAATGATCCACCTTAGAGATATGTCTCCAAAGGGGCTTTAAAGCAGGCTGTGGGTTTGCAGTGGCCCTCAGCTCATCCCACGGGCTGAGCAGCCAGCACGAGCTCGCCGTGGGCAGTGGGGATGTCAGTGCTGTCACTCGTGCTGCCGGGGATGGGGGGCTCTGCACTGCGCTCCTGCCAAATCCACAGCCCCAGCTGCCAATTTAGAAACGTCGCCTGAATTTCTCTTTGTGCTCTCCCACGTCCTGCCCTGCTACAACTCCCGTCTGCCTGCAGGAATTTCTTAAAAAGCACTGCTTAGCAACACGACAGCCTTTTGGCTTCCAGCACAAGGCAACCAGTGCCTCCCATTCCCTCTCCTCCAGCAGGGAATCCGTGGCAGGCACATGGCCCTGCTCACTTGCAGCACCATCTGAGCCAGGTCCGAGCCCAGCAGCCTTGGGGACACTCGTGTCACCTCTTGGCAGCCCCGGTGCTTTTGTGTCCGTGGGGAGGCAGAAGGATCCCCATCCCTCCTGCTGCCACAGGTCACACCTTACATCCACAGAGAACATTTCTATGGAGGAACATCCTCACTGGAGCAAAGGAGAGGTAATTACAGAGCCTCCAGTAAACCTTGTAAGCCATCCAAAGTCCCCAGAGGGAAGCAGGTGAGACTGCTACACCCACTGCACAAGAGATACGGATCTAAGGTGGTTTATTTTATAAAAATCCCTCCTCTCCCTTTGTGGTTTTTTTAAAGAAATGGGCAAGCTGCGAGTGCCCACTGCCAGCACTCCCAGCCTGATCTCCCACAGCAGATCCAGGAGCAGAGTGGACTGTCTGGAGAACAGAGAGGGGTCTCAGACCAAGGATGAGACACGGCTCTTCTTGCCCCACAGTTTGGAAACGTGCGAGCTCCCCAGTTTTTGCCTTGGGCTGGGAGCAGAGGGAGGCAGGATGGGGCAGGTCCTGAGCGAGCAGGGAGTGCTGTGAGAGAGTCTGGAGCAAGGGAGAAGAGCAAAGGGGGACAGATAAAAGCACGAGACAGGCATGACTCACGTTGGCACATGGCCTCTGCACAGAGCCCTGGAGCAAAGAGGGCACGAAGTAAATTCCGAGGCAGGCAAGAAACCTCTGACACAAAAGGCAGCCCAAAATAGGCTCTGGTAATACCTGTGTGCTCTGGCTCATGCTGAGAGCTTCAGCAGCACACACACCTGGGGTGTGTTTCCTGCTGGTCACACCTGGCCAGGCCAGGGTAGGGTTTGGAGCACCCAGAGCAGCCCCAGATCTCCAGTTAATTCTTGGGAAAGCCGCCTGTCCCTCCCTGGAGGGGAGAGCTCTCTCCAAATTGCAGGTCTCACATAGGTTGCACTCCCAGAACAGACCCCTTCAGCCCATCCACACCTTCCCACTCCGGGGCTGGGGAGGAGGGATGCAGGATGCAGAGCCCTCCCAGACCTTTGGGAAAGCCTGGCTCTGGAGGGGAGCAGCGTGGCTCCAGCTACTCCTGTCCTAAGCCCTGCTGTGCCGCCTGGGGATTGGGACAGCCAGCGGTGCAGGTGTTCTCCCACAACAGCCCAGCCCTTCAGAATCCCAACAGCAGCTCCATTAGCTCTGGTTCTCACTTGGCTGAGGCTGGAGCCTGGCCAGGAGCCATCCTCCAGCTGCTGGATCCAGTGAAGGAGCCAAAGCCCAGCTTTAGGGACACTTCTGCACGCTGGGGTTTGGACTTCAGGGGAACTTCTGCTGTTTGTGAGGGACCACAGGTGTGGGGGAAGAGGACCTTTCTCTTTAGTGCTTGTACAGCACCCGGTCCTGGGCTGGGCTGTGGCCCCTGGAACAACAACAGGAGAAACAAGGTGCTCATGGAGACCCTCAGTGAACCAGAGAAGCTCTGTGGTGCAAAGTGCCCTGCCCCACCCATCTCCATTGTATCTGCATCTCCTTCAGAGGCAGCATAAGCAGCCCCAAATATGCTAGATTAAGAATAAAACAAGGATTTTCAGCTCCCTTGCTCCTTCCTTCACTGCTGTGACTTCAACAAAGCTGGAAGAGCTCTGGTCACCGTGCTGGGGAAGAACAGCCACCAACATCAACATCTCCAGCCACATGACACTGCCACCAGGGTGGATTCCTTCTCAAGCTTGTGTGTCTCACACAGGAGTTTGGTGTCTCGTCCAGGGATGCTCCTACCACCCCTTGGAGAAGGACATCGTATCCCTCCCCACCTCTCCAGCTTCTTCCTTCCCCAGAGTCACCACCCGAGAAGGGCTGCAGGGACCAGAGAACAACCTCTTTGCTGTACAAACCTGCCCTCCACAGGGCAAGGAAAAGAGCTGAGCTCACTTCCCTGCCCTTGTTTTGGGTACAGCTCAACACTCCTCGCTCAACCAGCTCAAGGGCAGCTGGAGACGAGCACGTGGAGCCCTGATGTGGGAGAACATGGGGGTATCAGCAGAAGGGCATGAGCCCAGCCGAGCTGAGAGCCTGCAGGCACTAAATACCAGCTCGAGACGTGCTGGCAAAGCCACGTGGAAAGGGCACCCTGCCTAGCTCCAGCTCCTGACGCTCGTTCTGTGTTTGTACAAGCACCTAATTCCCTCCCAGATGTTTGCAAAAGCTCAGGAACTTGGCACAAGAGTGAGGGGTTGGCCTTTGATTAACCAGAAGTCAAATACAAGAAGGACGTCACAGCCTGGGAGCTGCTCTGCTCCCCTGAAAGGAGCTCTCAGCTCTTCTGGGGTCCTCACACCTCAGTGTCTCTCCTTGGCACTCTCTTTTCATATAAAAAAAGGAGTTTTCTGGTGCTGCTTTCAGTTCTCCTGATCCCTTCGAAGGCACACCATGGACTGAGCTCCACAGCTCCATCTCCCACCCCTCTCACACCACAACCACGTTGTCACACTCCCTGAGGACACCAGTGTGCCCAGTGCCAGCCAGGAGGAGAATCACCAGCACAGGGAAGCAGAGTCAGGGACAGCACAGCCACCTCAGCCACACCAGAAAGGCCATTCCCAACATCTGCTTCAGCCCCCACAGCTGCACAGCACACACCCCCCATCCATCCATCCCCCATTTCATCAGGAACTGGAGGGACAGGACAAGGGGGAATGGCTTCCCACTGACACAGGGCAGGGTTAGATGGGATATTGGGGAGAAATTCCTCCCTGTGAGGGTGGGCAGGCTCTGGCACAGGGTGCCCAAAGAAGCTGTGGCTGCCCCATCCCTGGATGTGTCACCCTGAATGAACTCCAGCTTCCATCACGTGTATTTCAGAGAGGGACAGAAGTACCAGAAACAGGCTGTGAACATTGTCATCCTTGGACAGAGGGATAACACAGGATCTGTAATTTGGCAAAGAGTCATTTCCCCCTCTTTCTTAGTGGTTTCTGCCCTGTTTTCCTGCCTCGGGGGTCTGGCAGGGATGAGGAACAGGAATTACATCCCGCTGACCCCCCTGAGGTGTCCGTGGGCTGCAGGGCTGGCCTTGGTGGATCTTCAGGTGCTTGGCTAAATGGTCACTGCGGGCAAACCTCTTCCCACAGGCAGCACACTGGTACGGCTTCACCCCGGAGTGGGAGCGCTTGTGCCGGGACAGCTCATCCGACCGGGAAAACCTGCGGGAGAAGGGACACGTGCTGGGTCCAGCCTTCACTGCTGGACACGGTGGGAACATGAAGCTCCTGGAAGGGGGGATGCTGAGCTCTGTCTCAGCCTCTCGGGGCACCCCCCCAGCCCCAGCGCCCCCCAGTTACCTCCAGCCACAGTGGGGCCAGGCACAGGAGTAGGGCTTCTCGCCGGTGTGCCGACGGAAATGAGCCTTCAGGTGGGAGCTCTTGGAGTACACCTTGTCACAGCCCGGGTGGGAGCACCGGTGGGTGCGGAGGGACGGGGAGCCCTGGTGGTGCCTGGGGGCTCCCCCCACCTCCTGCACGTCCCCCGCTGTCCCCAGCCTCGGGAACACGGGCAGAGGGGCAATTCTGATGTATTTCTGGTCCATGAGGGTCACAGGGGGCTGGACCTGAGGGAGGGGCAGGTTGGGGCTGGGCAGGTTGGGGCTCTGCAGGCTGATAACCAGTTGGGCCACCCTGACACCAGCCAGGGCACCCTGTGGGTGGCTGTCCGTCTGGAGGGGCTGGATTTGCAGGACAACAGGAATGCCCCCAGCAGCTACTGCCTGGTCACCACCATCAGCTGTCCCTCCAGGCTGAGCAGCATTGGAGAGCCCTCCTTGCACAATGAAGACAGGTTGTTCCCCACAGCTACCCATGCTGGTCTCAGATTTGCTCTCCTTCCCTCCAGCTGGGGGAAACCCACTCGTTTCCTCCTTGAGGAACTCTGTCTCGTCCCTCAGGAACTCCTCAATCTCCTCCAGGGTGGGGATGAAGTCCTGGGAGAGGCTGCTGCAGAAGTCAGGCAGCCTGAGCTGAGCCTCACACACAGCGACTTGGGGTTTGGGGTGTTCCCCTTTGGATGGTGAGATGCCTTCAGCATGGCCACTGCTGCCTGCCAGGAGATGGCCAGAGCCCTCTGGGTGCCCAGATGTCCCCTCACTGCCATGTCCTGGCAGGAGGGACGGTGGCACCCTGCACTGCAGAGCACTGGCCAAGCTCTCGAGCAGGGAGGAGCTGGTCAAGGAGGGCAGCAGCTCCTGGCAGCTCACAGAGACCATTTGTTGACTCACGTCCTCTGCCCACACAAAGCTCCTGGCTCAGAAGCCTCTGAAAGAGCTCAGCTGGGGAAGTCTTCATTCATCTGCAAGGGAACACCACCAAGGTTATTTCCAAATTCGAAAACAAACATGCCAACCTCAACCTTTGAATAAAATGGACTGTGCATGAAAAAGAAAACATCAGAACTAGTCAGTGGCCTTTGTTTTTAAAGAGTCTGTTGCTGAAAAAACGCCACGTGCTAAGCACTTTCCCCTTCAGGATGCCAACAGGCTACAAAGAGCCAGATTCCCCCCAGAAGCAAACTTCTCTGGGGAGTTTATGAAGGTAACAAGACACAGGGAGACTCTTCATCTCTCTTCCACCTTTGCTGGAGGGCAGTGGAGGGGAGGACTTGGGGCTTACAACTAGGAGCTAATTGTGATCCAGCAGAGGCTGCTGGCTCCTCCACGCTGCAGATGTGGCACAATCACACCCTTACACAGACCTGGCATGGCTGGATTGGAGCTCACTACCTGCACAGGTAACCAGACAGCTCTGGGGGTGCTGCTGCCAAACTGCCCGGGGCTCTGCTGGGTGTTCACCCTCTGCTGCAGGTCCAGGGCCATGGGTGCCTGAACAAGTCCCCTGGGAGCCCGTTCAGGCAGGTCTGCCCCAGCTCAGTCACACCTCCAGAGAGCAGCACACAGCACTCAGCTCACAGGGCCCCTGAGGACACCAACACCACGTGAGAAAGAGCACAGTGTCTCCAGGTCAGACCTCTGTGGTCTCCAGAAGGTGACTGCTCTTCCACAAGTCAACACATCAGCCCTCCCCAGGCCCTGCTGTGGCTCAGGGGTGGTGGGTGAGGTGCCCAAGCATCCAGAGAGCAGCCCCACACCATCCCTGCCCCTGTGAGATGTCAGCTTGGGGGCTGCATCCTGCTCCAGAGCACCCAAACCACCCAAACCACCAGGATCTATTTGCATTTAATGAAGAAATCGAGTTTCCAAGGGGAGAAAAACCTATGTCAAAGTCCCTCGGAACCTTTTCCAGAGTGAGCCCATGAGATTTCTGCAGAGCTGCAAACCAGTCAAGCCAGTCCTTGTTATCGAGTGTTCTTAGGGTCTGGAGAGCTGGGAGAGGGAATTTTTGAGAAGCAGTCTGGATGTGATATAAACGCTCTTTCCCTTAAAAAATAACCCCACCTCACTCAAAGGCTGCCCAGAGCAAGGTGCCCCCTTGCTCAAGGGCATTTGCAGCACTGCCCATGGTGTCTCACAGCTCTGCACCAACAAGGCATGGTGAGCAGGGACTGTCCCTGCTCACACACGAGCTAAGGAAGCTGTTCAGGCCAATCTCAGCCTTCAGGCTACAAATCTTCATCACCCCACAAACTCCTGCTCTGAACTGTCCCCATCCAGGCAGCCCCCAACTCCACTCCTTCCTCCACTCCAGTTTTATGATCTCTTTCTGGTCTCTGCTTCTCTGACTCTCATCTCCTTCTGCAGGAAAAGCCTCTCCCGTCTGGCTACCAAACACTTCTGTTTACCTCTTCCAGAAAGTCTTAAAACCTGATTTTCCAACCAGGTCTCCTTGCAGAGCAGCTCAGGAAGTCTCCATCCCTCCAGCATGTCCTCAGGACAACGGGATTGCACTATAAACTCCTTAGCTGAGGAGCCTCCTGTAGTACAACCCTCCCGTTGAACTGACAACAGGAGTAAAAGCACGACCAGGGGGCAGGAAGGACTGAGGAGATCTCAGCAGGGTCTCCTGCTCTGCTGCAGACTTCCAGAGTGCTCTGGTGCTCAGTTCCCCATCTGAATGGGGGCAACAGTGGTGCCCCACCTGGCAGAGCAGTGCCAAGGGGAAACGTGTTCCCTGGTGGCACGTTCTGTGCCAGCACACTCTGTGGGAACCTGTTACGGTGTCAGTGCCAAAACGCCAGCAGGGCTGTCACCCCTGGTGACCCCCTTTGGCTGTCACCCCAAAGCTCCTGCAAGGCTGGAGCCCTGGCTCTGACCCTCTGAAAGGCCAGGTCCTCCTCAAGCCTCCCTCTGCATTTCCCCCCGTGCGGCTGTTCAGAGCCCCGGGAGCACTCGAGGGAAATCAGCAGATGCGCAGCCCGAGCGCCCGGAATAAAAAGCGCTTCGCCCAAGGTCAGCCAGCAAAGCAGGGCTCGGGAACCCAGCCGGGGCTTTGGGCTGCGCTGCCGCGACCGAACAACGGGGGCAAACACGACCCGGAGCCCCCCTGGGATCCCCGGGGTGACACACGAGGTGCCCCCGACGTGTCGCGCAGCCACCGCCAGCGCCGCGTGTGTCCCGTCCCCTTGTGACAAAAGCGGGGTCCGGACCCACCGCAGCCCCCCCCAGCCCGCCGGGGGGCTCAGGGACCCGAAGGAGAAGCGCAGCCCACCCCGAGCATCCCGCGCCCCTTACCCCGCCGCGGTCCATGCGGGTCCCGCGGCTCCCGGCAGGGGCGGCTCCCGGCCCGGCCCGCCCCGCAGAGGGCTCGGCTGTGGCCGGCGATGCCATTGGCACGGGAAGCACGGGAGGAGCCCTGGGGTGTGCCTGGGGGATGCTCGGGGAGTGCCCGGGATGTGCCCGGAGGATGCCCGGGGTGTGATCTGGGGATGCCCGGGGGATACCCTGGATGTGCCCGGGGGATGCTCGAGGGGTGCTCGGGGGATACCCTGGATGTGCCCGGGGGATGCTCGAGGGGTGCTCGGGGAATGCCCTGGATGTGCCCGGGGGATGCTCGGGGTGTGCCCAGGATGTGCCCGGGGTGTGCCAGACTCCCTTCAGTGGTGCCCAGTGGCAGGATGAAGAAGAATGACCCTAAAATAAAACACGACAAGTTCCACCTCAACATAAAGAACTTCCCATGGAGGTGGCAGAGCCTGGAACAGCTGCCCAAGGAGGGTGTGGAGTCTCCCTCTGTGCGGACATCCCAAACCCCCCGGGATGCGTTCTGTGCCTCCCGCTCCAGGTGCCCCTGCCTTGGTGGGGGGTTGGACTGGCTGATCTCCAGAGGTCCTTCCCAATGCCAAATATTCTGAGTGGACAACTGGACACGTGGAGCCACCCCCGGCCAGCGGCACTGGCCACGCCCCTTTAGCAGTGACCGCCTTTTCCTACATGGCCCCGCCCACAATCCCGCCCACGAACCAATCCCGTCCATGGATCCACCTTTAGCCCCGCCCCTCAGTCACAAACCACGCCCCTTCATTTATGCCCCCTCCCCTATAAGTGACCCTTCCCACTCTGGCCCCGCCCATTGTCACCGCCCATCACCCTGGCCACGCCTCCATCCCGCCCATTGGCCAGTGCCACCGCTCATCATCCATAGCCACGCCCCCGGACTCACCCATTGGCAATTGCCACTGCCCATCATCCCCGGCCCCGCCCCCGGGCCGTGCTGCTGGCGCCCCCTAGCGGCCGCTCGCTCAGCCGCACCCGCTGCGCTTTAAACAGCTTTTATTTCCTCCTCCGCATAGAAATTTATTATAGCCTTGTACAAAATATTTACTCTACCGAATAAATAAAGCGCGGACATCGCGCAGACGGGACACGATCCCCAAGGGAACACCAGCATCTATCCATCCATGCATGCATGCATCCATCCACCCACCCACCCATCCACCCCACGCTCTCCCTCCTCCCCACGGGGCACCCAGTGCCTGCCCCGTGTCTGCACCGCGGGGTTTGTGCCCCGAGCTGTGGGCACAGGGCATGGGAGTGCATGGGTGACACTGCACAGGTGACACTGCAGAGAACAGGACCCCAAAAGTGACACTACACAGGTGGCAGCACACAGGTGGCACTGCACAGTGCAGGAACCTACAGGTGACACTGCACAGGTGACACTGCACAGGTGACACTGCACAGGTGACACTGCACAGAGCACAGGTGACAGTGCAGGAACACACAGGTGACAGCACACAGTGCAGAACCCCACAGGTGACACCATACAGGTGACTCCACACAGTGTGGGGACCCCCAGGTGACACCACACAGTGCAGGACCCCACAGGTGACACCACCCAGGTGACAGCAGGGAAGGGATGCTCTTACCTTCGCCACAACACCCTGTGTGCCCTGTGTGACCCCCACACAGGAGCTGTTCTTGGCGAAGCCAGAGAGGCCAATCTCCCAAATAAAGGACTTTCTGGGGAAAACACCTCCTTGGAGCACGGGGAAAGGTTTTTGGCACGTTGTGGTGACAGCCCCGTCCCTCAGGGCTCTGGGGAGAACAGCCAGGAGAGCCCAGCTCAGCCCTGAGCTCAGCCTACCCAGCCAGCCCTGGGCATGGCTGGGGCTGTGCTGGCACAAATAACAACCTGAAGGGTTTTGAAGGGCTTCGTGGATTGGGGGAGGTGACAACAAGGGCCACCCATCCACCCCAGGGCACACCAGTGCCCCACACCAGTGCCCCCCATTGCCAGGACACCCAATGTCCCCTGTCCCTCCTGCTCCCTCGCCCCAAACCCAGCTCTCTGCCCCCCAACCCTCTGCTTTCTGTCTGTAATGAAGCATTTAAGGCCTTTCTGACCAAACCCCCACACCTCAAGTTTGGTGTGCGAGGACTCCAGGCACTTAAACAAGTGGCTCAGTTACCAAAAGCACTTGAGCAATCCCAACAGCCTCCATGGGGGAAGGTTCCCCACATTTCAGACACACAAAAAAATATTAAAGGATTCTTTCAGCACATCTGTATGAAAAATTTGGGGTCAGAGGAGCGTTCAAGGAACACCCCAGCTTTGGCAGTAGCATTTTGCCTCCAAGCCTTCCCTGCTCCAGCCTGCAGTGGGCAGAGCCCAGGGTAGGAAGCACAGACCCAAAAACTGTTTCCCTAAGTGGTTAAGCAACTGCCAAATCCATCCCCAAAACAGCTGCATTTCAGCACACAAACCTTGTTGTGGGAAAGGGAGGCTGGCAGGCATATAATTTGAGAAGAAATAAAACAAAAACAGTGACCCCTGACGGGAAAGAAGCATTTAAAAAGCTGAGGAACGCTCTGAGGACCCGTCTCAGACAGCTGGGCAGTCACCCAGCCCCTGTGCCAAGGAACAGGCTGACAGGACACTGCCAAAATAGCAACCTTTTGCCCTTCAGCAGAACCTCACGAGTGCATCTCGCTGCCCACACACCTCCACAGAAAATTACTCACAGACAGCTCGTCTGGGTTAGCCAAAGTCAAGGACTGGTGAACTTTTGTGTGCTCACGGGACCAACTCAGCCCTTCCTCTCCTCTCCTCTCTGCTGCAGAGTTTGGACCATTCCAAAGCCCAAGTGCTGACTGGGAGCCAAGACCTTGCCTCCCACTCAGTGTGTGGGTAGTGTTGGAGTGGTAGAAATCTGCCATCAGCAGAATTATTCCAGCTGCTCCACTCGGATGGGGAATGGGAAAGGCCAGAAGGACTCGCAGCTGCAGAGATGGCTCAGACCTGGGAGCCAAACAACATGGACAGCCCAGGAGGATTTGGTGCCAGGGCTGTGGCATCAAGAGGTGCTTTGCCTTGCTCCAACAGAAGTTTGGGGTTTTTGCTCTGCTTTAGAAGAGCCTGGAGTCCTGCCTGGAGATAAAATGAATTTTAAGGAAGCCCAAACAGCCACAGGCAGTGACAGCTCCAGGTACCCATTACAACAGTGATCACTCCTGAGTTCAACTCATCATTCCTTCAAAATCCCCAGGCTTGGCACATCTGTTCCCAGAGAGCCTTCCAGGAGAGCTCTTCCTGTCCTACTTCACTATCACAGGACAGAAAACCCCCTGAGAGTATTTCCCTTGTGTATGGCAGCATCTTTTAGGGACCAGGTGTGGGAGAGGCACAACAGGCTGGATCTGTTAGGGGAGAGGGCAGGAGGCAGTCCCAGGCACTGAGGTGAGGAGTGAGAGGTCAGAGTTGCTGAGAACTGTGTGAAGAAAGCTAAAAACAATCATTAAAAAAAAAAAAAAAAGCTCAGAAATCCTTTCTATCTGATGCAACCTGGTGCATAGGTAAAAGATAAGTCACCTTTTGGAACTGGTTCTAGTGGAACGTTACTTGTTTTTCCAAAACAAGACGTAGTGACTTTTCTCCTGGATGGTTTCTCCCAGCCAGAGCCGAGGTGGGGAAGGACAGAAGTGTCTGTGCACACATGTGCACCCCCTTGGCTCCGTGGCCAAACCTCCACCACCCATCTTTTTCCCAAGGAAATCTCCTCCCACTGTCCCATTTGCAGAAGTATTGCTCAAGAAGTTGGGTAAAACTACAGCAAGCAGGGGGAGAGGCCACAGCTGTAAGTGGAGAGCAGGAGAGGCAATGATTTACGCCCTCCTTGGACCACTGCTGCTCCTGCTCACACACACGACCCGTTAGCAAAGTCCAGCCCCTTCGTCCCCCTGGTACGACCCCTTTGGTGCTGCCTGTGCTTCCTTCTGACAAAGGCACCTCTGGGGAGCACCCCAAGCCCAACACACCCCCATGGCTCATATTTACACCTGAGATTAGCCCTGTCCTGCCCCCAGCCCCAGAGGGGCCCTTTGGGGACAGCGGGTGCCACGACGAGGCCACCCCACGAGCGGCCGTGTGGGCACACGCACGTCTCAGCTCGTGTCCCCCACGTCACACGGAGCACTTGGCCATGTCACTCTTGTCAAAGACAACTTTGGTGGCGAAGTAAATGGCGACCAGCCCGAAGCCGGCGGCCGACACCATGTAGGCAGTGACCGACTGCGTGAGCTGCACGATGGAGCCCATGAAGAGGGAGGGCACGACCTGAGAGAGGAGGAAAGCACTGTCCAGGATGGCCAGGTCCAGGCAGATCCCTCGGCCAGGGGGTGCCAGGTCTGGCTCCCCCCCCATCATCATGAGGGAGACGTCACAGGAGGAGCTGACACACAGAGCGGAGCTGGGGGCAGCAGGAGGGGAGGAAGGGGAGGAGGAGGAGGAGGAGAAGATGCTCCCAGCATGGCCATTCTGGTAAGGCAGCTTCTGGCTGGAGAGGAGCCCTTTGGAGAATTTCTTGTCCAGTAGAGCTGTGTCTTCCTCCTCTTTGCTCTTGTATTTATGCAAAAACACCTACGGAGAAGAAGGAGGCACATGAGGATGGAGTGAGGTGGGGAACAGAGTGGGGGGTTTTGTGCAAAGGAGCAAAACCAGCATGGCTTTGTGTGTGTTGGGCCAGGCTGTCAGGGTGGGGAGTGCCAGTGTGAGCCTGGCCCATGTGAGATGGTCTCCAGGAGCCAGAGTGACTTTTTCCGACCAGCACAGGATTCAAAGCAGCCCTGATTCACAGGGGGAACCCAGCCAAGTGGGACCTTTGTTGTGTTGGAGCTCTGGGGCTCAGCAAGCTGCTGCAGCCCAAAGCCAGCCAGGGGACGATTCGTGCTGGTTGTCACCTCCTCACTGGGTGCCAAGGGGATCTGGGCTCACCCCATCCCGAAATCACCCGAGGCAGGGCAGGAGGGAAGGGCCAGAGTCCACTTGGGAATATCACAAAGCCACACAGCCCACTGCAGTGCAAACAGGAGTGTTTGTAGAGCGGGTGGCTGGGAACCCAAACCCTTCCTGCACAAGAGCCCAAAGGGCAGATGGTCAGACCAGAGTCCTCAATGAGTGGCCAGTCTCATCTGGGACACTTCAAAGTGACACCAGCTGGGATGGCACAGTGCTGGGAACTCAGGCAAGGGCTCTTTTCTCAGCTCTGCAACAAACCTCAACCATGTTCCTTCATCTCCCTGCCCTGAGCCCCCTCATTCCAGCTGGAAAAGAGGGATGGGGGAAGCAAAACCTTTCTTCTCACCCCTTTTTTGCTTGGCTCTGCTCAAGCCGTGAGATCTCTGGGGCATGGCTTGCTCCAGAGCATTCACACGGAGTACTTGGATGGAAAAACTCTCCACGTGGACACCAACAAATCATGGGCAGTCATGTGCAGACAGGGAAAATGCTGCTTTAAACGCCAGAGCATTTGCAATTATGCACAACCCCTGGTCTGCAGGGGGTAGGGCAGATAACCAAGGACATGTCAATCCATTATCTGCATGGAGATTGAACAAACAAAGCAAATAAAATGGAAAAAACAGCACCTGTCTGGAAGCAGAGAGCTGTACCCAGAGCAGGCTCAGAGGGGAACTGTCCTCCCTTTTGCAGGAGGGACCTGGACATGGACCAAGAGGAGGGAACTGGTGCAGGATGTGGGCACCCCAGCTCTGCTGCAGGTCATCCCTACGCTCTCAGCAACCTTGGCACACTTAAATGCATCAGTATGAGCTGTCACTTATCTTTCTGGAGCCTAAAAATCCTCCCACAGGCCTCCCATTGCCATCAAACTTCAAAGCAGCTCAGAACCCAGCACAGGAAGGGCATTGTGTGAGCCAAAGCAGGAGGTCCCTCACAGTTCCAGCCCTACTGACATTCCCAGGAGTCTGATCTGGGAATGTCAGTGGCTGCTCCAAAGGCTCAGGCCACATTTTCTTGGTTTCTATACTGATCCAGGCTAGAACTTCAGGGATGTGAGTTTTGGTAGGCATGCAGGCTGTCACCAAGGACCCTGCCCAGCATGGAAGCCACAACCCCTCTGGATTCCCCTGATTTGCTTTAGGAGGAGGGTTTATAGTTAAAAAAAAAAAAGGCAAAAATAATAATAAAGAGAGGGAAGAGCAGAAGCAGGAAGGAGGGAAGGTAAACCAAAATACTGACAGATTTAAACAGCAGGAAAAAAAAACAGCAACAGAGAAGATGGAGGATTTCCTGCAAAAGGCTTTTTAGGGACTCCTTGTGGGGTCTCCTGGCTCAAGGCAGCTGGTAAAGGAAGGAGGAACCTCCAGTGATGGCAACAGAGAGCCCAGCCCCAGCTGTGCCCCTCACTCATTGTACTCCCAGTGCTTCCCTGTCAAGCCAGTTGGGCATGTGGCCTTCCCATTCCCAAGCCTGTGGAGACTGGTTTTCATTCCACTGATAATTCATCCATGGGAGATCCCAGCCAAGCTGAACCTTTTGCAAAGCCCAACATTCCCTCATCCCCTTGTTACTGCCTGGTGCCAACTGGGACGGGTTGGCCCAAAGGGTTTGTTCCATGTGAACATCTGGATGCCTGTGGTAACAACTCCTACTTATTCCACTGCATGGCCAACCACTGCTGTTGGGATGAAAGAGCTGCTCTCAAACCACAAATTAATTCTGCATTTGCAGCACAAGAGAAACTCCTATTAATCCAGTGTGCAACTCAGGAACCTCCTAGGACTTCTCCACGAGGATAACATCTGTGGGACAGGGTCACGAGCTTTTGTGTTGGTGTCACAAGTTTCACAAGGTTTATTTTTCTTTCTTGGAGCTACGGGAATAGGAAGAACCTCAGTTTTCATTTTACTGATCTTGGTGCTCTGGACCTCTAAGGGCTGAAAATTCTGGAGTTTTGTAGCACCTCAGGCTGGCAGAGCTGCAGAATGCACACAGGGATAACCAACCTGAACCAGTTTTCCCTAAAAGCAGGCAGGACACAGAGGAACAGGGAACATCCCTTTTGATACACCCACCCTGGCTGATTCCTCCCACCTTACCCACTTCTCACTTCTTAAAAGTGGATGATGCTCGTGGCGAGCAGGGGATCCTTATGGCAGGAGATGCTGAACTCTCACCTCCCCCATTTCAGATGAACCTTTCAGAGAAGCCACAGCCTGGGGACTGTCCCTACCTGTTTGTCGTGGTGGTAGAGGGATGCCAGGGTGTAGGGCAGGATCTGCAGTGCAGAGAAGGTGAAGCCCGTGAGGGCTGCGGAGATGGTGACGACGGTGACGCTGCGGGAGAGGCACATGACAAAGGCAGCCCCGGGGAAGAACACCACGCTGGCCAGGTACACTGCCCGAGTCCCAAAGTGCTTCACCAGCCGGTCCATGATCGTGGAGAAGAAGATGGATGTGATGCACTGCAGGAAGAGGCCCAGGCTGCCCATACGGACACCTGCAGGGAAGCAGAGGGGGTGATAGACACTGCTTCGCACAATGCTTCCCTCTCCTTCTGTTCTGAACTCCCAACAGCCCACAGAGGGTGTGGTACAGCCACCAACAGCCCGACAACCACGGGGCTGGCTCAGGAAGCAGAGCAGCAGCACCCCACAAATCCCAGGCTGGGGGTCCCCCCTCCACCAGCCGTGCTCCTGGGCACCCCAATCTAACCAAAGGGCTAAGGGAGGTGGGGATCCAAATGCCAGGTGGGGATCCAAATGCCAGGTGGGGATCCAAATGGCATTCTTGTCTTTGGAACTCATTGTTTGCACCTTCCTGCTCTTGCCCCAGGATCTGTCACCTGCTCATGAACCAGGATCTGTCGTTATCTGATGCCAAAGGCAGTAGCAAAACAAAAGGAACAAGGAATTGTGCTTAAGCCAAGGCAAAGTATACAACATCCACTAAACCACTGCAGTATCCGGCAGCAATCCGGACCTTACCCTCTGCAAAGATCTATCAGATTTCAGGGAATTAAAACCATTAACTCTTTGGAGCAAGGATCATTACTCAACACATGTTTCTATGACAGCCAGCACAAAGGAGTGCTGACCTGCTGGAAGCCAAACAGTGCAAGTGTTAAATAATAATTAAGCTCCCTGTAAGTTAAACAGACACCCAGCACAAAGAGGCAGTGTGCTGCAGGGCTCCCGAGTGGAAAACTCGGAGGGCAAGACATACAGCTGGAGGAGGAGCACCAGGAAGGTGCCTCCCAGAATAAAAGATTTGGATTAGGGAGAGGAAAGGAAGGGTTAGGCAGCGAGTCAAGGCTCTGGCACAACCCAGCAGCCAAAGTGGGACAGCAGGAACACTGGTGAGCAGGTGAAGTGCTGCTGTGAGCAGCATCCTGGGATGTGGATGTGGCAGCTCCAGACCTGTGGTCGGCACTAAAGCACTGGAGAGAGGGCTGAGAAGTGGGGGAGCTGCTTGAGGGCTCCCCAGGTACAGCTGTGAGATGGGAAGGAAGATGCAGCAAATCCCACCCCACTGAGCACGTCCTGGCTTTCCAGCCCCTGCTCTCCAAGGGATGGGGAGCACCATTCCCAGTCGTTTAAAAGGGAGGGGAGAGCAGTGAGAGGACCTGGCAGCAGCAAGCCCAGCCTGCAGACAGAGCCAGATCCATCCTGTTCAGCGTGCAACCTGCCAGACCATTCTGCCACTTAACAATCCAGCCCCAGGCCAGGGCTGCCCTGCCAGATCTAACTCTGCGCTGGGAAACCCAGAGAACAAGGAGGTGTTTCCCAATTTGGTCCCTCTGTGCTCTGGGGGCCATGGGAGAATGTTTTTCCCCTGACCCACCTGCAGAAAGTCAAGTTTCCTGTAACTTTGTCTTTGCTTTGCTAGCAGAGCCCATTCCTGGCTCCCACTACAACGCTCCCATCCCGGGGAACAAGTGCTGCAGCCTCAGAGCAAGACAGTTCCCTTCTCACCTTCATCGTAGTGCCGCCTGGCATCCGTGCCTGGCTTGGCCCTGGGGACCCCCTGGTACAGCCCCTCCCCGACAAAGTCTGTGTAGAACAGCATGAAGGTCATGAGGGCCATCCAGCTGCAGAGCTCGGCCACGAAGAGGCGGCGGATGACCCTGGGGATGCGGCAGTAGAGGCTGTGCAGCCGCGGCACCAGCGCACACAGGTCCCTCAGAGCCTGCATTGCCTGCCTGCCCTGCAGCAGGCAGCACCCCCGGGACAGCAGGCAGGGGCAGCAGGCAGCTGGGGGCTTTGGGGACATGTCCCTCAGAGCTGAGCCATCCAGAGAGTCCACCTGGGCGGCCGCCTCCTCTGTCACGAAGAGTGTGGCCAGCACACAGCCGAGGAAGATGATGGCGAGGAGGCTGAAGAGGCAGGTCTCCTGCCCGCCCAGGTAGGGTGCCAGGAAGCTGCCCCCCCAGTCGATGGCTGGCAGCAGGTACCCAATGCAGCCCCCCAGGCTGATCATGAAGGCATACATGGAGAAGGCTTGGCGGCAGTTGTCCGGCTCCTGGAAGAGGTCGGAGAGCAGAGCCTCCAGGGGGGTGAAGCACACCTGGCCACAGAAATCCAGCAGCCCGATGCCCAGGATGAGGAAGGCGATCTCCAGGGGCCGAGGGTTGAGGGCGAACAGGCTGGCCAGGCTGCTGGCGTGGGGGATCACGAAGAGGCTCAGCAGCACTCCCAGGCAGAGCATCCAGATGAAAGGTCTCCTGCGGCCGTAGCTGCTGTGCCAGTGGTCGCTGGCAGATCCGATCAGCGGGACAAAAACCAAGCCAAGGACTGGCCCTATCCCTGAAAAAAAAGAGGTTGGTGTCAAGGGGACAGACCTAGGTCACAGCCCCCTCCTCCTCCTCCAAATGCAAGGCTGCCCTCGATAGAAGAGCAGCCCTGCAACCACCAGGCAGAGACCAGTCTCCCTGCCCTCCAGACTCCAAGAGGAATAAAAAACTCTTGAAGAGGAGATTAAAAACTGCCTACCCAAAACCATGGTCATGAACTTCTCCTCCACGCCCACCTCCAGCAGCAGCGGTGGCACGTAGGTGATCCCTGCAGCCAGGCACACCTCCAGCCCGAAGGTCAGGGAGTTGACCAGCAACAGCTGGGTCCTGCGGCTGTGGAAGAACATGCTGCCCCAGCCCCCCGAGCCACGCTGCCCTGACCCCTCACTGGCACAGGGCTGTGTCCATCCTCCTGCAGCATTTCCAGGGGTGCCCCATGGGCAGGCACAGGAGCTTCCCCTCCCGGGTTGCTGGATAGATGCTGCTTCCCATTTTTAGCAATGATGGATGAACTGTCTTCTCCTCTCCCTCTTATTGCAAGATGTGGCCCCAGCAGGGTTGAGTCCAGGCATGGGCAGGCAGGGATCCCACTCCAAGCTTCCCCTCTTGCTCACATGCTGTGCTCTGTGAGAAGAGAGAGATTATTAGACAGAGCAGGACTGAGAGCTGAAACCAGGTACCACAGACACCTCATCCCTGAAAGGGACAGTCCCCATCCCAACGGGCTTGCAGGCACTGGAGGATCTGGGAGAGGGGCAGGGTTAAAGCACACAAACTACAGTGGTGCCAAGTTTCTCTCCAAGGGTTTGTGACAGGTGAGACACACCTGTCAGATGTGGTTTGGGAAAATCCAATCCTGCCCTCTGGCTAAGGGAGGTCTAATGACCTCTCAAGTGTCCCACCCAGCCTCATCGTAGAGCTGGGCAGCTGTAGCAGAGGGACAAAGGATTTGGGGTCCCCTCTCCCAGTGAAATCAATTAAGACTCCCCTTTGAGGACCAGGGCTGCAGGCACTTGCCTGTGTCACCCAGGGTCATCTGCAGAGACCCCTAATGACCAGGACAGCTCCTGTGCTGCTCCACAGGCTCCCAGGGAAGCAGTTTCACCCAAATCCCATCTCCAGCCCCTGAGACTGGGCACAGAGAACAGATGGTGCCTCCATGGAGTTTCACAAACAAACCTGACCCACTTTAGCCTCATCTAACAGTGAATGGCAATTACCTTACTCATTAGACTGACTCACTTATTTGCCCTGTAACGTGCTCCCTCTCTCCAGCTTCTTCAGAGGGGAGAGGCCACCAGGCCAGGACAGGGGCTGAGCAGGAGAAAGCAGATGCCTCTCAGTGACTTGTTACAAGCCTGCCACTATGTCAGTCCCAAACCAAATGAAAGAAATCCTCCAAGGTGAGCAACACCCAGCCCACCAAAGTGTTGTTTTGCTGAAAGCACCTCTGGAGGGTGATCCACAGTTATTTTGGGAAAGGCAGAGCTGGTTAGCAAGACATTAAACTCCTTCATAGACATTAATTTAGAAATAAAACTATCTGTTGCCCAATTCTCAGGGTTGATGTGCTCTGACATCTCACCCTAAGGGAGAGGACCAGACCTGGCAGAGCTGGAACTGCTGCTCGTCGGAGGGATGAGCGGGATGCAAGAGAGGGTTGGATTTGAGGATTTTAAAGGTCTTTCCCAACCTTAATAATTCCACCATTCGAGGTGTGCACACAGGAGCAGCTGCTGAACCAGCATCATGCTGGACCACAGCCCTGCCACAGCTACACTGGACAGGGACCAAACTCCATGGGATCACCAAACGTGGTGCTAATTAGTGATCCCTGACATCACAGAGCATGTATTAGGACTCCATCACTGCACAGGTGTCAGCAGACAGGTCCAGATGGGAGAGTTTCTGTCACTTTTCTCTTTCTTCCCCTCTTGCCATCAGCCAGACAACCCATGTGGGGGGAACAGGGTGAAGCTGCCAGCGTGGGGATGAGGTTTAGGCATCACTCGTGCCTCTTGCTGCTGCAGAGGAGCAGCACCACTCCAGAGCTCAGGAGTTGTCAGGCTGCCAATTACACACAATAAGTACCAATTATTTCCCTTCTGGGATCCTTCACCTTCCCCCTCCACACCCACCGAGACCTCAACTGTCACAGCAGATCCCTCCTTTTAACAACTGGGAGCATTTAAGCGACTTGCCCAAGGTCAAACAGCAAACAGAGGGGGAACAGCACCAGTTTTGTCTTTAATCACCAGAGATGGCTTCAAAGGAACCCTCCATGCTGAGCATCCCTCCAGTGCACTGTGCCTGCAAGGAGGGGATGGGGGCAGCGACCACCTTGCTCAGATGTGGGTTACACACAGGATGTCTTGGCTGGGATGGGTGCCCAGCTGGCTCGCAGCCCTGGGGGAGGAATTTAAGCTGCAGCCCCACAGCTCCAGCAGCACAAGCCTGGGTGCTGTTCACTAGAGGAAACAGTCACAGAGCAGAATTAACTGAGCCACTCTAAGTGAGACCTCAAAAGGAGATGTAATGTCCACTGTCTGCTCTGCTCCAGGGTCTGGAGAGCTTAAAGAGGGGGATTTATCTCAAGTGGAACCTCAAACATTAAGTAAAAGATGTCTCACACATACAGAGATTAAAAATTATTTTCTTCCCTTTTGCTGCTATGACATCCCGAGCACTGAGGAGGCAGCAGGAATTTGTCCATCTCCCTGACTGCCTGAGATTTCAATTTGGAGGCAAAGGCTGGAATTCTTACTAGTATGCAGGAAAAGATCTGCCTCTTCCCCCTCCACACCCTCAGAGGGCTTTAACTAGAAAATAAATCCCAGTGTACTCCGAAGCAACACCAGCCAGAGGTGAGAAGCTGGCAACAGCAACCCAGTTGTAGAAACAGTTGTAGGAAATAATGAACCTTTCTGTTTAAATTGCATTTTGTCCCAATACCTACAAATTACTTAATTTTGCTCCCAGAATAGAGAGAGACGGATTGGCTTAGTTGGAAAGAAATGCCAGTGCAGACTAGAAAACCCCCTGAGCTGTTGATCTGTAAGGACAGGCGACAGAAAAGGTTTGGGAGGCTCACAGAGCCAGGACTCACCTCCTCCCCACGGTGGCAGGTGATCCCTGCAGCGCCCAGCCCTCGTACACAGCATTCAGGAAAAGCTACTTAAGTAGTTTGCAGGCAAGCAGAGGTGGAACCGAGCTGGTGCAGCCACAGGTTTGGTTCCAGGGCCCTCCCTGCCTTCCTGATAACAGGTGTGTTCTCAGCACCAAACCCCTCCTGTGCCCGGGCCCCTCACACAGTGCAAACACCAGCCCTGGGAACCCCCAGCTCTGCCCCAAAACCTGCCCAGGGAGAGAAAAGCCCAGCTCTGGGCTCTCACCTGAACTTTGCCCAAAGCCCTGTCCCGCTGCTAACATTTATCACCTTCCCTTGCTGATCCCGTGTTTCACAACACCCAGAAGAGATTTACTACGTGGGATTATTATTTTCTTTTCGATGCCAACAAGATGTTCCCTGCAGCTTTGCAGGCAACAATCTGGCTCCCAGTAACAGTCCCAGCACAAGACACTGCCCTTAAAACACTCATCTAAACCCTTCCAGGACAATTTATCCAGCAGACTATGCAGGAGGACTGGTTTGGCTCTGGGGCTCTGCAGCTTTGCCCTGGTGTGGAAGGAGTCAGGGAAATCTTCTCCCAGCTGGGAGCTCCTGGTCTAAGAGCAGCAGTTCCACAGCACAGCCAGGTGAGCACCCTGTCCATCCCAGTGGGATATGGCACCGTGGGGACACCTGTCACAATCAGATGGGGGGCTGCTCCACATGACAGCACTTCTTGCCCTCTGGCCTCAGTTTCTCCAAACTTTTACAACAGGGACAGTATTTGCCCTTCCAATGCCAAGCACCTTGGCAAGGACAACAGCCAGCCCCCAAAAGGGACATGGCAGCCCCCCAAAAGGGACATGGCAGCCCCCCAAAAAGGGACACAAGGCAGCCCCCCAAAAAGGGACACAAGGCAGCC
>JAWWEE010000069.1:2962424-2974767 GCA_035221455.1 Xenops minutus | reverse complement strand
TGGAAGTGTCCAAGGCCAGGTTGGACAGGGCTTGGAGCAACCTGGGCTGGTGGAAGGTGTCCCTGCCCATGGCAGGGAGGTGGAACAAGGTGAGATTTAAGGTCCCTTCCAGCACAAACCATTTGATGATTCTATTATCAACTATTTTTAACCTGTCAGAACGGTCTTAGAAAAAAACCAATTGCCCCACAGAAGATTTTGCTTTAGGAAAGGAAAAGGTCGGGCAGGATCTGCTCCAGTCCAGCAGTTCCCAGGTGACACAGACAGATCCTCACCTTCCCTTCCCATGGCATGGTAGGTTTGATGCACAAACCTATTCCTAAGGGGCAGCAGGTGGAGAGAGGAAGATGAAGGGCACTGCAAGCCATTGGGCTTCCATTCATAACCCCAACGTTACACTTCCAACCTTCCAAGGGGCTCTTTATGGACATTATTAATTCCCCGCTGCCGGGAAGGCCTTTGGAAGAAAGGGTGGGAGAGAGCACAAGAGGCAGTGCTTTGGGAAGGGCTGTTCATGCAGTGCCAGAGGCTTTCACAGCTATCAGTGTGCATTGAGTGGCGCTGAATGTGAAATCCACCATGGAGAATAGCTCTGGCAGCGCCGCGCGGGATGCAATGGAAAACTCACCTGACCTCTCCTGACCCTCTCCCCTTCCCCCTCCCCTCCCCAATCTCCTTGACCCCATTCACAGAGCGGGGAGAGGGGAGCAGTCATTAAGCAGGGATGGGAGAAGGCCGTTTATTTAGTCTCTGAATTAACTCTGCGTTTCCTTTGAGCTCGGGGGCTCCAATTCTATCAACCTCGCAGCTCGGCTTAGGGAGAGAGCAGCAGTGGGTGGAAATGCCCTCAGGGGAGAACAAGGAATACCTGGGCACCCCAGTCCATCTGAAATTCCCTCCCTCACCCCACAGTGCAGTGTCCAGCAGCCAGGATAGTTAATCCAGGACAAATGGGAGATGCTACAGATGCATCCCAAGTTACAGGAGGGGCAGATCCCACCGCCAGCTCCGACTCCTGCACGGTTTGGCTCAAAGGGGGACACTTGAACTGGGCACAGCTGAGGGTTGGCTCTTTCCTGCCTCACTGCAACCTCTCCATTGCAGCACCACCAGCAGGACCATCCTGCTGTCAGGGCTCTCCAAAAACCAGAGCCCTTCAGGCCCTTTTGTGCTCACTGAACTCCTGAGGCACACAGGGATCCCCGGCCAGCTCAGTGTCACCTCCGTTTGGGAAGTGACAGCACGGAGAGGATGCTCTCCAGGGTGGGCAAAGCTCTGCCCCCTTTGCCCTTCACACTTCTGGTATCTCAGCGTGCCTCTGTGGATGTTTCATCCTCATCCCACAGCACAAACATCACACAGACAGCAGAGCAGCCCTGGGGCTCCACTGACCTCCTGTCCCTTCTTCTGCTTCTTCTGGCGAAGGAATTGCTGCTGCCAGGAGGTTCCTCCCAAGCTTCAGCTGCCTTAGCTCCTGTGCCCGACTGCTTGACCACAGAAAAGGTAGAGCAGCACAGAGTGGTCAGCTCCAGCCAGTCCTTCTCTTCCTCCTCCTCTTCCTCCTCCTCCCGTTACAAACAGGAACCGCCTGTCTGACTAACGGGGTCACTGACTCAGCCGAGGCCACGCTGACACTCTGGGAGCTCTCAGAGGGACAGACACGAGCCCACAGTGGTGCCAGGGGGTGCCATTAACTCCCTGTGCTTGGCTGGCAGCAGCACCAGGCTTCAGCCTGCCTGGGAGATCCATGGCAGGACCATGGGCACCATAATAGGGCACAGATTGGAGCTGGACACGCTGACTCCTGCAGCAAGCAGGGTCCAAGGCTGGTGGGCTGACCCTCCCCTTGCTGCTCTGGGGCTCAGCCCTGTTGCCATCACAGACACTCCAAACCAGCAGCCCTGGAGGGCCCAGGGAGGTGGTGAAGGACTGAGCACCCCAATAACCACCCCAGAGCTGAGCTCAGCTCCAGAGGGATCTCCAGACTGGAGGAACCACAATGGGACTTGTGCCTGCCACAAAGGGTGGTCTTACAACATTTCACCTGCTCAGACCATCGTCTCAGCACCAAACTCCACCAGGCACTCAGGAGCCTCACAAAGCCCCAGCCACACACACAATGCAAGAGCCTCCCTCCTGGTCACGCTCTCCTGAGCCGGCAGCAGGTCTGCTGTAAACAGCCCCAGACCTCCAGACAAGGTTGGCTGGCTCTACATCAGAGCCACAGCTTTGTTTTGCTGCTGCATGACCCAAGCTCTTTGCTTTTATTCATGAGAGGAGCCCCCGTTTTGGAGCAGGAGGGGAAATGAGATGATCTGCTCCTGCTTTTCACTCCAGCTCGGTTTTGGTGTTTAAATACTGTGCCCATCACCCTGGCATTTGATCCACATCAACCTCTCCCCCCGCCCCAGCCTTTCTTCTTCATTTATTATTTTTAGCAGAAGAATAAAAATGTAAATTGAACTGGAAAGGGGAAAAATAAGCCCCCTCCAGGTGCCCCCTTCTCCACAGCGTGGTAACAGGCACAGATTATATCCGGCACCACATGACCAGGGCCTGTATTTATATGTCAGAGTGTAAAACCCACCCTGCTGAGCTGCCTTTTCTCTGCCTGGGGCTGGGGGCTTCTGCTCCGCGTCTCGTCAAGCAGCCCCACAAAGGGGATTAGGGAGAGCCCCTCGGCCCCGCAGAGTAATCCATCAAATTATCCCTTGTTGGCGTTGCTGTCCTCTTCAGGGGAAAAAAAAAAATAATAAAAAAAGCCCTCCAAAGGCTTTTAAAGGCACTGAAATTATACTTGAGCCTGAAACACTCCACCCAGCTGCCGTAGCCCCCAGCACAATGGGCTGGTTGTAAAGGGAATACCGGGAAGTGAGGGGCAAGGGAAAAAGAGAGGGACACTGGTGAAAAGGGCAATGCCCTCCCCATGGCTGGAACTCCAACAGGTGGTTCAGAATCCCCCCATTCCCCCCCATTCCCGGGATCCTGCAGCAGAGCTGGCCCAGGGGCACTGGGAGCACAGCCAGTCGCCCACCCTTCCCTGCAGAGGGAGGATCTGGGGCTCTGGGATGGGTTTGCCGTGCCCCAAGGGACCCTTGGATGTGTTCTCATCAGAGATGAGGCTTGCAAAGGTCAGCAGGGGTGGAGGAGCATCCCAACCTCTCCTTCCAAAGAATCCAGCTGGGGTCCAGCAGTGCCACTGCCCACAGGCTGCAGCACTGGCACCCTGTGTACCCACCCTGTCCCCAGAGCCCTGAGAGTGGAGAGCCCTTGGAAACCCCTGCAGGACACCCACCACACACAGCAGGACTGCCCAAGGCTCACAGCATCCCCACCAGTGTCCCCACAGGCAGAGCAAAGCCAAAGGCAGACCATGCTCACCAAAATCCTGCCGAGCTTGCAGGGAAATTGCATTTCCATCCACTGCAGCTCCCTAAACTGCACATGAACTTTAGTGCTGGGCATCACCACCCTATTTTGAGGTATGAAGTTCTCTCTCCACCAGCCCTGCCTGAGCCAGCACATGGCATTTCATAGGCTTGCACTGCTGTAAGCCTTAGGGAAAAATGATCACTGGGAATGACACAGGGAAAGCAGATTGTAAAGCACTCACCCCAAACAACTGGAACTGGCAAAGGGAAGAGCAAACCAGTGCTGGTGGGAGGCTGTTTGAGCACACAGAGAGCACACACATGGGTCACCTCAGCACTGAAAGCAGTGACACAACTTTGGAGGTTCAGTGGATAGTGATGAGGAAAACAAGAATTATTTCCCTGTCTCTTGCAGAGAAGAGATGGGGAGACAGAAGCCCTTATTGCTTTACTGTGCCACTTTGCAGTGCCTGTCCACAGAGTGGGGAAAATGGGAAGTGAAACTGGAACTTCTTGTTTCTAACTGAAGCCCAAATGCTGTGTAATGGGACATCTGACCCCTCAGCAAGGCAGAGACAACTTCAGCTCCTCCTGCCTCCAAGGCAGCTCCAGGACTTCTACCCCATGACAGAGATTCATCATTCCCAGCTTTATCTGGAAACTGTGACAGTCATGGGGCCAGCAGAGTCTCAGGACCAGCCCTGGGGTGGAGAGGACAGTTCTGATGGATGAGCAAAAACCAGGGGTCAGAGCAAAGGCCATGGACACCTGAGACTGTAAATCCAGACCCTCCATCAGGGATGGGGCAGGAACAACCCAGAAACAAACTGTGAGCCCTGGGAGGGCTGGAGGGGTGTTCATCCCCCCAAACTGTACCCCCAAAGTGGCAGCAAGGGGTCTCACAAATTTAACCCCAGTGGGAGCTGCTATCCCCCAATACTACAATCTAACCCTCCCTCTTTTTGTGCCCACAAAAAAGGAGGAGAGCAACCCAAGCTCCACACAGAGAGCAACAGTCCCTTTTGCTCCAAGTTTTGGGAGCGTGACCTCGTGCTCTTCCTCAAAGGACACACTTTGAGCCCTAGACACACACAGAACTAATGGGCTCTTTTGTAATCACATGGTAGTTAGTCCATTTTTTCATGGCAATTTTCTGGTCTGCAGGCCCAGTTATTTGTGTCCCTGCCCGAGAAGTTTGATGCTAACATATCTCTCAGCGAGCCCTCTGACCTCGGCTGGCAGGTTGGTGGGTTTCTCCCTCTCTGTTTTCTGTCTGTAAAATGAGGTCATGGCTTTGAAGGAGACAAAGAGCCTTTGCAGAGTGAGGAATAGCCCCGGGACAGCTGTGAGAGCAGAGCCCCCATCAGTCACATCAGCCCCGCTGGGCACTCCAGGCTCTGCCCAGCGCTGAGAACACCCAGAGCTGGCACAGGGACCCATGGTGGGAGCGTGCCAAGGGGGAGGCAATGAAGGAAAACCCTTTAAAGATGCTGAACTGGGAGCTGCTGGAAGGTAGGGCTGTCCCAGCCACCCTCCCAGTGGCCCCCCTTGCTGGAGGTGGGTTTATGCCACATTCCAGGCACCTTCTGCCACTCCAGCCCCCCTCTGCCAAAGGGACAGGTGTGCAGGGAATAACTGGAATATTCTGGGGTGGTTTAAGGCAAAGAGCACAGATGGAAGTTCTAAGAACAGCCCTTTTACGTGCCTGGGGCAGCCAAAGCTGCCCAAGCTCTGCCTTCTCCCTGCAGCCCCCAACTCCTCCGGGTTAAGGAGGGCTCTCAGATCACTGCTGGAACACACAGAGCCTCTCCCTTATCATGACATGCCAGCCACAGGGCCTGGGACTGAAAACACGAGGTCCTAGGATTTTATTTCTGCCTGAAATTGTCTGGATAATTGCAAAGATAAGAAGCAATCAGATTTTATTTTTTTAAGAAAGATAAATTTCCGCCAGAAGGTCTTTATGGGAAACTTAAAAAGCTTCTTTCCTTTCCTCATTCCCACCATCACTTTAATGTGTTAAGGACTCAGAGCATGCAGGGGTTTAACATTCACACAAAATACAGCAGCATGGAATATGTGGAAGGGGAGTTTTCCGCTTCAAAAACAAACAAACAAACAAAACAAACCAGCTCAAAGCTGATATTTCTACAGGAGATGACCAGAGTGAGGCATTTTTACCACCCCACTCACTCCCCACCCTGTGTCTCCATACAGACAGGAACCTTGCTTTCTATTCTGAGCCCTGGAAAGAATATCAGCCCTAAATCATTAGCTTTTGAGTAATTCAGCGTGGAGTTCAAGTTCAAGGCTGCCTGGATTCTGCAGAGCCCTGTGAGCAGTGGTGCTCAGGGTCTTTGTGGCACAGAGAACACACTGCAGGGAGGACAGGCAGGAAGGTGGTGTGAGGGCTGAAAAAGCCTCAGAAAGAGCCTGTTGTGACAGCAAAGGGTGAATGAAAGTTTGTGCACCGAAGACTTGAGGGGAGGCAGGATTTGCTCTCCACGCTGGGCTCTCTCTTGCCATTATTTACTGGAGTAAAGTTCAGCGAGCTCCAAATGCAGCAGAGAGACCTCTGATATTCCTGTAACATGCCCTGGGCTGCCTTGGGCAAACAGCCAGGGCACCTCAGGGCAGGCACAGCACTGCCTTTGCCCAGTAAGGGCTGGGAAAGGGCTTGGAAAAGGTTTATCCCCAGCAGCATCCTGAGCCATCCTGGCTGTGCAGCAGCATGTGCTGACTGGCCTTGGATGGAGGGCTCAGCACAGGGACAGCCAGCACTCCCTGCTTTTGCCCAAAAGGCTGCTACTCTGCTATCAGCACTGGCCAGACAGTGATGAATGGGAGTATCTGGGGGCAGCACAAACGCAGCCTGTTCACAGAAAGCAGAGCTGAAAGAGGCCCTGTTGAATCATCTTCCCCGGGGCTGCTGCAGGACTGCTCCCAGCAGTGCATTCTCCAGCCCTTTGCCCAGCCTCAATGGATGGGTCTCAAGCTCTGAGCCTGCAAGAATTTCCCCTGAAACAATATCCATAGGCTAAAAGATTTAATAGCTGGGAAGTGTCCTTCCTTCCTTCCTTCCCTCCCTGTGCAATTCCCATGCTCTCCTTTTCATAGCCACGCTCAGACCCCTCTCCAGACCACACTCAGCCACCCTCCTAACCCCAGCATTGGGGAATGCTCATGAAAAGCCACCCTTCCAGGCCCATTAATTGCTCAGTCGGCCTTGGCTGTAGCACAGCAGCCTTTTGTTCCAGCCCTGCTCCAGCTGCCCCCAGCGCCCCTGGCACACAGGAGGTGTCTGTCACCACCATTCCCAAATACACCTCTGTGCTCCAGCAGTGACAGTGGCTGCACAAAGCCCTGCCCTGTCACGCCACGAGCCAGTACCTGGTACCACAGCCTTGGAGCTACTGCCATCCCCTCGCTCCTTTGTGCTCCATCCCTTTGTGTTTATGAAGTGCCTCCCGCCACAGACCTACAAGGGAGCTCTCTCTGTGGCCACAACGATCCTTTATTCTCTTTGCACAGCTCTAAAGGGAGAATTTATGAGTTTGTTCCACAACCCAGACCAAGGTAGCATAGAGATAACAGGCAGAGTGCTAACGGGACACTCAGTGACATCCCAGGTCTTGTGGGAGACCAAAACACTTTGGGTACCCCCTCTCCAAACTGAAGGGGCATCACAGCCCTGGGCAGAGGGGGAGGAGAGCAGCAAAACCCCCTGGAGCAGTGGCAGATGCTCCTCTAGAGGCAGATACAGCCCAGCATTCCCAGACAGAGCACTGCTGATGGAAAAGGCATAAGATCACCATCAGGCACCTCACTCACAAGGTCCAGCTGATGGGAGAATGGAGAGGAAACACTCACAACCACTTCAAACCTCACTGAAGAGCCAGCTCTGCCCATCACCCCGAAATCAGGAGCAGGCAACTTGGAGGAAAATGGCAAAACAGGATCAGAGTCGAGGTTTGATCCCCATCTGAGTCTCTTTGACGCAGCAAGTCAGACCCCAGCAGGATCCACTCCTCCATTCGGTGATGAAAGTGTGATCTCTGGGTTTCATTGCATGCACCACTTCACCAGAAGTCTCGAGCCATAAACCTAAAGCCAGACTTCGATGTTATCCACAACTCTGTGCACATTATCCCTCAAGTTGGCTCCAGCCTGCTCTGCAAGAACAATGTCTTTGGAGTGCTGACAACCTGCACGGATTTGAGTCACTGCTCTCATTAGATTTGCATTATTCCTCAAGTCCCAGCTCCTGGAGACAAACCACCACGGAGAACTTCGGCTCCCAACCAAATGAAGGTGGAAAAAAAACCTGTTCCCTTGATTGAAGGGAAAAACTTTACACCTCACAAACCAAGCCCAGCACCCAGCATTGTTTTAAGTTTCTATTTTCAAATAAACCTCATTGTTTTGCCAGGGGCCATCCTTACACCTTCTGAGTATTCCAAACCTGCCAATTATGGGAATTCATCTGCAAGTCACCAGAAGCTGCTTCTAAAATCAGAGCTGATTTCATGTGCTACTCAAATAAGGTTTCCCTGGGTTTAGATAGGGCCAGGTCCTTGGGATCTGGACTAACAGCAGTTTCTTTTAGTCCATGTACAGCAACAAGGAGGAAGGAAAAGGGTCCAGAGCTGCAAATCAAGCACCTGCTTGTTGCTGTGTGTGTTCCAGTGCCTCCAGCCCCCAGACAAAGAAGCCATTGGAACCACATTCCTACATTACAGCCCTTATTTTGCCAGACAATATTCACGGGGGTCTGTTTCTCCTCTTGTGCAGGCTGGCAAAATGTTAAGCAAATATTTTTTGAACTGCAAGAGGAACTGACATTTTAGGATATGAAAACAGGGAGGAAGGGCACAAATTAGAGGACCTCCAAGGAACAGCACGCATACAAACAACAATAATAAAATGGTGCCCTTGTAGTTCCACTTAGCTCTGCTTTCTGACCCAGCAACTCGATAGCTCAGTTGGTTGGACACATCAGCAACTTCTGCAGCTCCAAAACACAAGATCAGACCCAAGATTCTTCCAGCAGTGAGGAGCAAGAGCAGCACAAGGAGGAGAACAGGTTCCAAGGGATATCATCCATCTCAGATAACTGAACCATACAAGCATTGGGACACAGAGCTGTAAAAATGATCCTTTGGTTTACCAATTTCCTATTCTTTTGGTTGGGGTCAGTGCAAGATTTCCTTTATGCTACACAGTCCATGCTCACAGCCAGCCTCCTAGGAGCTCACATATTGCTTGACCACCTTGCAGAGACAGCTTTAAAATATCCCCCTGCTTATGAAAAGGATGAGGGTCTCCATCCCCTCTCTCAGCTAAGCCTGAGGGTCCCTGTTCTCACATGGAGAGTTTTGATGCCTGATATTAAGCATTCAGAAGCCAAGTCAACACGGAGAATTGCTGACAGGCTGCTCACAAGCCTCTCATGACTCCCTTGCTCCACTCAGAGCACAGCCTCAATCATGAGTTTTACTGCATGGCCGAGGCATCACCAGACTTGCCAGGCTGCTGTCGAGGCTGGCTTTGGTCAGGGGCAGCTGTCCTGGGCTCCCTGCCCCCACCTCCTGCAGGAGCCACAGGGCACCACCAGATGATGGAATTATTTGCAATAAAAATGGATGGAGATTCACCAGATGTGACTTTTGGGCTCCTGCGGCTCCCTCCTCACCTTTTATTACCTGCTTACCCCAACACTACCTTCAGCTCCTTTCTCTTCTGGTCCCTCCCAGCCTTGAATCCATCAGAAAACTCCCCAACTTTCACCCAATGGTCAAGTGCTTTGCTCTGAGGTTGCCCCAGCCAAGTCAAGGAGACAGCAACACGCACATTAAAGAAAACCTAGAACAACTACCACAACAAGACACTCCTTGGGTGAACTGCTCCAGAGTAGAGAAAGGGGGAGGATAAACACAAACACGTTACTCACACCACTTAGAGCTTGTCTGAAAGGCTCTCTGATCCCACTGTGACAGAAGTGGGGGAAAGTTCTGAAGAGAGTCAAGTCAGAGGAGAAGAAGTCCCAGAGGAAAAGAGAGACCATCAGCACATTACTTTGCAATGTCTGTTACGTGTTTTTTTCTTGAATTAAAAAGCCTGAATTAAACCAACCCCCAGAAATGTCCAGGGAAGAGCACACAGACCCCGAAGTTCTCTGCCACATCCCCATCCATGGCACTCCTTACAAATGGAGGAGTCAGGGAAGCACCACAGGCATAACTTCTCATGCTTTGTTTGGTCCATGTAAAATTATGGAAGCCAGAGGGAAAGTGGATTAGAAATATCATATATAAACCCTGCTTTTACAGAACATCATAATTCCTTTGGTTTTGCTCTGTCACTTCATCATACAATGGATTTGGTGCTTTTAGGACCAGCCTTTTCAGTTCACACTCCCAGCAAAGCTTCTACTTCCAGATTCAGTACAAGAATGGGCAGCTAAGGTTATTTTATTTTTAATTTTTAAGAGTGTGATCTCCCAATGCCATCAGCCACAAGAGTCCAGCCATCACCCTAAACTCCATATGAAGAGCAGAGATATGAAACTCAGAGAGAAAAACCCAAAACCACACCCTTCCCCCCCATCCCAACCCTGCCACTCGAGCCTCCAGCAAAATAAACAGTTTGGGGAAAAGGTTAACAAGAGTTTATGCTAAACATCATTTCCGAGGAACTCTGGCAAACATAAAGAGACCAAGGGCTGTATTTTTTAACTCAGAGATCAGTCCAACATTTCAGCTTCTCCCACCCTGGATATGCTATGGATACATCCATACAAAACTGCTGGAGGACGCTGAGGTATCTGCTCTTACCTCACTACAGTGATGATGGTCTGTAAAGCCACTGCCTGGCCACAGCTGATGCTTCTCTTATCTTTAGGCAGGTCCTACACAAAACCAGGTGCCTTGGGCCTTCCAGAAACAACCTGCTGATGGGAATCACCCGGAGGCTCAGGTACTTTAATTGGAACCTCCTTAAGATAAAACAACACTGCCAGCTGTCCCTGCACAGCCCCCATTTGGAACGAGCTGTAGGGGAATAGCCCACCAGCAGCCAGGGCAAGCAAAACCTCCCTACAAGGAGAAGTTTCCTCCTAAATCCCAAGATCGGTTTATGCCCTGAAATACAGGGATTTATATCCCTCCTAAAGCTCTTATTTAATTTGCTATTAATTCTGGAGATTCTCGTTATCCATATCAAGTTTCTAATCCTTTCTTTCAAATCCCATAAGCCAAGTGCTCTTGGCTTCCACGAGGTTTTGTGGTAATAAGTTCCAGAGTTTTAGGCACTGCCTGGAATCCCAGCCCAGCGCTGGCAATCTGGCTTTCCTGGCTCTGCCACTGCTCAAGAGTGGAAGGGTAGTAGCTATGGGTGATGCCAGAAAGTCCAGGTAGCATCCCACATTTAAAAGTTTAAAAAAAAAAAAAAAAAAGAAGAAGAAAGAAAATTGCAGGTGGGGCAAATAATAGAAAAGGTTTAAAGGCTGGTACACGTTTTTCAGGAGTGCCTGCATGACTTCAGTGCCCAGGTCATTTGGGTACTTTTGAAGTTCTTACTCACGTTCTATTTCTATAAATTTGGAGTTCTTCTCATGTAACCATATAAATGCTGCTCACTTGAACCACATCTATAACCAGAGCAGTGCCAGGATGGGATATGGTTTGAGCCTGGCCACTTTCTCTGTGCAACTCATGGCTCTGACAGCTCCAGGTGAGGACCAGCAAAGCTCTTGCTCATACATTTCCCTTCCAATGGTTTGTTTTTTTTTTTTTTTTGGTTTATTTTAATCATAGGCATGAAAATCAAGCCCCTTGCCAAGTCTGGCCACCACCAGCATAAATATTAAATTTATTCTAATGCTTTTCTCTTCTTCCTAAAGCTGTCATCCGCAGGAAGAAAAATTAGTCTTTTAGTTTATGTTTCTTATAAACAACTAAGGAATTTTACCACCAAAATCTCTGAGTCCTGCCAAATTCAGTAATCTGTGGAACGTCATGCCAAAGTCAATAACCTCTGGAATATCCACACTGACATTTAGGTACCACTGCTAAAGCATCAGCCTGCTGAAGGGGAGGGACAGGTAACCTGCCAGCAAATCTACACAGAGCCTACAACCTGGTGTAAAAACCCCAACCCCCTTTGCCAAATGCTGCCTTCCTTGGCTTCTGAGGAGTCACTGACCTGTCCCTGCGAGCCCTCGGGATTGCTGCAACTCCACGCTCACATCCCGCTTCCCAAACTCTTTGCCCGTGCGGCGATGGCCGGGACCGCCCCGGTCACAGCGGATGCGTCTGCAAGAATGGAAAGCATGGAAAGCAAAGCCCCGAGCTCAGGGCACACGCTGCTGGGAAGGGGACGGGGCCGGGGGAGGCTCCGCGATGCGCGGGGGCTTTTTTGTTCGGCGCACGGCAGGAGCATCAGCGGGATGCGGCTGCGAGCGGGGCGATGCTCCCCGGCGGGCTCGGAGCCCCGGAGACCCCCGGAGCCCCCCCAGGAGCCGCTGCCCGGCACGACCATCCCCGGCAGCCGCACCCCCGCTCCGTATCCCGGTCCGTATCCCGCTCCTTATCCCGGTCCTACCTCGGCGCCGCCCGGGGCTCAGCGCGGCGCCCGCGCCTCCGCCGCGGTTTAAATGTGCAGGTTGGGCCGGGCTGGGAGCATGCGCTGCCCGGGCAGCTGCGGGGCCACCGGGGGGGGCTCGGCCACCCCCGCATCGTCACCGCAGCCCCGGCACCCGCGGCTGAACCCCCGCGGGCACAGCGGCCCCGGCACCCGCATCCCTCTGACCGAACCCCCGCAGCACCGGGACCCGCATCCCTCCGACCGAACCCCCGCAGCCCCGGCACCCGCATCCCTCTGACCGAACCCCCGCAGCACCGGGACCCGCATCCCTCGGACCGAACCCCCGGCACCCGCATCCCTCTGACCGAACCCCAACAGCCCCAGGACCC
>JAWWEE010000069.1:2934489-2962324 GCA_035221455.1 Xenops minutus | reverse complement strand
CCCGCATCCCTGTGGCCGAACCCCTTGCCTGCCCCGCAGCCACGGGACCCGCATCCCTGTGACCGAACCCCCCGCCAGCCCCGATCCCCGCAGCCTTTCCCCGGATCCTCGGAGTCCCGCTACCCGCAGCCCCCGCCGGAGAGAAGCCCCGGTCCCCGCACACCCTTTCCCATCGCTCCGGTCCCCGCACACCCTTTCCCATAGCCCCGGTCCCCGCACACCCTTTCCCATAGCCCCGGTCCCCGCACACCCTTTCCCATCGCTCCGGTCCCCGCACACCCTTTCCCATCGCTCCGGTCCCCGCACACCCTTTCCCGTCACTCCGGTCCCCGCACACCCTTTCCCTCAGTCCCGGTCCCCGCACCCTTTCCCGCAGCATCCCGGCTCCCGGCCGGGAGAGCATCCCCATTCCCCACAGCCTGGAGAACAGCCCTGCAGCCCCAGCAGGTCCATTCAACCCAAGTACCCGGCATTTAAAAACAAACAAAAACACCCCAAAAAACCTTTTTTCTTAACTTTTTCTCCCCCCCTCCTTTCTCTCGAGCGTTGCCCCCGCAGCAGGAATAGTTTTCTCGTTTTGTTTGGGTTTGCTAATGTGGTCATCACTATAACCGCTTGGATTGTATGCAAATGGGTGCCCTGCTCTGGGAAGCTGCTGACCCGGCCCGGGACATTATTCATGGGACATGACTGCTTATGTGCACTTATACAGAGACATCTAGACATTATAGCAGCATCCAAGTTGTCAGCAGCAGCTGAACAGAACCCTGAGCTGGGGAAAAATCAATGTTCTATTCATGCAGCCAGCCCTCGAGATGAGGACCCTTAGACAGAGCAGCCTTCCCCAAACATCTGCAGCAACAAGTATCTTCTTCTTCTTGTGTGTGAACCAAAGGAGCAGAGGATAGGAAAAATGAGACAAGAATGCAGTTGACAAAACCAGCTGTTCCTAAATTAATGTTTGCAAATGCTCGGGCCAGTTCTTCATCTGAAAACTTCAAAAGTCATCAAAAGACTTGTGCTGGTTTGCACTATTTAAAGATTTGGCCCTTTGTTTTGCAATGAATTCATCCAGCTCTATTAGTTACAGAAGCATTGCAAAGATTAGTTATTTTTAATCTTCACAGGCTCTCTCCTTTGAGCAACTTTGTAGCTCTCAAGGTCAAAAATCCCATTTCCACGTCACATTTCAGCTTGGGTCAGCAGGATCGCTGTGTTTTCCCTGGGAGCAGCTGTTCCCTCCCGAAGTTTGCTGGAAGGGCTCACCCTCCACAGAAAAAGCAGAGAAAGCACCTGCATTTGTTGTCACTTGAACTGATGAGAACTCGCTCACTGGGGTGGCTGACGAGGAGAAATGACACTGCTGTTTCCTGGAAACAACAAAAAAAAAAGGAAAAAAAAAGGGCTTTTTTGGCACTCCAGATGCAGGAACTCAGGAACTAAAAATCCAAACCCGACAAAAAGCACTGCAGAGCTGGGCTATGACTTCAGCTGGGCAAGTGCCAGAATCCAAGTTTGGGTGGGGAGAACTGCCCCTGTTTTCTAGTCAGAGAAGTTCACAAGCAAATAAATAGCTATCAGTACTGGGGTTTTGGGTTTTTTTTTTTAATATTTTCCTCCCAGTTTAGCCCTGGACTGTGCCTAGGTGGGTTCCCAAGTGCTGTGCCCACACGGAGCCAGAGGAGCTGGGCATGGCAGGGCTCAGTGGTCAGACGAGCAGCATGAACTGCAGTTTCCTATCTGCTATTCCTGGCTCTGACTCACCCTCTGATCCTGGTTCAGGCACAAGCAGCCAGTTTGGAAGCACAAATTGCAGGCTGTGGTGGTGGACACTGTGGATGGCACTGGGGGCAGGCTCTGCTTGTCCCACTGGTGACACTGTGTCAGCAGACTGGGAGAGCTGGGGAGCTCTGAGAGCCACAGCTCCACGTACCACCTGCACCAACAACGGGGCCAGGGCAGGGCGTAGGAAGCCTTGTTTGCCTCAAAGGTCATGAGATAAATGAACATTTAGTGTTTCATACCAGTGCAGAGCACCAAAACCTCTTGGAGATGGGGAGGGTTTGCTCAGAATCACAGAATCATTGGGGATGGAAAAGACCTCCAGTGTCATCGAGTCCAACCTGTGACCAAACCCCAGCTTGGCAAGCAGAGCACCGAGTGCCACGTCCAGTCATGCCTTGAACCACAAAGGTTTGTCTCATCCCAGGCCTCCCACAGCCCTTCCATGAACTCTGCCAGAGGGCCAGGAGGGACACATCACCAGAAATCAAACAGAGCCATGCACTGGCAGAACTTCCACTCCTCCCTCCTCAGGTCCCTCCTTCCACTATGGCTTTACCAAGTGACATCTCCCCAAAACGGAGCAAAACCAAGGCTTGGCATTTCCAGCTTCTGGAGATCCCACACCGAGTTCCCAGAAGAATTTTGGCAAGAGCTCAGTGGGATCTTTGGTGGGATCAGCAACTCTGAACATTTAAGCCCTATACTTGGGTACCCAAACATGGCAATAAGAGCCTGCCCTTAGTTACACTCTGCTTTCACTAGAGCCAGTCCTGGGCTTATAGGTAGACCTAATAATTCTTTCTAAAGCAGGACCAGAAGGTTCAGAGCATTGCAGGGCTGAGCCATCGTGGGAATCTGCAAACCAGATTTATCAAACAGGGGAAATAGAGAGTCATCTGCCATCTCAGCTGCTCATGCCTGATTAGATCATAGCACAGATTTGCCCTGCTCTTATCTGAATCTCACGTCCCCAGCCAGGCAGAGCTCTTGCTATCGACCAGAATATTGACAAGGGTTAGGAAGCATCACATGTGGCAAAGAAAACAAGGAGCCAGGGGGCAGGAGACCTCTCAGCTCTACCTGGGCACAGGATGAGCTGTGGCAGCTCAGATTCTTCTGCTGCAGCTCCACAGGCAGAATGCACAACCCTGACCCCTCCACAGATGAATTTCATGGATGCTCTGACTTCCTCTGGAAGGCCTAAGGTAGCTTTAAACCCATTTTGTGCTTAATTACAGAAAATGCAAGTCCTGACCTTGATTGCAGGCTGGCTGCTGACTCACAAGCCAAACCTTTCTGTGAGCAGAGAGCACAAACCCAACCTCAGCACCCCACCCAGGGAGGCTGGGGGAGTGTTCTCTGAGCACTCAGATACCAGGAGGGGAAAGTGCTAGAGAAATGCAAAGTAAAAACCTGCTTTGGTGGGGTTTGGTGCTGCTGCCTGGAGAACAAAGGTGGGAATTAGTGCTGGGGCTTTCAGGAGGATCTTCCCTGACAAGCTGACAGTAACAAAACTCCTGTGCAGGTCAGGAGTGATGCTGCCAGAAGGTGGAATTGGTATAATTGTGTCTGATGCACCTTTAAAGAGAAAAAGCCACTGGAAGAAGCACGAGCAGCACAGGCTGTTTGTAAGTGAGGTACCAGAGCAGGAGGCTGCACTTCAGGGCTCTTCTTCACTCTCTCTCTAAACAGGAAATGTATTTTTGTCTCAAGCATTTCAGGAGAAGCCACCAGGCTACAACTTTCAGAGTGTGGGATGCCAAAAAAAGAGCTTTTTGAGCCCCTCGTGAGGCCTGAGAGGTGGTGGGTGGGTGCAACATCCCAGAGCTTCCCTGTGTCCCTCCTCAGTGTCCTCACCCCCAAAAACCAGCTGGTTCTCCCTGGGTGAGGCTGCAGGGAGGACTCTGGCTCAGCCCTGTATCAGCTTTGCATCATTTTTATCTCCCTGAGTTCTGCCCTGGGTTTCACAATATTTAGTTTTGGAGTACTTGCAGTCATGGATTCAGTGAAGGTTTGTTTGTTGGAGTTTTTTGGTGTTTTTTATTTTATTTTATTTTCCCTTTTAAAAATATCAATTTCCTCATGTTTTGGTTGTAGAAGGGGAAAAAAAAAAAGCTTGGAAACATCACCAGCCCTAAACTGCCAAAACCAGGAAGCTTTTTATTTATTTATTTAGGCTTAATTGGGACTCTCAGGAGCGAAACAACCTCAGGATTTTGAGCCTGTCTCACATAGGAACCGGTCAGGGAGATTTCCTTGTTGGATGGGGTCACTCTGCCCCACTCCCCGGGTTCCAAGGCCTCTGCAGCCAAGCAAACAAACCTGTTCCCTTCTCAAACCCCTTATTGATCCTGGCCTGGCTCCCTCTGTTTGCTGCTCAGCACCAGCCCTGCTGCCTCTGCAGCGACACAGGGAGGGAGAACAGAGCCTGGCCCCAAATCTGGGCATGTCTGCTGTTTACAGAGAGCAGCACAAACATTTTAGCATTCCCCCTGCTGTTCCCTGGGCTGCATTCTTAACCTCTGCCTCTTCCAGCCAGCCTCCCTTGCCCTGAGCATCACATGCCCTGCTGCCTTGCAGGGTGGCTCTGGAGTTTTGGATGGTGCCAGTGGCCAAGCCAAGCTGTGGTTGCCCCCTTGTCCTGCCAGGAGGGCACAGAGGAACCTGGCAGGGAGGGATGTCCTTGCTGTGCATGTACAAGGAGAAACAGGCAAGCACAAGAGCAGCGTGAGATCCAAACATCCTCGCCCTGGATGGGGAGGCTGGAGAGGGACAGAGCACAGCAGTCCCTTCCCACCCTTGGCCCCTGGGAGCTCTTTGATGCTCTGCACCCCAAGGGCAGCCCAGCACCACTCGGGGAGGCCACTGGGAAGGGAAGGGGCACTTTGCATCACCTCATTCTGCAACCTGCACTGCACCCCTGCCTCTCTTCCCCAGTGTGTGCTCACCCACCTCGGTCCCCCAAAGAATTTCCTGGCCAGTGCCTGGTAGATGCCAGTTTGGGATGGATCCCACCTTCCTCTGCAAGGTCTTTTCCTCCCCCAGAGCATCAGAAAATTGCTCACACCCCACCCACTTCCTCCCACTCTTACCCCAAAGGGGGTAAATTTGATTTCACTGCAGCCCAGAATCACTTTGCCACGGGGCAAAGCAGACAACTCCAGCGTCAGTTTACAATTTCCAGCTCCAGGCATAAGATTTGAGGCTCTTCCTTGTGAAAACAGCCTATTTTGATTCAAATTCTGGGGAGAGAAAGCTGCCTACGGGTTGAACTCTCTCCCACCCTGCACGTTTGGTACCAGCAGCTTAAAGCCACCCTGTGCCTTGCTGCCCTTTCGTTCTGCTAAGCAAGAAACAAAGCCCTGGATTTCTCTCTGCTTCGGGTGCCAAGGAAACTGTCAGCTCCCATTGAGCCTCCCAGCCTGCCCCTGCAACACATTTGCTCAGCCACTTGCAAATGATGCACCCCATGAGCCATCCACTCGATTTGCCAGGGCAGCGTCAGCCCCAACCCTGGCCATGGCACCTGGTGGCTCTGGGTGGCACACCTGGCTGCCACCAGGGCCCTGCTGACCCCAGCTGAACAATAACCCACTGCCACCAGTCCCTCTTGGGCAGGGACAAGCAGATGAAAAAGCAGGTCTTGCTGTTTGTTCCAGTCGGGGGCCATCTCATGTCTTTATTGAAATGTCTGCAGAGGGACAGGAACAGTTCCAGTTGCTGGGATAAAGCAGGGCCCAAACAATGAGACCCCTTTGGTCCCAAATCCAAGCCCTCTCTCCAGGCAGCACCCAAAGGCACACTGGAGGGAGGTGTCCCCACGCTCCCCCTGGCAGTGCCCTTGGCTGCTCTTCCCCACTCACAATTCTTCTCTTCCCATCCCTGTTTCTCCCACAACTCTCCCAGTCGACACCCTTATCTTGCATGACACTGCTCAGCTTTGCCAGATGCTTTTCTGCAGAATTTGGGGTCAATTCTTTCAGAGAACTGCCACAATTCCTCATTACTGGACGAAGCAGGAAACCCAAACCAGAAAATAACTATAAAAGATTTACAGCAACCGCCCCTGCCACATTCGCTGTAAAGGAAATCTCTTGTCAAACCAGTTGATCAAGAATAATTCTCCACGAAACTTCAGAAGGTTGAAATTGTGCCTTTTCTTGACTAGTTGATTATACAATGGATGGGCAGATATTTGCTTCAGGTAAACAACGTGCACCCTGTTTATAGGACACAGTGCAAATATTTCCCAGTGTGTTTATCCTGCAGCCCTTGCACTGCCCGGACAGGAAGCGATTGCAGAATAAGGACACCCAAGCTCTGCTCCCTCCCAGAGCACGCCTTGGGAGCAGCTGTTAGAGAAGAGCCACCTTTTTTTGGAGGATGAAACCTGTCTTGGAGTAGCTGAGCTACTCAGGATGGAGAAGGATAAGGCCATACACCTGTCTGCAAACAAACAGGAAAGTGGTCCTTTCAGATTCATTAAAAATAAAAGGGATCATCAAAGGAATAATGAGAGTTTTCCACTCAAATCTCATGTTGACAGAACAGGGCAAGCATGGCTATCATGGCTTAAAGATTCCATCCCACCTTCTTACCATCATGCCAGGTTTTTGTGTCTTCACAGGTCGTGCCCTTCTCTCCCTTCCATGCCTCTAAAAATCATTTTCCTTTCTGTGTCACACTTCTCTAGGATTTCTATGGCTATTCCAGCACCAGGAGGTATCCTAGAACCAGCCCAGGCATCAACTCCCTTGCTCCTGTTATTCCCAAACAAAATAAAGACTATCAATAGTCCATGTGCATTAATAACTTCGTGATTAATTAGATTAATTCTAATCAGCATCACCCTCTTCAATCCTAGTGGTGGCTTTGACCCGAACATTAAAAATTGCTCTGAGATGAACTGTCCCAGATATTATTATTGACAATTCTGTGTCACTCCCAGCCCTGGCAGCTCAGGAGACTTACTAAGGGGTCACTGGCATTCCACAAATCCCTGGATTAACGAGGGAAGAATGGAAGGATTGCCTGGGGTCAAGACACACACACAGCTCTGGAGACGGTCCCCAGCAGTGGTCCCAGACAGGGTCCCCCCTGTCCCCTATGGTAGAGTGAGTGCTCAGATTTGATGTGATGAGCCCTGTCAGAATGGGATCAGCTCCAGAGGAACATCTACTACCCCCCTTATCCCCTTTTTTCTCTTTTAAGGAGCCAAGAAAGCTCTCCTGCAGTGGATGTGGCTGTCACTCGTCTTGGATTTTATCAGGGGATGGTTCTCTTGCTGAAGCCTAAACAGGGGAGCTGGAAGAGGTCACAGTTAATTCTGCCCTAATTCTGCAGCTCAGAGCTTGGGGGGCCACTTCTCCCTGAAATGCTGGAGGAGCAATCCCAAGGGTCCCAGTGCATCCAGAGATGAGGCACACGAGTCCCTCAGCCTCACAGGGACAAGGATCCTTCAGCTTTTCCTGAATTTATACACCATTTCTCAGCTGTTCCACCTGCCTCAGTCAGCTGGGAAAGGGAACCTGCAGGGCCCTGAGAGCAAATCTGCTCCTCAGTTACACACAGAAGACCCCCCAAACCCACAAGGAATTGGCTTCCACTGGCTTGCCCCTGGTTTTCTTTTGGTCAGGATAACTTCAGATAGATCCCAACGAGGAATGTGCTGTAATTAGCCCCAGGTTGAGTCCAAGTTTCTTTTCAAGGCTCAGCAGCACAAACTTTATCCACACTAAGAAGCTTTTAACCTGCTGGGGAAGCACAGATGGCACACGTGCCTAGAGATGGCATTTCCCAGCCCTTCTTCCTTGCCACGAAATTCAGGGAGAATCCTGGGGATCAAAGGAAATTTTGAGAAATGTTGCAGCATCAGTGAGGAAAAGGAGGTGGCAGCTTTTATTTAATTTTTTTTTAAAGCCTGTAATGCCAACAGCTACTCTGCCAACGCTGCCAGCTAGACCAGGCTTAGCTTTAAAGCTTGGGCTTTTTGTTTTGGTGGCAGCAAACGCCTCCCAGCACTTGAAGTCTTGGGAATTTTTGTTTATTTTAATTAGTGCAGCCTTCTACCAGCAGATCAGAGAGCTGGGCTCTTCCTGGTTGGGTTTGCACTGTAATGAGTGAAGGTGCAAAGAGAGCAATGCCCCAGAGCCTGCTTCCCACGCTGCTCCAGGGGCACCTGCCTGGGGAGGCAACTCTGAGGCAGGAATTCTGCAGCCAAGGGGCAGGGGCAGCTGGTTTTTATCTCCCCAAGCTGTCTCAAGGTCCAAGATCCAACACTGGCAGGGGTTGCTCAGGGAATTGTGGCTGTCCCATCCCTGGGAGCATCCAAGGGCAGGTTGGAGCAACCTGGGCTAGTGGGAGGTGTCCCTAAATCATGGCAGGGGGGGGGATGAGATGAGATTTTCCATCCCTTCCAACCCGAACCATTCCATGATTTTGTGTTAAAAACATTAATGTTTGCATTCAACTCACTTGGGGGAAATGCAGTATTTTTAAACTCTGCAACTTGGTCCTTTTTTTACACCTAAAAAGCCCTTGGTGGTGTGGGAAGGAGGAGATTCAGGAGTGAGAACAAGGACTTGCTCCCAAGGATATTTTCTTTTTCCTTCTGGCACCTTGGTCTGCAAAAGAAGGAAGTGGGAGAAATGTTTAAAAGTCACTTAAGTGGTTTTATGCATTTCGAGGTGTAAAACCAGTTTAATGTGAAGGAGACTGAAAGAACATGAGTCACTTCCAAATATGAGGCCTGGTCTGCCTTTGAGAAATGTGTTACTTATTAGTTTAAAACCAATGTACTGAGCTGGTTCAGGGAACAGAAACTGTTTAAAATGCAGTATCATGATCAGGAATGAAGTAGGATTAAAAAAAAAATAAATTAAATCTAAATTTTAATTAAAAAAAATTAAAATAAGGCCAATTTAGGGGAAAAGAAATGACAGCTCTATGTAGTAAATAGGATTATATTCAAACTATTCCTGGCCTTCATTCATTTCTCAGGAAATGAAGCAGAAACATTACAATAATACCCTCTTTATAAAACATTCAGAAG
This sequence comes from Xenops minutus, assembly GCA_035221455.1. Taxonomy (NCBI): domain Eukaryota; kingdom Metazoa; phylum Chordata; class Aves; order Passeriformes; family Furnariidae; genus Xenops; species Xenops minutus. The sequence continues at coordinate 2,953,488 of JAWWEE010000069.1, read as the reverse complement.
ATCATTTAGCTAAAAAAAAAAAAAAAGAGAAAAAATAGAAATAAATCCAAGTAGAGACTTTTTTTAAAAAGGGAAAAAAAAATCAGTAGTGACTTCATTTCACAGGAGGAGGAAGGCAGAAATTCTCAGACTTAAAACACTGCAATGAATCACAAATGTTTGACAAGGTCTGTAACGACCAAAGCCACCAAACCCCCTGCTTGGGAAAGGCACTAATTGATAATGCAAACCAAAACCTCCTACCAGGGCCAAGTGCTCAGCCAGAAATGCTTAAGGAGGAAGATAGGGTGACAGCAGGAAATGTGTTTCTGCTGGAACTGTTATCTACTCAAAACACAAATGTTATTCAACCTGAAAGACAAGAGATTATTCAAATAAAGTCCCAGCTTCTCTTCGAGCTGCAGAATTCACAAGTGAACATAAAGCAAACTCTTGAATATAGGACAGAAAACTTATTGGTTTAGAGGGTGAATGAAACATTGCTGAAGGAAATAGGAAATGGCTTTGCCTTTGTGGCTTTGCTTTGGTGTCCATCAGAGCCCTGGAGACAGAACTGCACCCACGGCAGGGCCAAGGGCTGGGGCTGACCCAGAACCTCCATCCAGCATTCCTGGGGCAGGAATTGTCCCTGGCTGACCTGTATCCATGGGGGCAGCACATTCCAGTGCTCCCCACAGCAGGATAACAGCACTTGAACTTGACCTCTGGCTGTGGGAAGAAGGGAAAAAATAAACCTCAAAACACACGACCCCATTTCCTGGGCTGCCCCAAACTCTGAGGCTGGAGATGCTGGGAGCCCTGGATGTGGTTCTGAGCCCAGCAAAGCCCACATGTCTCAGGGCTCTTCAGTCACTGACACCCTCCAGAGCTCCCCTGGACAGCCTTTGCACAGGAATTGAAATTATTAGGGGTAGCTGTGCTTTATTTGCCACACTGTGTGTGGGACAGGGACCCCAAATACCAGAGCAAGAAACAAAATCCAAACCTGTACACTTTGCAACTCGCTGCATCCAAACTACACCTGGAAATGGGCTTTGAAAGTGCTGGGAAATTGCTGGGAAAAGCCAGTTTCCACAGTTTTTCCAGGTTTCCTTCAACATGCAAGATGGGTGAGAACAGAATAATGGAATATTCCGAGTTGGAAGGGACCCACAAGGATCTCTGATTCCAGCTCTGGCCCTGCACAGACACCCCAAAATCCCACCCTGTCTCTCAGAGTGTTGTCCAAACCCTCCTGCAGCTCTGGCAGGTTTGGGGCTGTGCCCACTGCCCTGGGGAGCCTGGTCAGTGCCCACCACCCTCTGGGGGAAGAGCCTTTCCCCAAAATCCAACCTAATATCCAATCTAACCCTCCCCTGGGTCCTGTCACTGTCACACAGAGCAAAGACCAGAACCAACCCCATCCCATTGACTCTGCCAAGGTCACCTGTAGGGCCTGAACAAGCTGTGCTGCTGCAAACAGATCCCATCCTGAACTCCACCTTTTGACTCCCTTCTCATCCTAGAACCAAATCCTACTGCAAGGAACACAAACAGGATATTCCCGAGGCAAAATTCTCTCCGATTAAAACTTGACAGCGAGGATTCTTTGCCAAGGGAATCTTATTCCCCCGGTTTGGCAGCGCTTGCTGGAGTTACTAAACCTCCTCCGTGTCCACTGCTCAGATGCACGGCCAGTAAATCTGAAAACAAATAATTTGTTTCTGGTATTAATTCCCTGTAAACGCCACAAAGCCAATGGGAACTTTTGTTAGGGAAGTTTCCTTAAGTTATGCTGGCAGAGCATCTGCCACCAGGATGGGGCAGTCAGGAAATACAGTGGGCTCAGGAGGAGAGCAGCCTGGAAGAGAAGCAGAGCAGCTGGAGGAGACTGGGCAGCTGCTCCAGGTCAAGCACCCGTGTCCAGGCTGCAGGACACACCTGGGGATGCCACAGCAGCGAGGGAGGAACACCTGGCAAGGGGAATTGGCTGCTGTGTTCAAAAGGAAAAGACAGGAGTGCCTTAAGGTGCGTGATTAAACCACTCCGCCATTCCCATTATTAAAGCACTCCGTTCCAAAAGCCTGGAGCATCACTGCCAACAGCAGCATCCAACACTCCCGAGTTACACAACATCGTTTTACCACCCTGTGGGGGAAAACAAAGGGAACAGGTAGAGAAGCTGGAGCCAGGCATGGAGATGGTATTTCAGAAAGTGCCCCAAAGAGCCCCTGGAAACAAACACATCAACCACCCCTGCCATGCTGCAGCCTGTTCTCCTGCCCCTGTACCCAGGACCAAACACCCCGACACCTTGACTTCGCTTTGGCTGAGCATCCTGCTGAGCTGGGCCAAGGGCAACACACACCAAAGTCACTCATTCATAGGGTTACAAGCACGTTTTGCCATCCCAAACCTTTAGGAAGACGCGCTCCCTTTGGGTCCAGCTCAATCCCTGCGAGGACCAAACAATTCCAGGCGCTCGTCCTGATCTGTTTGCCTTTAATGCACACACCCAAAGCACAAACCACTGCAGGACCCCGCACTGACGGTGCTGCCGGGGACACAAGGCGGCATCCCAGGGTTATTCCCGAGGGTTTCCCAGCTCATCCCAAGGGAAGGGGCAGCGGGATGAGCCCAGCGCGCCCCCTCCTGGCAAAGCGCGGCCAGGACACCACGAAAATGAGCCCGAATCGGTAAAACCGGCTCCGAACTGACCGGGGTGAAACGGGATGAAACGTGCTGGGATGGGTGTAGCAAAGGAATAAACTCACACGGACAGCGAGTGCTGGGCAGATCCCTCCACGCTGGCAGGACAGCCAGATAAAGATGATTTAGAGGATTTGGATGATTTATCCCATATTCCTGGTGTTCCCATCCCTAAGAACAGGCTGTGGGGCTCCTGGCACTGCTGGGACACACAGATGCTGCAGGGAAGCTCCTGGAGGTGAAGGTGACGTGCAAAGGGATTTGGTCCCTCCTCCTCATCACTCAGTTTGGGTTTGAGCCTTAAAACCTCAACCCACAACTCTCCTGGAACAGCCTGGGAAAGCACAGGTTGTGTTTTCCACAGCCAAGCCTTCAGTTCTCCCCCTCACCTCTCACTGGGAGGGATGGGAAGGTCACCCCTGCCCAAAAGCTGCCTTACCTCCTCAGAGCTTCCCAAAGAATCAATCCCAAACCCATCACACATCCTGGAAGATGAGCACATTTTTCCATCTAACATTCAAAGAAAAATCAACCACAGAGGGATGATACCTTCAAAGAGCAGAAAAACTACACAAACTCATGTTTATGGGTTATAAAAGCCCTTTTATAAAGCCATTTTTAAACAAAACCAAAAAGTTTACAAAAGAAAATAAAAGATACAGAAGAATGAGTTGCTTAATATATTCCAAAAAGGAGAAAAATAAAAGAGGGGACACAATTCCAACATGCTGAACAATAAAGGGTTCTTTTTTCCTTGTGGTTCTTTTTTAATACAAAATACAAGCGAAGGATACACATACTTAAAACAGAGCTCAGGAGCAGGTATGCAGTCCTGGGAACCCTTTCAATAAAAGCAAAGCAGGGTTTTGTTATTTTTTTTTTTTCTTTCTTTGCAGGTACATACAGAGACTGGAATATGTAAAATTAAGTAGCACAAAAGACCATCACACAATTCTACCAATGAATGTTGCATCTATAAATTCACGAACATGGTCATGTTCACTTCAACCCCTTAAAAAAACAAAAATAAAACAAAAAAAAAGAAGAAATTGTGGGTTTTTTATTTTAAATAAAGCATTAATGTTACATTCAGACTAACTCCTAGTACCATGCGGATCTCAGTGTTTGTCAAGGTATTGCAAGAGTTGCCAACCCCACTGGGCCCAGAGGTGACTGTTTGCAGCTGCCCCTTTTCTGTCTGCTCTTGAGATTAAAAAAAAAAAATAGAAATTAAAAGGATGGGGAGGGGAACTGCAAAGAGCCTGATTTTTAGAAAAGCTCAGCAGGGGATTGCAAATACTCAAGACAAATATTCATTGCATACCATATAATGATGCCTTGCCAAAGGCCCAAGGCCCTACCTGGAGTCTCCTCCTCTACCTTCAAACTGATTATTCAGGGTTTGCTGTGACATGATGTTAAAATGAAAAATTACGTAGCTCTTATTTACAACTTTAATTCTGTAACAATTGCTTCTGCAGGAGGGAAAATAAAAATTAAAAAAAAAAAAAAAAAAAGGAGAGAAAGTAAAACTCACAAATCTTGGGAACACAAAGGGAACCAGATGTCAGACACTCCCATGCGTGCACTCACACCCGCGCACTCACACACCAGAGACCTCGGGGGCTTTTACACACATTAAGTCTGGCTTAAGCTGATTGAGGATTTCTCCATCCCACCCACTACCCCCTCCCAAAATATATATATAAAAAACCCCTTGCCCCAATATACAAAGCATATGCACAATGGTGGTTTTGCAGTCACACTGAGCATGCTGGACCGGCTGGAGGGGCAGGAAGGCTGGAGTCGGGGCCAACAGTGGTTGATACAGAGTCAGCACATGGCAGGACTTGACTAGACTTAGAAATATTTGTGGTTTGTTTTTAGTAGAAAGAGTTCAATGAAAAGACATTCAAATGCCAGTCAAACTACTGAAGTGGGAAGTCTAAAATGAGGACACACTTGATTTGGGGAGGTCTCAAAAGGACACTGTCGGCTCTCAGAGCTCGGATGTTCCTCAGAGTACTTAAAAAACAAAAAGTCATCTTGGACAGTAAGAACAGAACAGTTAGTGTTGCTTCCTATTTGATTAGAACTTATATTTAAACCTCCCCAAACTGTAGGAAAATAGTCAAAGTTCAGGGAACATCTTCTATTTGATCATATACATATAGAATATATAATTTCCACATATAGGTGTGAGCCCCCCAAACTAACATCTCCTATATGCCAGCAACTATTTTGTGACAGTGTCCCTTTAAATATCCATCTGCTTCCTTTTCACATCCTGCCTCCCCCAACAGATGAACGTCCACTTCTCAATCAAATATTAAACTCATGGATCAGTCTGTAGATTTTAAGAACCATGTGTTCAACAATATGATCTGTTATAAAAATAAACACTTCACAAACAAATTACATAAAGCAAAGCACCAGTTTCTACAGCTCAAAAGCTTCCAGCATGTTACAGTTTGCTTCCCTCCCTCCTCAACCTGGGTGCCTGTGTCTATTGTACCTTTGTGACCATCACCAGTGGAGGGGGAATTAAAAAAAAAAGAAAAAAGAAAAAAAATCAGCAATTCCAGCACATTTGCTGCTGCTGCCCTGGCTGTCCCTCACCTCCTGTGCTGGCACAGGGGCTGGGCACACTCAGAACCGTTACCTGGCACTGCTGAGTGAGTCACCCAAGGTGTGCTGCTTCTCTCCCCTCACACTCTTCTGCTTTGAGAAGTTACAACCAAATTCAAAGCTTCTCAGTTGCCCCTTTTTGCCAGGCTCTCCCCCACAGTCCCCTCAGAAACCCGTTTAGCTCAGCATTCTCGTGCTGATCAGGCAGAAACTGAAGCAAATCATCTTTCATATGAAACCCCACCCGAAAGTGCCAACTTTGATCAACCTTGTGGCCAGCTGAAGGCAGGACTATTGGAATAAACTGCAAACCTGAACGTGGTGGTGTGGATTCACAATGTCCAAAAGAACATGTAATACAAGTTAAAAACTACCTTTTTTTTAAGGGTAAGACCAGGGCAGAGCTCTAAACTATCCTTTGGAATAAATCCAGTTACCTCCAAAACTACAGCTGTGTAACAGAGGACCATCTTTTCAAAGCCTTCTCCTGTAAATGAGACTTTGCTCCATGAAGAACTACTCATGCTCACAAAGAAAGGCATTTGCACAGCTTTCCTTCAAGAAATCAGAATGCTTAACACAAATTAATTCAAGAGGACATTTAAAGATATGAAGGTGTTGCTACTGAAAAATGGTGTGTGCTTAAAAAAAAACCAAAATAATAAAAATATTCATGTAAACTGCTGCATTTCTAACAGAGTAGCCAAGAGACCATTAGGGTTTAGTGTTTGCATAAACCAGCCAAACAGTAAGATTTAGAAGAGGTTACAGAATCCCTGAAGTACAGGATTCCCAGTGTTTGGGTTGTGACAGACTCAGAAATGAGCATCGTGCAGCCTGGAACAGCCATGAGGAATGACTGTGTGAGGAAGCAGAACAGCTTTGTGAGATAAAGGGCCAAACCTGCCAGGCATAAAATAATCCAGTCCCCAACCTGAACTAAGGACAAGGAAAACAGATTTACAGCCTTAACTTTTCTTAACCGTGTTAGGAAAAAACCCCAAAAAATATATTTTAAGTGGAACTTACAAAATATACTCTTCAGAAAAGATCTGGTCTAGCAGGTGAAGACCCAGCTGTTTGGCCAGATCAGCTGGAATAGTCCTTGTACACTTTAATACCAAAAAACTCCCAAGAACCCAATGGACAAGAGTAGCTTGGAACACAGTCTGGACTGAAGGGTACCAACTATGTGAACCAGACACTCACAGAAGTGTTTGCTACCCCCAAATTTACTCCAAATGGTTGTTAAATCACGGCCATGTATTTTCCCATATCACCCAAGCAGCACAGGACTAGGAGCAGAGGGAATGCAAAGACTCTGCTCTCCCAGAAATCAGGGAAGAGGTGTGGGAGAGGAGAGGGGATTACATTCACTTCTTTTTCAAGATTGGTACTTCACTCCAGCCTTAAGCTGTTCTGAAAAGTTAAACCACTTCAAAAATAAAAGATTTACAATCGAAACAACGATCATCTTTATTGTAACGGCAACAGTAGTTTCATGAGAGTAAAGAACGTTAGAGAACTTAAATTTTTATAAGCCAAGGTAAAGTAATTTACCAGCCTCAATAAAAACCAGGGCTATGAACCACACAAGACAATCACTCGGCTGTTGTATTTAATATTCCATTCCCCATTTGAGCTCCACACTGTGCTCAGCATCCTCAGGCTCCCTATGGATTCAGCCAAGTGTCCTTCCTGATCATATTAGTGTATCACATCTAAGAGCTCTCTAAAATCCAAACAGGATTAAAAATCTGGAAGCATGTGCTACCAGAAGTCCAACTAATTAGCTGCCTTATGTTACCTTCAAGAGGCTGGTTACAAAACGTGTAGTTCTGTGACAGAAAAACAGGATGCAAAGCTTGTCAGCTGGAAGATAACTGTGAGCAACGTACAGAAGCACAAAGGGTTTAAAGGAAACAAAAAAAAGAAAGAAAAATGGCAGGTCCAGTTTTCAATATTTCCACCAACAAACATGGCAGCAACCTCTGTATCAGGGTCTGAAAACCAAGGCTTGTGTAGTTTAATGGAGATTTAGAAAAAAGGATATGGCTGCTTTGATGAAAACACATTAAAATACCACCACACACATCTCGAGTGTCTTGCATTGAGAGGGACATCCTGCTTTCCTTCTAGAACAACAGCCCTGCCCACCCTGCTTCCAACACTGCACTTCCTCCCAGCTCCATCCTTGAGCACTGCTCCCCAGCCAGCCCTTCCCAGGCCGAGGGAGCTTCACCTGCAGACGTGTCCATGGGGAAGCAAAGCCTGTCCCAGTGTGGGAGGGAAGGCCGAGGAAATGCAAGTGGGATGGGGGGATGTTCACTGCCTGCTGTCCCACACTGCAGCTCGAGGGGCTGAGGGATCACTGGAGCTTTTCTGAGGACAGATGGAGGGAGAGAAGAGAAACACTAAAGCCTGACTCATGGGATCCGAGACTGACCAGAGCACTACAGGAATCCTCTGCTTCACACCTAGAAAAGGACATCCCTCGCCCCAAAAGCTAAAGAATTGAGTTTGACATTATCCGTTGGTTTTTTTGTCCTTGGAAAAAAACTCTCAAGACATTTTCCACAATACCAAATGGAAACCAGTTTGAAAAGTTGTTTGCAATTTCTCTTCCTTATTCTGCCCATCTACAGCCAACCCTGAAGAAACAAAGTGGAGTTAATGGGTGTGGGAAGCTTGGACATTGTGTATCTGGATTTGTATAGAATGGGCTGCAATTTCCCTACAGCAGAACAGTTTTCTATCCAGCAAAGACAAAAAACCTCCCATCCTAATTGGAGGGTCTTTTCTAAACCAAAGACACTGGACCATCTCTGAGTCTCTTGATTGCTTTCCATGAAAAACGTGCCTGAATCCAAGAAACACAGGTTTCCTCCCTGTGTCTCCTTTTCCTCCATTGGAATTATATCAACTACATTTTTTCTGAGAGTGAACTTGTCTCAACAAAAGTCTGTTAAAGCATAGGTTCATTTTTTTTTTTGATATATTCAAATACAGAATAATAGTTTTAAACAACTCTTACCAGCACTGGGAAATCTATTCTACTTAAGGATTTGTAAGTATGGTTTCCACATATCAGTCTCAAACCTTATTGCTTCACAACTGCAATATCCCTTGAAAAAAAATATATTTAATGGTCTGTTAATTTGTCTCAAATGGCTTTCAGATTTGGCGGGGGAGGGAGAACGGAATGGCCAACAGAGAACATTGACTTCAAAATATTACTGTATAAGGGTTTCCTCTTATTAAAAAAGGATACACTGTATTAAACAGCTGAAAGTAAAGACAGCATTCAAAGCCCATGAGTCAAGCCACAGCCAAAACCGTGTTCTACCCCTAAGTATGTTTTTCTTTTCCTTTTTCTTTTTTTTCTCTTTTTTTTTTTTAAACAAAGATTTCCTCAACTGCCATTTAATCTTCACCAGAGGGTGCTTCATCTTCAGATCCCTCATCCCCTGACTTCTCTGGTGGAGGGCTGGCTGATTTTTTCTTTTCTGGGGGGCTTTCAGGCTCTTCATCCTCTTCTTTGGGGGATGGGGTCTTTTCTTTCGTTGCCTTGGAAGCTGTGGGGCGACCTGCCTTCCCTTTGCCTTTCACTGGACTGGGGGTCACTGAAACAAGAAAAACCTTGTAAAACTTATCATCAGCAAAGACAGAAAGAGCCACACTGTGTTACACCAACAGGACTTACGAGTCACTTCAGCTGCAGGTTTCATTTTGCTTTGCCCATACCCCATAGATATTGTTTTTTGAACTCCAGATTAGCAAAGCTGAAGTGAAAAGGTGGCTAACAAGATTTTAAAATCTATTTAATTGCAAGTCCCGACTAACTGCTGGATATGACACCATAAATGAACACAGCTCTTGTCATACCAGAACATACATCACTATTATACTCTTACAACTTCCTGCAGAAATGCAGAGATTTCTCCTTTGGTTCAAACTTCCCCACCTCCCTCCACCCTGAAAACACCACAAAGTCCCAAACAAAGCCACAAATTCTATTATTTGGCTACAAGACATAAAAACTAAGAACGTAGCACTTCAATGGGGAAGGTTTGGAATACTACATAGCTTTTACCAACAAGACATGGATACTAATTCAACCCTTAAAAAATTAAAGCCACCTTATTATTTCATATTACAGCTTCCTATCATGGTAATTTAGCCCTTCAACACTTATGTGGGTACCTACTGACTCCAAGATTTCCACCAAGTCCTCTAATAGCAGGAAAAAAGAAAAAATACAGGCCTCAAAAGCAAACTGAGCCACTTTCTTTGCAGCCTCACCTGTAGCCTTTAGCCTGGGCTTCGGCATTTTCTTTTCTTTCCTCTCTGGCTTGGATTTCTTGGAGACCTTCTTATTCTTCTTTTTTGAACTGCCATAATCACTGTCATCATCATCTTCCATGAGGAAGTCTTCATCACTTCCTGAATCTGCTGGAAGCATAAAGGAATTTAAGTTTTTTTCTGGAAAAAATGGAAAGGGAGCAGAAGATACAGTTGAGAGATCTGCCAGTTAAACTGTGAGACAGGACACAGATGGGACACCTTGGGAGATTCCACTCATCTGCTGGGCTAAGAGATTTGATTTGGTTTTTACATCCTCTGAAAGTGGCATCAATGCCTTAAAACCAGAGGGACAACAAGAAGCACTGAGAGCTTTCCAATAATCCTTCAGGGCTGCTTACAAAGACATAGAGCTTTGGAAAACACACACATCTCTGCTGCAAAGTTTGAACACGAATTCTAGATGTTAAAAACCTAAGCTTGGGCTGTTGGACCAAGTAAATGACTCAGAAGGACAATCTATGCCTTCACTGTCACAGTCAAAAAGCAAATTGTTCCTTCTGCTGTGTGGCCAGACCTATAAACTCACATCTGGCACTAAATCCACAACACTTTTTACAATCCCATTTACTCACTCTCTTGGAACTGGGCCTCATCATCCTCTTGTTCTTCCTCCTCACTCCCCACATCATCCATGAGCATCTCCCGTTGTTTAGAGGCTGCTTTGGATGCTGCCTGTCGCTGCTGGCGCACATTTTTGTGGTCTTCCTTCTCATCCTCACTGTCCTCTGCAGCAAAAGGCACCAAGTTGTGAAGAACAACCAACACAGAGCCCCTTTCTTTGGGCAGCATGAGGCAAAGGTCAAGTCATTTATGAAAGAGTTAATCAAGACACTTAATAACTGAGCTGTGAGGACACACAGTCACATTCAGCAAAATAAACACCTTTCTATAGTCACCCAACTACCAATAAACTCTTCTTTTTAATTTTTTCTTTCTTTTTTTTTTTTACCTGCAGGCCTTTTCCTGGATTTGGAGGCTGCTCTCTTATTCTTGTCTGGTTTAGCCTTTTTTCCTTTTTTGCTTTTTTGAGAGCTCTCATAGTCACTGTCAGCTTTGCCATCATCTGCTCCTATGTCATCATCTTCACTGCCAAAATCTTCATCTGGAAGGAAAAGGTACCCCCAGATGAAGCTTCTTGTATCATCCTGAAATCTGGATGAAAACTACAGGGAAGAGATTAACAAATCTCCCCACCTGTGAAAACAAACTTTATAGTACCAGAACCCAGTTTAAGGTAAGTGCATTAGAAGTGCTGCCCCTCTAGTCAGAGCTGTGTCAAATCCTACTCTCACAAACTGGTCTGGAGGAGACACAGCCTATTTTGAAGATGTATCAGTACAATGTAGTTACCTGCTGAGTGTGAATCATCTTTCTTAGTCTTCACATCTTTGTCTTCTGAATCCTCACTGAAAATGAGAGAAAGATCAAAGTTGGGCTGCTGTTTTGACTTCAATTTCAGTCGCTGTTGTGTGGAAAACAACAATTTTTAAAGAGCAAACTGATGTCTAGGCTGGGAACTGCTGGAGCAACTCAGTTATCAGAACAAGTTGCTGTGTTTATGAATTAAGACAAAATGATAAAAAACCCACACAAAACTAACACATGCTCCCTGCCCCACCCCAGTGTAAGCGTGGAAAAGGAACTGCACCTTGCCACTACCTTACCTGGAGAACCATCCAAGCTGCCAATGTTTCTAACTCGGATCATATTCCTCCCCATCCCAACTGTCTGGCTCTGGGAAGCTATTTAGTGATGGAGTACCAGTGGCAAGTGCTTCACACATCATTCCTCTGTCTACTCAGATAAGCAAGAACCACCTCACTGTCCGAGCTGGTTATGCAAGTTCTGAGAGTGAGAGCTCCCAACCTCACACTGCAGACTGGAACTCCACTGACAGTTGCCACTCCTCGTGGAAGACACTGCTCCCCACACACACAGGACAAGGGCTGGAGACACATTTCTAACAGATCAAGTGCTTCTTTTACCTGTCCTCCTGAGAATTCTTCCCAGATCGCCTCTTATTTTTGGCCTCTCGGGGAGACGAGCGGATTTTCTTGGAGGGGGGCCCTGAATCTCTTCCATAATCTTCATCTGGACGGGACAGTACAAAATGGGTTTGAATCAAACTCCTACTTCCCAGCAAACTGACTTCCTCAGCTCTAACTTAAACTGATCATTTCATGCACAACAAAAAGAGGCCCTTCAAAACAAAAAAATAAAAATAAAACAAAAAAAAAAATCACAAAGCTTCAAGTGAGATTTTAAAGAAGCAAAGTCCTGTCTTAAACTTGTGATTTACCTTTCCCTCTGCCAGCAGCACAATAAAAATGTTGTGTACAGTCAAGTCTGACATGGGGGTATTAGGAAACATAAAAAGCCTCACAAGAGGACACTATCTCATTTTACAGTTAGTCAGTTATTATATAAACCTATTAAAAATTAACATCCATCCATATTTCTACATGCCTTTTAACAGCCAACACTATTTACTGTTCTATGGTGGGAAAACTATGCCACTATAGAGGAGTTCACAGCATAACTTCTTACAACTATTACACAATACTTTTTTCAATGAGTAACAGGGCTGCAATTATGAACTAAGCATATTTGTTTCATATTAATTATCAGTGTAACCTGATAAACAAACAGTAGCATTGTGTCTATCTTCTAAGAACTCAAAACATAATTCCATATGGCTTCCAGAAAATTTTCTTTAATTCACACACAACATAAAAGTTGTAATTTTTAGATGCAATTCCCCCAAATGCCTGATATTATGGGCTCAACTGGAGTCCACCAAAATAAATGGAAACCGTATTTTACTGTAGAAAAAAAGTGGCATCAGGGAGATTCTCAACATAACATAGACCAAGGAAGGAAGTTGCTGCCAACAGCCTCAAGGCACTACAACAATACAAGCATTAAATAATAAGATTTCTATCACCATTGTTTGTTTAACACAAAACATATGAAAATCATTATATTTTCAAATACATATTAACAGTTCAGGCTGTGAGGAGCAGAAACTCCTTAGAATTTGTGTTAAAGAAAAGGAATTAATATACATAGCAATCATGAACTGCTTTAGCCCAAGAATATTATACTGGTAAGGAAAAAATCATTTACCAGCATCATCTGATTCCTGAAACTGGGAGTAATCGACCACCTTCCTGTTCCTGGTAAAAAGCAGGAAAAAATAAATTAGGAATTCATAATTACAGAGATACAAAAGCTTTCTTTAAGTAAAAAGGAAGTGCTATATCCTTGCTTCCAGTGCTGGATTTGTAGCCCAAAAACCAGACCCACATTTCACCCCACCTGTGTTTTCAGGGAATGAACAGGGACCTGCATTTCTTCACCTCACTGGCACCTTCTCTGCTCTTTAACCAAACAAGAGTGGCCCAGGCCCTGAGGGATCATTAATACTGCCAATGCAATGGCCAATTCTAGGCAAAATTAGTTACCTACACAAGCAGCTATTACTGAAATTGATGCCTCACTGACCAAGAAAATTAGATCTGCTTCTGGAACTTACTGAAACCTGAAAAATGAAATTTAGGTAATTGGTGGCTATTTTATCAGCACCTTGTCAATCGAGTCCCAACTACTTTATTGACAAGACATAACTGCCCTGTAATACAGCTACTAGAAGGAATCAAGACAGCCACAAAAATTAATTACATATGAGTTAACTGATGTTTCAGTCAGACTCCAAACCCTCCCTGTAACAACCTCCATGGAATGGGAGGAGAAGGCACAGCTGGAAAAGGCCCCAGATATTTAAACAGCCCCTCCTATAGTCACTTCTTACAATCCTTTTAACCCAAAGCCAATGATAAATTTGATTTTGCAGGATTCACCACACGAGCTCACTTGTGCAGCTAGAAAAGCCAGGAAAACATAGATGAAGTGTCCTCCCAGCATCTCAGACCTGAGGAGCACTGCAAGGAGGAGCCCACTCCAGCTCCATCCACACATGGATCCACCCTTCTCCTCCTCCTTCCCCTCTCCTGCTCTCAGGGCACGACTGGGCAACTTCACACTGAGCTCCCACAACTGAGCTGCACACTGGCATTATTAACATCATGCACTGCTCACCAGCCTGTTTAGCTGAAAGACACCCAAAGTCATCTCTGTGTTGTGGCTGCTGATCCATTTCAAATCAATTCTGAGTACCTCTAATTCACGGCTTACAGAACCAACATTCAACAGGTGAAGGAGCAAAATTCTCTTTCAACCCTACACCGAGACTCTTAAAACAACTGTAAACCAAAACCCCAAACAAATCCTGCAAAAAAAAAAACCACAAACAAAAACACAACCCAAAAAAAACAAACAGGCAAATGAAAGGAAGGCAAGACCAGTCACTGGATTCTACAGGCTGAATCCCATCCAAGCCTCAGAGCACGTGTGAGTGGGACAAAGTACAACAGCAGCATGGTGCAGAGCACTGCTCAGCCACTCACAGTCTGAGTGTGGTACAACACCAATTCAGGAGCACAATTATTGCCAAGGCTTGTTATGGCTCATCATCCAGGGATTTACATTCCTATTCCAACAGGTAGTCCTCCTGCAGATTGCCTCCTGACCCATCCCACACGTGAAAACACTAATTCTATCCTGGTGAGCATCTGAAGGGCAATGAACTTACTAAATAAGATGTCTGGTTTGGATTAAATACCAAGTATGGGGGGGTTTTTGCCTACAAAGGCATAAATGGGTGGGAAAATCAGAATTCCCATCTATTCTGCTCCAGCAGCTTTGTAAAACAGCAGTTTTGGACATGTCTAATCTAACAAACGAGATGGAAATTGCAGTATTTCCACCTTGTAAGCTGGTCATGCACAGATCCATCTTGCTTTCTTCAGTTAGACACACATTAAATCAGGTACTGAAAGTGAAACAGCACCTGCTAAAACTGACAAAAACATTGTCCCTATGGAAAACATCCCTTTTCCAAGCACTGTCCCCTGTGTTTGCAGCTACCAAGTGAATCCTGCTCAGCTTTCCTTACCTGGTGAACAAGAGCTGTGATGCTTGTCTCAAAAAAACATAAATTAAAGTTACAGAAGAAAACAAGAGAAGGCTGTTGTTTCCTTGGATAATCTTATTTTGCAGGGCAAGGAGAAGGGTGGAGTAAAGAAGGAATATCTGCACTGATATTACTGAAGATAAAAATCTGCCAGTTCCCAACAGAACCAGAGAAGCTCAGAGGGATAGAAACACCAACCAACCTGCTCCTGCCCTTCTCCTCACTTTATCCTCATCATTCATCCCATTTGGATCAACTTATGGTTTTATTTAGAACTGTCAACAGCACTGATAATTATGAGTTTGCAACAAGAGACTGCAACGTTTATTACACCAAGGAGATAAAAACACACTGTGTAAGTTCACTGGAGTTAAGAGCCAGAAAAAGATATTGCTGGTGTTGTCAATGAAGAGGCTCTTTGCCATTAGCAAAATCTTGAAGATGTTACGGCAAGCAACCAGGCATAAAAATAAACTCTTTGTTAAATCCAGTTAGACTGAGCATAAAAAGAGAGGCTAGTGGGCATCTGGGATGGGGATTGTTCAATCTGGCTTAAAACAGGCACTGAAATGTAAAGGCAACTTCCTTGCTAATTCAGCTTAACATTTAAAGTGTGCAAGTGAGAAGAAACTGGGGGACAAAAGGTACAGACTGATATCAAACAGAAGTTTTAATAACAGCTGTCAGTCCAGTATTTGTGGAATAAACAGCAACTCATCTAGTAAGTCATCAACAGGTTAGGATGGGAGCACTTAGATAAGTAATACTTAAGCAATTTAAATACAACTCAGAAATGCAGAGTTAATCTTGCAACCTATACCTGATGCGTACCACACTGCAATTTTAAAATTATGAAAAGCAGTATCAACATGTAAAAAGATCACTAAATGCCTATAAAACTGAGTAAGGAATGCACAGTACCTCATGAGGTCCCTAAACCCTCTTTGTAAGCCAACACATCAGAACAGGCACTACAATCAGGTGGAAATATCCTGGGGTTTTTAAAGGGAATGCTTAGATCCCCTGATATGTCTACAGGCATTAAAATCCACACGTAAAGTCCAAATTTAAAGAAAACCCCACAACTTATACTCGTGAAAAGCAAGACTGAAAGGAGTCTTCAAAAATCAAGTCACTGATCTCATCCTGAGCCGCAGAGGAACGTTCAGGTCAAATGACAATCAGCAGAAGCAACAACCTACCCTCTAACACAATGTAACAACCGAAGTGAATGGGATAAAATGGTTCCTGAGCTTCTGTCCATGGTTTTAAGCACAGCATTTCACCAATATAACCACCCAACAAAGCTGCAGCCCCTCCCTCCCCCTCAGGGCTGGGGCAGCTCTGCCTCAGTGCTTGGCTTCACTTTCTGCTTCTCATTCCAGTGGGGAAAGGTGTCCCCTTTGAGGCCACGATCATCAATAAATATTGCCATGAAAAGCACCTTTTGGTGCCTTTTTAATACACAGAAAATACAAAGGACAGCCACAAGTGTTTCTTGAAGGCATTTTCAGAGCTGCACCAAGCAGTGCACCACAGTGCTGGTGAACATGGACTTGCAGTCATCCTGAGAAGCTGGAATGCAGTGACAGGGCCCCAAACCATGTCCCTGTGGGGTCAGCCTGTTTCAAATGGGCCCAACTGTGCTCAGCCAGCACTCACCACCAGAGGTTCCCACCTACACAGGTCAGTGTTTGGGGCTGGGCCTGGTGGAACTCCAAAGGTCTGTTAAGACCTGCAGAATTTTTAGGGATACACAGGACTTGCCACTCCATAAAGCAACTGAATGATTTATGCAGCAATAATTTAAGCAGCCTTGTGGCTGTTTCTCTATTGGAATCTAACTATAATTGGGAAGATTTTAATATTGGAAGTGTTGTGGTGCAGGGCAGGGAGGGGAAACCAAACCCAATCATCCACCTCACTCCAATCACTTCTGCAACCTGTTCTATCCCTGGAATTTTGATCTTTTTTGTACCTCTTCCTTCTCTCTGTTTCTCTTTAGACTGAAAGAGAGCAAGGATCATCTTTTTACTCATCTGCAAAGTGTCCACACCTATCTCGGGACCACCACACAGCACTACTCAAGTTCTATTAAGTGCCAATCCCCAAGGAACTGTTGCTTTCCTGCTATCCCATGGAATCTTTTCCAGAACCACAATATTTATACTTTACATTGTCCAGGTTCAACACTGGCAACACGTTACATTTAATAGATAGATATTTTTTTCCTGCAAGTAAAATTTCACCCTTCCACTGCAGTGCCAACAAGAGACTAGGATTCAAATCCAGGAAAATTAAGGATGTCAAGCCTTGAAGCACTGAGATCAATTCCTAACTGCCTTTAACCTTAAAGCAAACCACCAAAAAAATCCCTGGGATTTCCACACCTGCCCACAGCATCTCAGTTTGCAATGACTCCAGGAAGGGACCAGCAAGTGGAAGTGACCAAAGACAACTCCACTGAAAGTCAAAATTCTGACTTAAACCACATTAATTGATGATGTGTATAAAAGAAGTGATACAATAATGTCACCACCAGCCCCAGCTGCTCTTTGCAGTACTCAGGAGAGTTACCCAAAGGCTCAATAATTTCGGGTTCCTTTACTTTTAACTTCTCACTTCTTTCTAACAATAGTGCAAATACCATCATTATCTGTGCAGGTGGAATTGAACTGTGTGGAAAGTGCTTGGCACGTGAAGCCTGTAAATACCAGGACTTTATTACTACTTCTCAACAATTTTAAAGAACTGACTTCAACAACCAGACCCAGTTTTAAGCCAGCATTCTATGACAAGCGCAGTGAAAACTGGGGATATATGTTGGATTTTATTAAGTTCACTCTCTTATATTCACTGAAAACCAGCAGACATCATAAATTAATTCAAAGAACACTGACTAGAGGAAAACTTCTCCAACACTAAATCTTACTCTGATGAAGAACCTTTCACCAGGCTTCCATACTACCAACGACAAGCTAAGATAGCCAGAAAAAAATCATTTCAGAATTAATTTATTAACGGATTTAAATCTGTTAGCAGAGTTCTCTAGTTAATATTTAGTAGAGCAATAAATATAATGTAGCAGCCACCGAATATTTACTTTTTTCCCCCTGGAAGGGCTATTAAATACAGAGAGATAGAGGACTGCTCCATCTATCCTGACACATGCCAACAGGTTTTGTGCTCCCAACAACCTGCTGGACTTTGGTGCTTTGTTTTCCTGTAGACCTGGACCTGTCAGCTGAGGCTGAGACAAATCAGACCTTTCACAACACTGCAGGACTGGACAAGGGGGGTTAATTTAAATTATTTTTTAGAAATGGCTGCAAAAGGACTCCATACCAGCAAGCTCAGAAGCTGTGCTGTTAAAGACACAACCCTTCCCTCACCTGTAGCAAGACTCCAGTGCTGGCAAGTGAAGCACCTGCATTTCAGTGCCCCCCCAGGCAGCAGAGTCACATCACCACTAATTTGGGAACACAGGCACTGCCACTCAGCATCAGAGCACCGGCCCATCCAGCACAACATCCTGCCCTGCAAAGGGCCAAAACCTGATGTTTCAGAGCAGGGTACACATAGTTCTATTAATCCACCTTTTGGATCCCGGACAATCCCCAAGTGAGCTTTATTTGTCCTTCCCACTCCATGCAGGAACACACTGTTGGTCAAAAAAATGAGCTATGAAACAATTGTATCACTAATCACTGAGCTACCTCCCTACTTAGCAAAGTACCCCTGGTTTCCACTGATTTTTTTAACTCTCAAGTATTAGAGACACCACTTAAATACCATCTGTAAATGAATCTATGCAAGAGATACAGCCACAATTCTTTTCATATTTATTATTTAAAATATCCAAAATAACTAATATCCATGCCCTAGACCAGGCTTACTAGGGACAAAAGCACTTAATTGAGGTATCTTGCAAATGAAAAAATTTCAGAGCATCAGGAGAGCACCTGGGGAAACCTCTTACCTTTTCTACAAAAACAACTTCAATCACAAGTTTCCTCTTTAAAAATCACAAATTCACTGTCTTTGCAGAGAAAAGTAAAAAGGAACACACTCCTCCTCCCAGTAAACTTTGAGATCCAAGGCAAGTTCATAGAATATCCTGAGTTGGAAGGGACCCACACGGACCATCCAGCCCAACTCCTGGCCCTGCACAGACATCCCAAAATGCCACCCTGTCCCCAAGAGTGTTGTCCAAACCCTCCTGGAGCTCTGGCAGCCTCGGGGCTGTGCCCACTGCCCTGGGGAGCCTGGGCAGTGCCCACCACCCT
>JAWWEE010000069.1:2920015-2933877 GCA_035221455.1 Xenops minutus | reverse complement strand
TCGTCACAGCCCTGAGCATCCCCTGCATAGCTGGACCCATCCCGGTGTATCCCCTTCATCCCTTAGCATCCCTGAGCATCCCCTGCATCCATCCCTGAAAATCCCCTGCATCCCTGTGCATCCCCTGCATCCCCAGCCCTCCAGCACCCCCAGCCCCAGCCCTGTGCCTTTCCTGCACCCCCAGATCCAGTCACATCCACAACCAGCCCCAGGAAAGGTCAACAGAACCCCCCCAGCCCAGGAGACCAGGTTAAGGCATGATCCATGAATATCACCCTGATACTCGGTGTGTGGGACACGGGCTGGGTAGCTGCTCCCCCATCTCTGCATTCATTGTCAGGGCTTTGTTTAGGGATTCTGCACCACCATCCTTGTTTGGGCGAGCTGGAGGCACAGCCCTGCAGGGAAACAGTCTGACCAGCACCTCCCACAGCTGGGGAGGATGGCAGTCCTTCCAAAACACCAATTCCTGCAATCCAGGGGCTCAGGGTGCCCCCAAACTGCTTTGTCCCACAAAGCTTAATCAACAGGCACAGGCAGAGGCCACGTGTGAGCAGCACTCAGGTTCTGCATCCAGAGCAAACACCCAGATTCCTGCTGGGAGCCTCCCAGGACCCGACCAAGGCCAGGTCGAGGTAATCTGGCACTTACACTAATCCCAGTTTGCTTCATGCCCAGCAATTTATTTGATTTTCGTAACTTTCCTCCCCCTGGGTATCAAAAGAGCTTCAAGAGCTAAAATAAGCTGTAAAACATGAGAGGGACCTTTAACCAAGCAGAGGCATAAGGAGGAAACACCCCACAGTCCACATAAATAAATGTCATCTTTATTTAACCAAATATAATTTATCAGTTAAGTTGACATCTGTCAGTTATAGGAACTATAAATAATAAAGACAGTCTTTTTTCCTTTAATAAAAGAATAGACCAGGATTTTCATCTGCAGGCAGCTGTAGAGTAGGCATGCATTTGAGTGCAATCAGTGGGAAGAGGTTTTTCCATCAATATTCCTCAGTTTTAAACAGGATTCTTCCCTGACCATTCCCCAAACACACCTTTAGACCATATACAACATATGGACCCCCAGCCCAGCAGCTCCCACCCCCTCTGGGTCTCTGCACTGCACAGGAGACCCTGAGGGGCAGATTCTTCCTCTCTTTTTGGGGAAGTCAAGAGTGATGTGACACCTAAAAGACCAGGAGAGTTTCTCTCTATATACATAAAAGCTGAAGTGTTAATCGAAGGAAGTCTTGTATCTATTCCTCAACATCAAGCAGAGAAATCAGATGAGCAGCAAAGAATATTCCAGAATTCTCCAGGCTGAGAGTTCAGCACAGCAGCGTTGGGGTTTGTTTTTGAGCACAGCTTTGGCCAAGTGAGATCTATGAGGATCACCAGGGCAGAGAGAGGAGGGTCAGAGCTGCTCCCACACAGGACATGGTGCAGAGGAGAAAGAGAAACAAGCCTGATGTTGGATTAGCAAGGGAGAAAGGGGAAAATCATCTCAAAACTATGTCACCTGCCCTTCTGAGGGGCTGAGAGGGAGCAGCCTGGATCCCACCTCTGCCTCCTGCACACCACTAACCCCAGGGAAGGGTTCCACAACTTCAGAGAGGGTTTGGTTTGGATATACCTGCTCCAGAACTCACTGATCATGATCTTCCTTCCCAACAGGCTCAGCTCTAGAGGAAGGACAAACTGTGCACCCAGGTCTCTAGGCTGGGACAATGATCCTGGACTAACTTTGGTCTTGAGTTGCCTACCGGGTGCATTAGCTCTGGTTTCTGGGAGAGGCAGGAACTGTCCCCAAGGAATTGCTCCTTACTTAAAAAGCAAAGCTGTCTCCACTTAGAGAGGGCTTTGTAGAGCTCAGGTAGGTCTGGCATTGTCCAGAGTAACAGAGATCTCCCCACCTGGCCTTATTTCAGGTCAGGATCAGCATTCCCAGCACCACAACTGGCCTGTTTTCCAGAAAGCCAAAGGGAGGACACAAGCACTGTGTGTGTGAGAGAAATGGCAGTTAAGCCAGAGGAGGAACTGATGCCAGTCCAGGATGGCTGTGTTCTGCTGGGAGGAAAAGCAAATCCACCCCCAGATTTCAGGTGATGCTCTGGAGCTGCACACCAGTAGGATGGGCAGTGCCCAGTGCAGGAGCAGCTCTGCACAGCAGACACAGCCTCTGTGGGATGGGCTGTTTGCCCCTCCTTGAGATGCCTGTGAGGGACTGGATTTGTATCTCACCAGATTAATTGTGGAGTAGGATCAACCATCTTGTCTGTGTGTGTGTCAAGGGGCTCAGGGCCAGCCCTGAAGGCTCAGGGCAGGGTCAGGAGGCTCAGGGTCAGCCCTGAAGGCTCAGGGCCCTTCCAGCATGGGCTGACAGGGGGAGAGAAGGGATTTCAGCCATCGCTGAGCTGAGCAGCACAGAAAGCAGGAGGGGAAGAATCAGAGAAGGGAGCCCTGCACTCCAAGCTGGGCTGTCACCCCAGTCCCAGATCTCACAGCCCTACCCAAGGGCAGGAGGGTTCCTGTTCTCCAGTCCTGTCCTGAGAGCAGCTCCAGGACTCCAGCTGGGCCTGCTGACCTGTTTTCCAGCTGGTGTCCGTGCAGAGAGGGGAACCCCAAGGCTGAACGTGGATGTTCTCCTCTAACTCACACCAAGAGCCTAAAGCTCCCCAGCCTGGAACACCTCAGGCTCAGATGGAGAGGTACTGGGTGGCTGCTGGTGCATCAGCAGCACTCAAGACACTGAAAGCAAATCTGAACACAAAAATAGGAGCTATTTTCCCATCCATCCCTCCAGGGAAGTCATCAGCACTGAACAGACTGCCCACACCAGCACGAAGGAGAGGCTGCAAAGAGGGCTCCAGAAGATACTCCAGTGGAGCACTGGCAGGTGGAAAGGGGATGATGGATGGGGAGAAGCACAGAAGAGCTGAACTCAGCTCACAAGAGGCAGAACAAGCAGTCTGAGATGCTGCTGGATGGTTGGCAAAAGGGACACTAAATCTGCCAGCAGAGACCAGCCTGCTCATGGCCAGGCTTGGGGGCTTTGCAGTCCTCAGTCCCGAGATCCCTCACTTCCCTGTGGGCACACAGGACCCTTCCTCACCATCTTCTCTCCTCCCTCTCCCAGAGACTCATCCTTTGGGTGCTGGGCACAGGATGGAGCTTCAGAGAGCCAACACAAGGCAGGAGGGCAGCAGGGCAGAGAAGGCAGGAGATACCCCGTGCCCTCATCCATGAGGTTGTACTTCACTGGAAGGTGTCAGTTCAGCAAAATAAACCTGAACTTGACCTCCAGGATTTAAAAACGCTTATGAAGCGGAAAAGCAGCCCTTCACCTCAAGTCAGTGGGGCAGGGTGGGCTCCTTGCATGGTCTGACTGATCAGGAACTGCACTGTAACCTTGGTTCAGCCATAGCTACTACGGAATTGCACTTGGTGATTGTCTCGTTACACTTTTTATTTTCTCCTTCCTAAAACTAGGTAAGATTTTCTGTACAAACTCGGCTTGAAATATAAACCACGTAAAATTCCCATTGAAAATAATGAGAATCTGGTATTAAAGATGAAGTCTCAAGAGAGACAGGGAGGAAGCAAAGAAGAGGAAAAGTGGAGGAAAAGAAGCAAGAAGAAATGAAAGGAGGAGGAGGAGAGCTGTGGGAAGGGGGAACAAGGAGAGCTAATCCCCCACATCGGAGTCCCGGTCCCCGATGAGCCAGAGGATGCGGAAGCTGAGAGCCAGGAGCCCTGTGCCAATCAGGTCCCCCAGTGCTGTCAAGTATGGGATGGAGAAGTTGTCAGGGTCGAGGTCCCTACCCCACATCCAGTGCACCATCCAGTCAGCAATGTAGAGCAGAATAAGCACCTGGGAGGCAGGAAGGAAAGAGCCACATCAGCCACGGATCCTGACCTCTGCAATCCCAGTCTTCGTGGAGGGAGCACCAGTTGGGCAGGGCAGGCTCAGAGAGGCATAGACAGTCCCAAGAACGGAGCTGGTGGGGGCTCAGAGCCACCTTCCTGAGTGCTGCACACTCCAGGCATTTAATGCTGCTGCATCCCCAAAGCAACAAGGACAGCTCAAAAAGGAGCTGTCGAGTTTCAGTGGGTCCCTGAGCATCCAAACCCTCTGTATCATGAACAGCCTCGGCCTGCCCTTCTTTATCTTCATGTCACCACCCAATTTAGGCTCAAAGGGAGAACACTGGAACCCCCCCAGCAAAAAGTCTGAATTCTGCATCTGTTTTCAGATCTAGCTGGGACAAGTTTGAGGAGACACAGGACAGAGAGGGGACTCAAAGCACACAGGCTGCTCAGGCAGCCACAGCAACACCTGGCTTCCAGAAATAAACCAGTAACTTTTGGTTTCTTTTAAAAAAAGAAATATTTTTAAAAGAGTAACTTTTCAGGCCAGCAGCTGGAACTGCCAGAGCAGGATGTTCTCCCCCATCTGCTCCAGTGTAGCAAAAGGCTTGTGTTGGTACCTAAAGACAGAAGGAATCTCCAGGGGATGCTCTCAAGCCTTTGGTGTGGGACAAGGATCTGAAGTGCCACAGAACTGTTGCTCTGGTGTCTCTGGGGCTGGGAGGGTCCTGCTCAGGACACACAGAGCTCAGGACTTCAAGAGCCAGCACATGATGGTTCCTTCAGTGCCCTCTCTGGCTCTAGTGCTCCCAAGCTGCTCCCTTTGCAGAGCCCCTCGGAGTGCCCAGGCCCACCAGCAGGAATTGCCAGCCCAAATTTAGCCTGCTGGGTGCCAGCACCCTGCTCTCCCTCTGATGGATGCCCTGACTCCTTTCCTCGTGGGGCTGGGTGTTGGTTTTAAGGGACACTGAGGGCAGATTTCTGTGTGTCCCTCAAAACAGCCATCACTCCACAGCTCCTGGGAGGAGACTGGGAGCCACAGAGATGGCAGGTCCCTGCCCTACAGAGAAGCAGGACAAGGCATGTGTTCCCTGCAAATTCCATATCCTGTTTTCTTCACCAAGAGCTTTTAAATTGCTAAATCACTTCATAGGACAGATTAATACACAAGAGGCAAACACCTCTGCTATCAGGAGGACTTAAAAGAGACAAAACATAGACTCAAAACTCGCCAAGAATGGCAGGAAGGATTAATTGTGTGTCCAGGTGTCAACAAAGGAGTTATTCAGTTCTACCAGGAATCCCTTTCCCAAGAACAGAAATATCCAGGGAAAGAGTTTATTGCTGTGTTTCTCACTCAAGTGACATGGCAGTGCCCCCTCACCTGGCCTGAGGGGCTCAGGCCCCTGAGGGGCTCTACTCACCTGTAGCAGTGCAGCTGTCATGTAGAACACGATGAAGATGAGGGTGAGTGTGGTGTGTCCACCCTGCATGGAGCTGATGGTGTAGAGGAAAACCAAGTGCCCAGGCACCACCAGGAAGAAGAGCACACGGGCAGAGCGGGAGTTCACATCTGTGAGGGGACAGAGATGGGCATCAGGCTGGAGACTGGTCTGAACACACAACTCTGCAGCTTACCTGGGCTCTGCCCCACCACTGCCTCCAACAGGCTTGGGCCACCCTTCCCTGGGACAGTGCTCAGCCCAGCCAGCAAGTGCAGCCACTGCTGCTGCCACAAGTCAATGTATTTCACCATCTGTATGAGATACCTGAGCTGCAGAAAGTGCTGCAAGGGCTGGGGCACTTCCAAGGGGCCGCTTTGGAGCTCTCTCCAGGCATCCCACTCATGTGCAGGTAGGTGGAGATGCGGCTGGCCTGCACTGCTACCAGGTTGCCACCCACACCTGCAGGTCAAGAGAGAGAGCAAGGTGATGTTTCAAACCCTTAGAAGAGTTATTTTCAACAACCAGCAGATCTAGAATTGCCAGGTGCTGGGATAATGTAGGGCAGTTCTATTTTTGACCCAAATTGCACTTCTGCAGGATGTAAGGAGCTCAGACAAAGCACACTGTTCTCTGGCTTCCCTTCAGGCCCCTCAGTAAAATAGATGCAATTCTATTAGTGCAGCTTGGGTTGGAAGAAATATGTGAAACAAAAATGATGAATCAGACACCAAAACAGACACAGGAAGTTTAAAACTATTATTTTTCACACAAGGCGTAACAAAACCGTGAAACAGCACAAGGGGCACTGGCTCAGAATTAACTCCATTTCTTGCAAAAAGTAATAAATAAAAAAAAGGAGTTTCCCTGGTTAATTAGGCAGAAAGGAGATCAGAGCTTTATACCAGAAGCAATTAGATTTCCTGGCTCCAAGGTGCAAATACAAATCTTTATGTTGCCAGGTGCCACAAGGCAAATGTTTTGGAAGATGGGGGTGTCCCACCAGACAGGAGAAATCAGGAAATGAAGGGGTCCCTGGAAAGGTGTCTTTTAGGGAATACCCTCCCAGGCCAGTCACCCTTCAGTGAAAGGCTGGCACTGGGGGAGCCACAGTGCTGTAAAGCTTGAGTCAAACACATTGTCTCTCTGGCATCCAGAAGAGTCAGTGTCTTTAACCTGCTTGAAATAAGACACACAGGACAATTCCACTGTTTGCCAAGAGCCTCCAAGAGCTGCAGCAGCAAGCAGGGTGGAAATGACTCACCATTGATCACTGGTGTGAAAACAGCCATGCCAGCAAAGTTTGGATCCGAGACTGTCCTGTCCAAAATCAACCCCCCAACGCTGCAGGGGGAAGATGGAAGAGGTCAGGGCTGAAATACTCCTGTGAGGTGAGACTGTGTGTGTTTGGGGACAGGAACCCTCCCACCTGCTGATGGCCATGGCGATGACAACGGGCTCCCAGCTGGAACAAAGCACCTCCCAGGTGGCAGAATCCTTCCTGGCAATGAAGATCCAGATGGGCAGCAGGGCCAAGAACAAGGCACACACAAGGGCATTCACGTAGAATTTGCTCTCTGAGAGGAGAAATAAGCAGAGATATCAAGGACATATCCCACTGCAGTGAGGCAGGTGCTGCTTCAGCCAAGCTCAGCGAGCCTGTCTACTGACTGCTGGAGTTGGGAACGCCAGGAAGGGCAGGGAAACTAGGCCAGTGCAGCCTCAGCTCTGCAGGACATGGTCCTTCTTTCTGCTGGTGAACCCACAGAGGGGGGAGTTGTACTCAAAGAGATGCCAGAACAACATCCCCGGTCACAAGGGTGTGAGTACCGCACTTGGGCCTGTTTATCAACAGATCCCAGTAAGATCTCCTCCATTTCAACTGCCCATTCCCACTTCCTGCTCCTGGGCAAGATCTCCCAGTGTTGCTTCACCTCTGGATGAACCTGGCTGAGTCACATCCCCTGCATCCCAGCCCCAGGGAAGGAAGGCGCAGGGGAAGGGGGAGGAAGTGGAGAGTCTACAGCTGCAGCCCTGCACCGAGGATCCCCAGCTGGTGCTGACAGCACAGCAGATGAAATCCAAACCTTCCTTCTCCCAGTGCTTCAGCTACAGACAAACCCCTGGCACCTGGAAGGGGGACAACCTCTCCCTTACCACTTTACCTGGCAAGAAGGAAGTGTGCAGGTCCCTGCCAACACTGTCTGCAGCTACAAGGCACTAAGAAGGTCCATTTCCTTCACTTATCAGTCTGACTAGGTCTCACTAACTGAGGTGGCTCCAGACCAGGAATCCTACATATCCCAAGAACAGAAAGGGCAAAGGAAGAGGGATGAGTGGGAGAGGCAGCAGCACATGGGAGGAGGACCAGGGAGAGACAAAGGCCTTTTGTTGCTCCTCACCCAGGTCCTTGTACAAGCCACAGCTGATTCCTGAAAGCAGAGCCAGGGTGACAAGATCCCCCAGGCTGGCAGCAATCGGTGTGGCCACGTTATCAGGATTGATCCCCATCTTCCTGGATCCGATGATGACCCCAATCATAATCATTCCTACAGCCAAAAAGAGGAAGAAAGCAGGATGAGGCCAAAGGGAGCTGAGCATTTTAGGGAGAGGTGCAGGAAGGGTGTTCAGCATGTGTCTCTCACCCAGAAAAAGGGAAGCAACAAAGGCAGTGGCCACACTGCTGGCACAGAGCAGGACAGCGTGGTAAAGGCTGAAGTGCCCATCTGGGATCCATCCAAACACCACGGCTGCAATTGAGGCCAGGAAGCCAACCACGGTAGCCTGAACCTGAAAATGGAAACTAGAGGGTCACCAAGAGAGAAAACTGTCCCAGGGTGAGGAAGGAGGTTACCCAGAGCAGCTATGGCTGCCCCATGCTTGGAGGGGTTCAAAGTCAGGTTGGACGGGGCTTGGAGCAACCTGGGCTGGTGGAAGGTGTCCCACAAGGGGTGGAATGAGATGAGCTTCAAGGTTCCTTCCAACCCAAACCATTCCATGATTTATTCTATGATTCTAAGAGGGCCCCATGTCAGGTGGTTTGGAATCCAGCAGGGAAACACCAAGTCTAACCTGTAGGGCAGACATGACTAGGGGACAAAAAGGTGCCACTTGCCTGCCCATTAGATACAGAATATTGAGAGGCAGTAGCAAACCCTGGCATTTAAACCTTCTACATTTGCCAGAGTTGAGCTTGTACCAGCTACTAATATTCCATTTCCTTCTCCCTTCCCTTTTTCTTACCAGTAGCAGAGCCATATTTCCTGTTATCATCTTCCAGAACTCTTTGGGTGTGTCCATTTGGCCAATATTAGCCTGTAAGAGAACATGCAACATCATTAAAGACTGACAGCACTTTGCACATGCTAACAGTCAAATTCCTGCCTTCAGCTTTTCAAAGTTGTGCCAGGAACAGGAGAGGATGGTGACCTCAAATCCTCAGGTCTTACAGGAGAGTAATTCACAGAAAGGGCAAGTGTGTGTTTGTGTGCAGGTGTGAGTGGACAGCTGGGGCACAGGCTGTGAGTGTCCCTTACACCCTGGGTAACTACAGCACCTCTTCTAAAGGATACTCTGGTTTGGTACTCCCAGAAAGCAGTTCCCAGTTCCAGCTTCAGCACCTTCTCCATCTCAGCTGAAGGAACAGGCTGACTCCCCTTTGTGAGGGGTTTGAAGGGAGTGTGAAGGGGAATTGACATCAACCAAACATCTGATGGAAATCTTGCAAAAGCACCCAGATAGATCTCTGTCCCTGTGCAGTCACACACTGCTGCCCATTTACTCACCAAATTCACTCCCCTGCTGATCCAGCCAAGCCTGGCCCAGGCCCAGCTGGGTCACACTGCCCCTCGGGTCAGGCAGGCAGGAGGGAAACAGGGGTCCCAGGTCAGCTGTGTGCCCCTGCTCCGACACAGAGCAGCCAGAGCAGCACGTGGGCAGAGGAAGCTGGCAGCAGAGACTCCTGTTGCAGTTAAAAGCTAAGTAAACAAGGCCAGTGCCACGTGGGGATGGACTAGCGGGAAGCAGCCATGGCACAGGGTCACCTGGCACCGCTGAGGCTGCGGGAGATGCTAATCAGGATAACCAGGAGAGACGGAAAGTTGTTTTAATTCCCCAGAGTACGATCCAAAATAGCGCAGCGGAGTCGCTGCAGAGCACGAGCTCTGCTCTTCCCTACCACCTCATAGGGCTTCATGGCATGTTGGAAGGATGGATAAGCAGAGTGTTTAAGCTTATATCCAATTGTATTATTAGAACCTGATGAAAAGGAAGCAAGGGAGAGGCTCAAACACTGAAGTGGTAAATGTGCCTTGGAGCTGTTGGCTGAGAGCACCAAACTCAAACTTCTGCACAACAATGCAGCAGCAATTTCCTCCTCTCAGGTTTCCTTACTGGTCTCCAGCAAAGGAAAACAAGAAAACAAGGAGCCAGCGATCAACTAATCCCTCTGCTCTCCTTGCTGCATGTGCTTGAGAGCTGTCAGCTCAATTCAGCCACTACTGTGATGCCCCCACCTCTGGATTGAATTATTCTGGGCAGTTTAGAGGACAGGAGGAAGGAATGGGGGAAAACCAACAAAAAGTTGACTGGAACAGCACATTCAGCACAGGAATTTGAGCTACATATGAAGCTTGACCTTAAAATTCCAGCCACAGGGCAATTAGGTTGGGATTAACATAACCTTGCTGTAGTCACTGCCAACAGGATTTAAATCTTTTAACTAATGGGAAAGTTTTGCTTCCCAGTTGTGAAAGGAATTTCTGAGGTGCCTTAATGCAGCACTAATTAGAAACCCACAGTCTGAGACATACCCTGGGCTGCTTTCCTGTGGAGAGAACATGGGATCCACACCAGGATCCACTCAGAGGGGAGCTCCCTCCACACACCTGCATGTGGGACCCCATGGTGAGGGACGAACAGGGCAGGGGGGAAAAGGAAAGCCCAAAATGCTGTCCTGTCCCACCTTGCAGAGACACTTGGACTTGATGATCTTGATCTTTAACAGCCTGTGATGCCAGGATTTTAAGGAGGCAGAGTGCAAAGCTCTGGGATCCATGTGGAGGGCAGCCAGGCCAGAGGGAAGCAGAGGCCAAAGCCTGGCTGTTGGCCCACAAGGCTGATGCCATGAGACACCATGAGACCAAGCTGGTGGGTGCTCTCTGTGCTGGTGTCCTCGTGAGCCTCCTGCAGCCACCAGAGCAGATGGGGCAAAGTTTTGCATTCCTGACTTTCCGCAGTCTCGGTTCTCTGCCAAGCCAGCCCTAACACTTCTCTGTGCCAGCCCCAGGAGGGAAGAGGATGCAGAAGTGCCACATTCTGCCTTCGTCCCAGGAGAGCCAAGCACTCACCCTGACCAGCCCATGCTCAGAAACTGCAAGCTGGCCAAGGCCAAGAGGGAGAAGGGCCTGTGTCTGGGATAGCAAGGATCCTGTCATGATCTGAACAATAGAGAGGGAATAAAACAAAGGGATTTGTTTCCCAGAGCAAAGGGGCAAACAAAGCTCAGCCTCTGTCCCTGCAAGCCCTGGCACTGGAGCACAGCTGGGCCAGGGGCAGTGAGGAGCCTCCCAGCAGCTTTGTCCTCCCCACAGTGCCTGGGGAGAGGAGCCCAGCACTGAAGGGAAGCAGCCACAGCCCAGCTTTTGCCAGGCAGTGCTGGCACAGCCATTCCCAGGGCAGCTCAGGGCCCTGCTTCTTCAGGGAACAAAGGGCGAGGGCTGGATGCAAGAAGGAGGTGGTCCCCATAGTCAGCAGGAATCATCAGGCCAAGCCAAGGGCTAGTCCAGGGAAATGCTGTTTGCCTTCCTGCTCCCCAGGAACAACTTTGGCCCCTGCAGAACACGATGCTCACGTGCCACTGGCTCAGGGGATGGGAGCAGCACCCTCAGGACTCATAGAAGGAGCTGCTGCAGGGGGCACAGGAGGGGCTGTGGTGATTGAGGCTGCCTGAGCAGCCCAAAATGTTGGCTCTGGAATGCACCAGAAACCTTGGGCCTAAGAGGCCAACAGGAAGCTACTGAGGAGCAAAATGTCACAGCTGGAATCTCCCCACTGCTCAAGATGGGAGAAGAGGAGAGGACCTGGGAGAGCAGATACAGAGACCTGTTAACTCTGCTGTGCTTTCTCCTGCAGCAAGCAGGAGGGGAAGGCTGAGAGAAGGCAATGTGCCAAGGAGGAGGCTGCTGCTGCCACCCAGGCAGGCAGTTTTCCATCCCTACATCTCAGTGAGCACTTCCCAAGCAGCTCTCTCGAGCCAAGGTACATCAGCTCCTTTGCACTGTCAAAGCCAAGAGCAGGCTGGCTGCTGAAGGACTCTCCTCAGCAGCTCATAGCACAGAGGAGTCAGAAGCTTGGCAGCGGGCAGCTAACACCTCCTCTAGATGTAAAATTCCAAGCTCCCATCATGGGGAGCACAGGAACATCAGGCAGTCACTCACTGTCATGCTCAAGCAGAAGATGCCTTGCAGCAGGAAGGAGTGTTATTGTCCCTGTCAGGAGAGGATATTGGTCTCTCTCCAGCAGCTCCAGAGACAAAAGTGCTGTGTTGTAGGGGCATTTAAACACAAAGCAATTCATTTACAGCTGGACTAACACAGTGCTCTGAGGAGCTCACACGGCCTGCCCCATTCCTCATAGGGAGCTCAATGTTCCACAGGAACACGACTGAACTGGAGCAAGAGATCTCCATCACTTCAAGAGCCTGTCAATCCCTCTGCAAGCTCTCACTGCAAGGTCCCCTCTGCTTTAGCCTTTGCTGTACACTTCTCTCCAGGCTCTCTCCTCCCCAGCCCTCCTCACCCTGGCTCCTTCCAGCCTGCTCTGCTGACATTCCTGCACCCAGCTCACACCATGCCTCCAGGCCCCTGAGCAGTCAGCACAAGGAAGTGAACTGTCAGCAAAGCTTAAGCAGCATTAAACCTTCAAATCCAATCAGTCCAGTGGGATGAAAACGCCTTCCCAGCACGCTGAACTCCAGGCTCTGGTGTCTGTGGTCAGTGACACAGAGATATTTCTTCCCAAAGTCAGTATCCTGCTCCCTCCCTCAGCTCCCTGGATACTCACAGCTGTGGACAGACGGGATGCCAGAGTCATCTCCAGGTTCCCCTTCAGGCCCAGTAGTGCAGGTACTAAGATAAACAGATTAGTCACGTTTTTGAAGACGTCCCAGTGCTGCAAGATTAAAACACAGACAGACCATTAAATCTAATCATGACAGATACAAACCCTTGCTCTGGACTGAGTATCACTTCCCCATCACCTCTGACACCTGGCACTGCCCTGAGCAGCCATCCCAGTCCCCTTCCTGCTGCCACACTTGGAATTTTGCAGTGATTTTACAATTTTTGACATTTATGTAGCAATGACCACATGTTCCTGCTGAGCTTAGAAACCAGCTCTGAGCTGGCATTTTTCAGTGAAAAATCCCCCAAAGATTCACCACTGACAAAATGTTTACACACAGAGAGGCCAAAATAGGGAAAGAGGAAGAGACTTTGCCCAATATTTGCAATTTTTGGCAGAATCTGAAGTTTGGTCAGGCTCAGCTGAGAGCCTTTCCTGCATGTGTGTCTAACAAATACATTCTGGAGCTAAGCACTGCTACTCCCTGACCCAAAAACCAGCCCACTGTGGCCACCTGTCCCTGCTACCTCACCTGGCACGCACATTACAGGTATTTCCTAAATCCTCTGGCTCTCCAGTCAAGTCCCCTCCCCCGGGATGAGGGAGGGAGGCAGCCACAGTTATTTAGGAAAAAACAAAGGGTAATTGCAGGGTAAGCAGCCTTATAGAAGAGCAGCTGGCTTCCAGGAAAACACAAAACCACTCCAAAAAACCCCACAACTGCATTTAAAAAAACCCTCAAACCTCACTGCCCCTTTCTGTATCGTCATGGATGTTTTGCAAGAAGGGCCTGTGTCCAAAATAACTCCTGCTTCCCACACTGCCTGGCTGCCACGCTGCTTAAAGGACACTGAGCAGGGCTGGAATCACACTCCCAGCAGCTGGTGCTGTGCTGACACATTAAACATCACAGCTCTGCAGCTTTACCTGTAAATGTGACCTGGAAAAGTCACCTGTGAGAGGCTCCACCTCTCAGAGTGCTTCCCTTGGCAGTGTCAGACTGCCAGGCTCACCAGGGACACGGATTTCTTTCTAGGACAAGGGAGACTGTCAGCCAACACCTTACAGCAAATACAACTCACTCTACCTGCGTGACTAATACCTTCCTGTGGGGAAAGATTTCAGTTATTTGTGTTTATTTTTCCATCCCTCACCACTGAGCCAACAAGTTCCGGTTTCCTGGTAGGTCCTTTGCAATACCACATTCAAGCTATACTCACTTGAGAACACTGGAGAGAAAAGTGTGATCACAGGAGGCAGGTGCTCGAGATGGATTAACTGGGACCACTTTTCCTCAAACGGAAAAAAGTGTTTTCTAGGCAATAAAAAAGTCCCTTAGTGATTCTGACAGCAATGTGAGAGTGGTGAGGCCCTGGCACAGGTTGCCCAGAGAAGCTGTGGCTGCCCCATCCCTGGAAGTGTCCAAGGCCA
>JAWWEE010000069.1:2895857-2913017 GCA_035221455.1 Xenops minutus | reverse complement strand
CCCCGCTCTCCCCTCACCGCCGCTCCTCTCCCCGGCCCGCGCTCCGCGTTCTGCCCGGCCGGGCCCGGCGCGCGCCGCCCTGACATCACCGCCCGCCAATGGCGGCCCTGCCCAGCGCGCCGCGCCGCGCCCCGATTGGCTGCTGGACCGTGACGTCACATCAGGCCCCGCCCCCTGTGTGTAGAGCGGCGGGGCAGAGCGAGGGAGGCCACGCCCCCTTTTCGCGGGATGGGGGCGTGGTCTGAGGTCACGTGGCGGGGAGGCCGCGTGGGGAGGGATCCGTCTGTCTGTGTGTCCATCCATCCATCTGTCCATTCATCCATCTGTCCATTCATGCATCCGTCCTTCCATCCGTCCATCCATCCATCCGTCCATCCGTCGAGCCATCCATCCATCTGTCCATTCATCCATCTGTCCATTCATGCATCCGTCCATCCATCCGTCCATCCGTCCATCCATCCATCCGTCCGCCCATCCATCCATCCATCCATCCATCCATCTGTCCATCCATCCGTCCGCCCATCCATCCATCTGTCCGCCCATCCATCCATCTGTCCGCCCATCCATCCATCCGTCCGCCCATCCATCCATCCGTCCATCCATCCATCCATCCATCTGTCCATCCATCCTGCCATCCCTCCCACTGTTCTGCCATCTGTCCCCCTATCCCACCATCTCTCCCCCTATCCCACCATCCCTCCACTCCCCCCAGGACTTTCCCTTCTCCCACCTGGGGCACGATGCTGGAAGCACAAACTTCCCCTTCTCCTTCCTCCTCCTGCTCTGCTGAGCCAGGGGAGCCCCTCTGAGCTGTGCAGATCCTATTCTGCCCCCCCTGGGGAGAAAGGGCTCACAAGTCACTCCATGTCCACCGGGGTGGCCACATCCCACCACACAGATGCTTCCATTGTCCCCCCATCCAGGGAAACGTGACTGGACCCAGGCCTGGGAGCACCAGCATGGTACAAGTGGTACTCACTGACTTTCAGGTCTCTGCCAGACTGATGGAGGTCAGAAACAAATCAGGAATATTGTCACGTACACACTTTGCCTCTGTTTACACCGAACTGTCTGACAACAAATACATGAAAAGCATAAAAACTCCCGCTACAGAGGTCAGTTCCTCATTGCTCAGTAGAATTCCGTGTTCTTGAATGACACCAGCTCTTCTGATTCATGTTTTCCTTTTATTCCCCTTCCCCTTTTATTTTTTTTTATGAGTGGAACTTATGAGCAGTTGTTGTTTTTTCCTTCCTGCCTTTCCTTTCCTCCCAGGAAACAGTCAGCAGCAAGTTATTACTCAGGGTGATGACGTGACCCCCAGCTCCAGGCCTTGGAGACAGGTTTTGGGCCAATGAGGGTGGCTGTGACACAACCATCCGTGGAAGGGGAGGAGGGAGGGCAGCCCAGGAGCCACATTCCCTCCTGGACATAGGGAGTGCAGTGTCACTGGAGCTGGGGACTTCATTTCTTAGGGAAACGAAGGCAGTCGTGGCAATGGCAGCAGAGGATCCATTGTGACATGAAGCTGTGGGCTCTGCTACTTCATTTCTGTCTGCTCTCCTTAAAAATTGAGCAAGAGGAGGCTTTTTCCTGAAATATTTGTGGCTTCGGGAGAAGAGGGTGACTGGAACATGTGGAGTAGAGCAGGATAGATCATTACAGAAAGCAGCACAAATGTGGCTCTGGTGAGGGACAGAGAGTGACAGGACAAGGGTGATGGTTTTAAACTGGCAGAGGGCAGGGTTAGGTGGGATATGGGGAAGGAATTCCTGGCTGTGAGGGTGGGCAGGCCCTGGCACAGGTTGAGCAGAGAAGCTGTGGCTGCCCCATCCCTGGAAGTGTCCAAGGCCAGCTTGGATGGGGCTTGGAGCAACCTGGGACAGTGGAAGGTGTCCCTGCCCATGGCAGGGGGTGGAACCAGATGATGTTTAAATTCCCTTTCAACCCAAACCATCCTGGGATTCTGTGATTTCAAGGGCTGAGGAGCCTCTGGAGTAATTTAACTAATTCTCTGTACCTCCTGCTGTGACACCAGCAAAGAGACCTCAAGGAAAACTTGAGACATACAGAGACATGTCTTGACTAAAACCACATCACACTTCCACACTCAGGCTGGGTTTGGAGTCTCAAATCTTGCCTCCATCCCCAGCCTCTGTTCTCCTTCCTCCAAATAAACCTGGGTAAGGCTCTCCTTCCACCTTCATCTTTCCTTCCTGACTTGGAAAATCCGCATCTCCCCCAGGACAGCCATTCTTCCCTCACCTCCCCAAAAACAAGGCACACCAAACTGTGACCTTGTTGACCACCAGCCCAGCTGCAGGCTCAGGAAGTGGAAGCGTGGAGACAAAAGCTGCCTGAGACAAGAAAACAGAAATAGATAAAATCCCCACCAGTGCAGAGATCAGAGAGGCAGAGGATGAAAGGGCAGGAAATTGGTTTCCAATTGCAGGGAGCAGGTACCAAAGGCAACAAAGTGTTTGGAAAGGGAAGGGTTCACCACTTGAGCTATGCTGGATCAGGGAATGCCGTGCCCATGTGTTTTACAGCAGCCAGTGATTTTGGCACTGTCAAACTCAGGAACAGCCTCTGAGGCCACAGTGGGTATGGGGTGACTCCCCCTTTCACAGAACCCAGCAAAATAAAAGGGCTTGGCCAAAGTCACTCAAAAAATCCCCCTAATCCAGAACTGACAGTGCCGTGAGCAGTGCCTTTGCTCCTGTTCTAGCTCCACCACTGTCTGTCACAGATGTAAATGGAGTCCCAGCTGCCTTTGACCAAGGATCCTGAAGGAACTGAGTTCCTAATTACTTGTAAACAGGAATCCCAACAGGGAAACTCAATGACTGAACAGGTTATGGATCACAACTTACCCCCTTAGATGTCAGTCCACAGCAAAAGCAGCTCACGAGGGCAGGCAGCAAGGTCAGAGGCTCACCCTGATCTGTGAGAAGAAATGCAGATCCTGGAAGTTCTGTTTTGCCAGCCTGGAAGGAAACAAGCCCATCACCATCCCTTTTTTTCCCGAGGTCCACATGACCAGTGCTCCCAGCTGTGTTCCTGTGTCACCCACGTGCTGTGACAAACAGGGGTCAGCCCCAGTCAGGTACCTCCCCTGGGATCTGGCCATGTGAGAGCTCCTGGCAGAGAGGAGCTGAAAGGTCCACGTTTCCTGTGCTCCACAAGGCCAGTGGTTCCGGTGAGATAGCAGAGACATGGACACCTGTCATGGAGGCACTGAGGATGTGCCTCACATTTTGGGTTTGTTCCAGAGATGAGCTGTGAGTTCATTTATATTCGGAAATTAGACTGATGCTGAAGGCTGGTCAGAGCAGAGACTGGCATTAAAAAATGTATAAATGAAAGCCATCTCAACTCCCCTCTATTTCACAGAATAGCTGGGGTTGGAAGGGATCTCTGGAGACCATCCAGTCTCATGTGGGTTTGTAATGTCATCTCCACAAAGGGAGATTCCCCACTGTCCCTGGGCAGCCTGTTCCAGTGCTCTGCCACCTCCATGGAAAGAAGTTTCCTACTCCATGAAGACCCTCTTACTTCCCAAAATCCCAAAGAGATCACTGCCAGTCACTGAGCAGAGGGTCACTGCCCTGAGCTAGAAGGAGCTTTTTTTGGTGGCTGGGTTACATACCTGACCTGCAGCCAGGCCCCTCCATGGGGTCACCTTCCTACTGCAGCATCAGGCAGAGTGTTCAAGTGATCTGAGTCTTTGCAGGGCTACAATAAACCATACATTTTCTTGGATTAAAAATATAAATTGAAATGCATGAAAAGCACCCTGTGAAATGCCACATGTTGCTTCTACACCCCATTGCCCAGCCCATGCCCAGCTCCTGGGTAAATCCTGGCTTTTCCCTTTGTCCCCTGCCCCCTGCACTAACTAACTGTGGTCATTTTCCTTCCTGCTGAGAACTGAGTGCAGCTTCCTCTGGGGCCCACCACCACAGCCCTGAAATGAGCTCAGTGATGTGCTCTGAGCAGGGCAGGGCCCTCCCTTCCCCACCACGCTGAGCTCTTTATCTCCACCACCCGCTGCCCCGGGAAGTGGGGCCGGAAAGCAGAGCAAAAGCCCTGCACGGCAAACCTGATGTCACACAGCCTGCCCTGAGCTGCTCAGCTGGGCAAAACAACCCCTCAGGCAGCACTTCTGCACCACTCCAGGCTTGCCACGGGCACTGAGAGGTTGGTGTGCAAGTGCCAGCGCTGTACAGACACCTCACAGGTCAGGGCAGTAGAGTTTTCTTTAAAGGGTTGTTGCAAGAGCTTCGATTTGGGGACTGAAAGAACAAACGTGACTGAAAGTTTCAGAGCACCAAGTGGATGAGGGCTGAACACAGGGGAAGGAATTCATGCAGGGTTCAACCTGGCAGCAGCCTGAAGACCACTGAAGAGCACAGAATGAAGGGTCACAGGCTGAGCTACCGGTGAGGAATTCTCTGGAACAGCAAAGGGAAGTGCAGGTTGTGGCTGAGCAGCCTCCAGATTCCTCAGTGCATGTCTTGCTCTATAGCACTGGTTAAGGGGAGGTTTCTCACAGCACCTGCTTGAGAAAATGAATTTTACCAGCTCCGTGGAATATCAAATAAAATGGCAAAGGAGGAGCCCATTATGCAAGTGTCAAATACAAAGCTGGAGGAAATAACTTTGTAAACACCTTGTTCCTGCTCCTCCAGCTCTGTGCCTGAACTCCCCACTCAGGCCTGAAAATAAGCCAAGCCCTGTTAAACAGAGGCCAGCAACAGATCTTTTTTTAGAAAATGCAGGTGTGAAATGTGACCTTTTCTCCATCATGTAGCAGGCCCATATGTCCCCTCAGCTGGCCCACAGCAGGTTGGGATGGCTGGACAACTGCAGATGAATTAGAGTTGTCAGAAAAATGGCAGCTTCATGGACTTGGGGAAAAGCAAGGAAAAAAGGAAGTTGCTGTGGATATAACACAGAAAAATGTTAACGCATGGACTAACAGAGTGTTCAGATCATATCCATTAGTGTGACACCGAGTTACCTGTCCTCAGAAAATCAGGCTTTCCCTTCTCTGATGAGTCAGAGGTAATTGCTCTCCATGCTCAAAGCACAGTGATTCATTACAACAAAAAAAGAATAGCTCCAAGAGTTATTAATCTGTGTTTTCATGGAATACTTGGCATTAGCAAGGAACTACTCACTCCATACAAAGCTGTAGGTAGTCTTAGCAGGAAAGGCCAGCACTGCTATTGATATGATGGCACCAAGATTTCCCACAGCACTCAGGGTAAGGGACATTCCCAGAAAACAGTCAAATGGGGTGGAAAGAGAGCTGTTCTGTCAGGAGAGGTGTGCACACACCAAACCATGGAGTGCCCCTTCAGACCTGTGTCAGATAAGCACAAGGCAGCCAAACTGGTAAAATAAGGAGGCTTAAGGACACAAAGGCAGAGCTGCTGTGTGGAAAGAAAAGCACAGACAGTTCTCAGAAGTGACTGGGGAAAATGGGCAGAGGTGGGGAATGTGCTTTTGCCGCACTGGATCCTGCAGGACGTATTTTGTTCCAAGCACTGGGGTTCAGTGGGCTCAGGATGCAGCACAGCTCTGCTGGACACATCCTCGATGCAGAGGCACCACACAGTTTCAGCACTGGCTGATGAGCAGCACTTAATGAGGCTCTGCAGGGAAATCTCATGGCACACATTTGCACAGTACCTGCCAAACCCAGCCCTGCCTTCCCTGCAATGTTTGCCATTCACTTCTCCTTCTACAGCAAAATGAACCTTCAGATGAATGTCCTTTAAGGAAACAATCCTCACCAAAGCACAGAGAAGAGGGGTTTTTGGTTGGAGACAGATTACAGATTATAAAGAATGCTGTGTGTCTTTAGGACTCGTTTGCAGTTACAACAGGCAAAAGACCCCTCCTTCCACACCACAAGAGCATGACCCAGCGTAGGATTTTCACAATCTGACTCATGACAGTCATGTTTTCCCATTTCTCCAGCCTGTCGAGGTCCCTCTGGCTGGCAGCACAACCATCAGGTGTTAAACAATATCGACCCTGTACTGCCACAACCAAAGCAAAGGCTTTAGACTCGGTTTTACAGAGATCTGCCAGTGAAAAACACCCAGCAACAAAACCTTCCCTCCACCTCCCACACCCGGGGCTGTATTTAATTATGTTCTGTGCCCTGACACATCACTTTTTGCTGTGCTGGCAACAGGAGTTTACAAGAGGAATGACACCTTCACAAAAGAGCCACAGACACGTGGCTGAACAAAGCACTGACATTGGGGCACACACACAAAGTGCAGCAAACCATAAAAGATGCAACTATTTACTGCCCAATAATGCCTGAACAGAGTTAGCTCATTTTGTATAGAAAGGGGAGCAGCAGGGAGGGTGCAAAGATTAAAGCTGCCTGGAAAATATGTGGGTTTGTTTTGATGGAAACTTTATGAATTGCTCTAGTGTAGAATCAGGTGTGGAAATGACTTCACTGCAATTATATAGTTACATAAAAAGACTAAATAAAAACAGAAAAAAAATCTGAATTCCTTGTTTTATTAGATGAAAACATCAATCTTGTTTCAATTATTTAGTAGGTAATACAGTTGTAGCCCTCTGGCCACAATGATAAGATCACATTGCGAATAAGAGAATGGTGAACGGAAAGAGTAGGAATCACAGTTCCATCAGTGTTTTCCAGGATACATCTTGGTGTATTTCCTATACATTCCAGTACATTTTACAGTATGAATTCAGAGCAGAACAACCACCCATTCCAGTGCATAACTCAAGTCCTGAAACAGACACACATCCCTGCAGCAGGAGATATGTGAATGTGTGTCAGTGTTACAAAGCAGCTTTCACCCAGGCTTTTCTTTGGCTAACATCAACTTGTTAATTATTTATTTGTTTAATTAATACTGGTAACCCCAACTAAGGAGACTGTCAAGGCCAAAAGAATGCTTAACCCTGTAGTGCTATCAAAGAATGGCAAGAAGTGCAAGATGAAAGAGAGTCAACATCAGTGGCCTGTCTACCCCAGGAGCTGAGGCAGTAGAAGTGCAAACTGCACAGGCAGTGAAGGCACAAACCTCTCCTTCCACTGAACTGGAAGAAACTGCAGGGCTTCACATCTTTCACAATCAAGTTCTCGGAGGAGCAAACGAGAAACATACAGTACAGGAACTGATTCAGGGAAAATACCTGAGCAGACAACACTGGTTTCTCATGTAAAGCTGCAATCCCTTATTCTGGCACCAGCTGCTGAACATACCCTGAGCCACACCAAAGAGACAGGGAGGAAAGAATCACTAAAAAGACAGGAAGAAAAGTTTTCAGCACCTCATCAGTTAGAGCAGCAAAGCTACAACTTCTGGAGCTCAGTACTTTAAAAGAGTCAGAGATCAGTGCATACATGGGAGGGCTTGGCAGTGGGGAGTTAACACTGACACTGGCTGAGAGCATCCCCTGGGGAAGCAGCCTGGGAGAATCCCCAGGGGAAACAGTGCAACAAACCCTTAATGTGACTCTACCAATGACATGAAACCTTCAACCACGTCACAGACCTTTCACAGGAGCTGCTGACAGACATTTCATTTGTGAAAAATCAATTAACTGTATAAAATGAGCTTGCCAAAAGCCCACAGGATGATTCACCTCTTAGTGGTGAGTGACTGCTGATTATAGCTTAGATTTTTAAGTGACTACCAATTTCAGAGGCTTAAAGTCAGTGCTGAAAAAATTAATATCAGATCAAGGGCTGCATGTCAGACCAGGGAGGAGCAGAGATCAGGGTTATTTTGCTGCGTTTTATCCAGCTTCTGTGGCAAACCACACGCTTTCCTAAAGCAGCAACCAGCAGTTTTTCCATCTGTATGTAAACCAGGCTATACAAACCCCAAATTCCAGCTGTGGCTGATACACAGCACCCAGCTGCACCCTCAGCCCAGCCCCCTGTGTGCCACAGTGCAGCTCAGCAGCTGCTCCTCTCGGGGTGTTGCTCACAGCTCATGGGAGCTGGCGTGGGGCTCAGGAAGAGTGTCCACGTCACAGTTCTTAATCAGCTGAAAGAGGAACTTGACCTGTTTCTCATAATTCTCAATGGAGATTCTCTCATTCAACCCATGGATCCTGGAAGAAAAAGAGGAATGTTTTTTTATTTCATTTTGAATTTGTGACCCACCTTCATGTACTCAGCACCCTACTTGCCTGTTTGCTTCATAAAGCAATGTACAACATAAAAATACAGGAATATACAGCAAATTCTGCACTAGAACCAAACCAAATTTACTCACTCTAAGGCTCAGAGCCCAACAATTAAGTCTATGGTGTATGTGGAAAAAATCCTAACAGTCTTTCAGCTCTCTTCCCATTTCTTGGCCAGTTATATCACTATCCCGTACAGCCAGAACACTTCTGCATCACCTACACTTCAATAAAATTACACAATACATGCTA
Source organism: Xenops minutus (assembly GCA_035221455.1). Classification (NCBI taxonomy): domain Eukaryota; kingdom Metazoa; phylum Chordata; class Aves; order Passeriformes; family Furnariidae; genus Xenops; species Xenops minutus. The sequence goes on along the minus strand of JAWWEE010000069.1, from coordinate 2,904,566 downwards.
AATAAACAAACAATCCTGTGCATGATGAGGTTGTTATCACTTTACTTCAGGAAACCTAATTTCCACCTTTAAGGAGCCAATCAATTCAGAGTAGAACACATCCAAATATATGGATAAATCTGCTGGACAAGGCCAACTACCAGAACAACACCTTTCACACTCCTGCATTAAAGTGAGCTCCACAGCACTGCTGAACTATCAAATGAAACATCTAAATGAGTCCTGGCTGCACCTGAAGGAACAAATCAAGGGCTGACACTCTCTGGTGTAATTTCCATCCCTATTAGAGCAGCACCCAAATCTGCAGGAAATGGGTGGCCTGACAGAATGTGCAGCCATACCACCAGCACGCCAAGGTACACAAGGCCGGGTTTCCTCCTGCCTGATGCACATGGGTCTCCTCTTTCCCTGGTCCCCAGCCCAGCAGCTGCCCACGAGCAGGCAGAGCTCAGTACCTGGGGAGATCATCTGCTTTCAGGAGCAGCGGGTTGAAGCGGTAAATGGCGTTGGTGACATTGGTGAAGTGCCTGCTGTCCGTGTTTCCAATGCACGTGCCTGGAAAACAAACCTCACGCTCACTCTGCATCACAGCAGCAATTTAATGACCCACATTTTCCCCAGGAGAAAGGAAAAGCATCTGATAACAGCTCTGTATAAGCACTGCCTGCACCCAGAGCAGCATCACTGGAAACAGTGGGCTGGTACATCCTGGAAGGACGTTGTCTCCTCCAGGAGAAGGAGCTGAAAATACAGCTCAGTCTAAGAACAGCCATGACTCTCAGCCTCTCCAAACGTTTAAGCTTCAAAGTGCAGTCCAACAAATACCACTAGGAAGGAGCTGCAAGAAAGGGAAGGGGCTGGGATCTTAAATAACAATACAGAAAAGCAGGAATGGCTTTGCCAGCTATGAAAACAATGAAAGAAGAACTAAAGCAAGAAGACCTCCTCCTCTCCCTCACAATTCCTTTCTTCCCTGAAGAGATTCCTTTGTATGTGCAGAGAGTCCAATTCGAGGCTCATTGTTTCTGTCAGTTTCCTGTTTGCTTTTTTACTTCCACTACTAAAAAACAACATTAAAACTTTTAAAGCCTAAAGAGGGAACTGAAAAAAAAGAGGAAAAAACAGCTGTTTCCAGTAGTTAACAGCTGGGGTGGAGAAACACACAGCAAATGGAAACAGGTCTGCTGGGGGGAGGGGGAGAGAAAAGCAGGGCAGAAGCTGGAGAGGAAACAGTCATCATGTGCCTGCTGTTACCTGGGACTACACTGTCAACTTCTGGGAAAGTATCCAGAATGGTTTTTTGAAAAATATGGACTGCAAATGTCTGCTCATCCCAAGGACTGATGGGGAGGGGATCAAAGGCATCTACTACATCAATCTTCACTCTGTCGTCAGCAATGGTGTTTCTAACTGTCTCTAGCACCTGTGGGTAAAACACAAGAGATTAAATAAGGACAAGAAATGAGAAAGCATCCCTCTGAGACATCAGCAGATGTTCTGCTTACCATAAAACATTTGTCTGTGAACTGTCAATTGTGGCTGCAAATAGAGATGATAGTTAAGACTGAAACTGTGTGTCAGTCTCTCTTCCTCTTACTCAGTGGATGGCTGATACTTCAGTTGAATTTTTCAACCCCAGTGCAATCACTGTCTCAAGGTATGCCTGGACTGCTTCAGTTCTGAAATGCAGGGGGCCAACCTGCTGCTCTTGGAAGTTATGTCATCCAAATCATGCAGAAAAAGCTTCCAGAAAGAGAAACTTCCAGTAAAAGCTTGGGAGGGGAAGATGCTTTGTACAGACACCGCTTCACAGCTGGGCTGGACAGGCACTACTGAGGTGTGCAAAATTCCCACACTCTCAAAGGTCACAAACCTCAATCCTCCCATTCCATAATCCCACAGGATCCAGGTGCTCTTTGGCACAAAGGAACTCAGGGGTCTGAATTGCAGTGGGGGGCAGTGGGTACCTCAGCAGCCGTCTCGGCCGAGTGGATCCGGAAATTCACCGTGGCTTTTGCAGAAGAAGGGATGACATTTACCTAGAAAAAGGGAAGGGCCAAAACTTAAAAGGAAGTTACAAACTGACTAAAATGCCAACGGCAAACTCAGACACTCAAACAACTCCAGGCCTCAGCCTAATGCCTCACTGTTTTCAATAAGTGTTGTATCTCTTTCTGTGTTAAAATACTGTAAATCTGATCTAAAATGCAGATAAATACATAAAGAAACATTCACTAATTCAACAAAAATGAAATTAGCTCTTATATAGAAGTTTTTATCTTCTTCACAAACTTTACACTGAGGAATTCTGAGAAAAGAGAAACCCGGGTGTCAGTTCTCTCCTGGCCACTCCGTGTCACTGTTCAGCCATTGCATCTTGTTTTCTAGTCCAGTGATGCTTTTCAGTACCAGATTTTCTCAGGGACACACCAAACAGCCTGTTTATTTGCCACGGCGACAGTATTTTTTGACAGATACACCTCCTTATCACGGCAAGACCTGGCTGTATCAGCCAGAAGCTGTTATCTCTCAGTCCAAGGTGCACACTAATGCTGCTTAAGGCAAACACCAGACCTGTCCTACAAACACAAAACCCCACCTGGGCCAGGGAATTGTTTACGACTGTGAGTTTCAAATACTCTCATTGACACTTTGTTGGATTACAAAGAAAACACTCTTTCTTGTCTGTCCTAAAACATTAATAAACTTAGCAGTGCTTGACAGAGATCAGGTACTTCTGAAAGGAAGTGATTTTCAACTGTAGCCAAATCCAAGCTTTGTGAAGTAAGAATGAGATTAGTGGTGACACCACAGTGTCCATTCTGATCTTATAATGGATATAAATAGCTGGAAATAAAATGTCCTAATTGTCTCATCATATTACATGGAGAAAAATACAAATGGAACTACCTTGATTCCTGCATTAAACATGGTGACTGCGGTTGTCGTTCGAATCAAGGCATTGGTGGAAGGTTTTGAGGCAAGAACTCTTAAAAAAAGGAAAGAAACAAACAAAAATTTCCAAAGAAGTTTAATATTCCTAAAACATAGGCACTACAATTCGGCAGGCAATAAGCTGAATGATGGCTTGTTCTATTAGCAAAGTGCTTATTAACAGTATACCACTGAACTGTCTCAACTATAAAACGATACAACTGATTTCCTGCAAGGACTAGAAATGGCTTCATCTTTTAAGGGTGAGAGGCTGGGGGTGGTTACCACGGATCTGTTTTCTTACCTGCTGACAATAGGTGAAAACAGCCACAGATTGCTCATGATGAGATTGAGAGGAAACCTGAACTAAGAGGAAGAAATAAAGCCACAAATCAGAAAGTTTCCAGTGCTTAAGAGCACAATGGAGTCACTTGGCTATGGCAGAAACAATTCCAGCAGAAACAACTAGCTGGGAGAAAGGCCAGCTTGAGTCTTCTCCTTTCCAGGACCGAACTGTGCTCTAAATTTATAAGCTGGGTTACTCTTCACTTATTCATATGAAAATCTGGGAATAGAATCAAGCTTCTTTCCTCACCTCTGCTGCAAGGTGCTCCATAGTCATGAGCTCTGGCCCGTGGCCAAACAGGTTGCGCAAGGGATTCTGCTCCAGTCTACAAAACAAAAACACTTGGAATTTAAAAAAATCTCTGACTCTTATTGCTCCAGAATGTTGACAGGAATTGGATTTCTGAATTACATTTGAGATGCAATCACCCTTTTCTCTCATGGTGAGTAAATCTGCGAGCACAGCTCCACAGATTTCTGGGCATTCCAGTCACATACAAGGACTTTCTCTGAAAAAAATCCCAAAACCTGACTCCTAGAAATACATGGAAATCTAGGAAAATATCTCACCAAATCCCACCATGTCTGGACATAGCAGGTTTTTCTGAAATATATATTTATTAGCCAATTTGGTATCTACACAGATATGGAAAGGGATGATTTATGCAGTCACATTATGACTCTACACCGTGTTTATTGGCTTGGAGAATTACCAGCTGAGGTAGCAGGTATGTGCAGGAATAAATTCCAGAGAAATTCTACCACCCAAACAGAGGAATCTCTATTGCTTCAGAGTAAATTAGGGTAGACAGCACTTGTCTTGCTTTCAGAGAATCAACTAACACCAGGAGCAGCTGAAATGAAAAGACACTGCAGACACCTGGCAATTGTCCCTTCACTGGGAGTTGTATTTCTGCACTTCAAAGTGACAAACTGCAATTTCAAATATATTGACAGGAATTTGAAAAAGACTCTAAATACAAATATTAAAAAAGTCACATATCAGTGACTTAGGAGTCTACTTGACTGTCTTTGATGCTTGATGACAGGGCAACTCTCACCTGGACATGGCTGCTGCAAGAATGCCAATACTTGTCTCCTTTGGAGGAAAGGATGAATGTCCTGGCTCTTTTTCCACAGTGAAATTCAGTGTCATTGAACCTTTTTCTGTGACAGCAATTCTGGTCAATAATAAATAAATCAATAAATAAACAAATAAATGACTCCTGCAACTCCAAACACACATGCATAGATTATAGATAAAAGTAACTACTCTGCATAGCTCTAGTATCCTAAAAAACACCCAAAAAGCAACAACAATAAATCATTATCACAATATTTAGATGTCTGGAGGACTGATGTCTTGGCTCCTTCTCCAATGAGCACAACTCTGCAGCACAGACTTAAAATGTGTGCAAGGGCTAAGTGGAACATTCTGCTTCTGTCAGCACAGCTGTGATGGACAGCAAGCAAAGGCTGAAGGTCCTTGGCTTGCACTTTGTGCCACTGCTGCAGCTTTAGTAACACCAACGCCACCACACGCCTTGAAAACATACTGTAGTGACATTAGCAAGGTCATTTATCATAATTAATGATTGAAAATGAATCACTTTCATCATGAGCATTTATGTTCTCCTTACAGAGCCACTGGCTTCTTCACTCCTGCAATGATCCCATCCAGTACTGCACTTCCCTCATCCAGCAGGAAGGAGAGTTTCACTCCTCTGGCTTCCAGCAGAGCTGCAATTTTCATTGCTCCCTTCCAACCAGATACCTGGAAGAGTCCAGACAGAGGAATTGTTCAGATTAAGCCATGCCATTGGGAGCAATACTGGAAAACACCTTGCTGCAACACAAAGAATGCAGGAAAGCCCCTGGTGAACAGCTCAAGAGCAGCCTGTTAGTAAGAAGTTCTCCCACCAAAATTCATTGGCCATTTCAATGGCCTGGTAGCAGATGGGTTTACACCCACCCTGAGGAGTGCTCTCTCTCATTCACCAGTCACTCAGTGTTGCTTGGATTTCTACTGGTTCTTAGACACAATATCTCAGAGCTATAAACTCCACAGATTAGCAATTTTAAACATATTTGTTTTAACTACTAACAATTCTTTGTCTATTTTGAAAACACATAAACAAACCCACCTCACCTGTCTCTGTACCATTAAGTGGAACATTTTTGTTAGTTCTTTCTGATCACCTGGAACCACATGAATCTCAACCCAGCTTTCCATGTCCTATATGTACTCCAAAATGTGACTGCTGCTGCACCTTTCCTGAAGAAAAGAATTTGAGCTACCACCCCACCGTGTTGTTTTCTCTTTCCTCATCACACCAAACCCTTTGTCAACCTCACTTAAAGCCAAACAATCAATATATAACTCTGACACAGTATCTACCCACAGAACTAAGAAAAACAGGAAGGATGTTCCAGCTAAACAATGTTTAAAAACTAAAGCCTTGTTACCTACACGAACAATGCAAACAACTTGTTTCAGTGAAATGAAAGGAAATACCTCTTCATCGTGTCCAATACCAACATAGAAAGATCGGCGGGGCCTGTAATTTCTCCTCAGCAGAAATTCCAGAGCTTGCAGAATCCCCTGCAGGAAAAACAGAACGTGTTGTACCATCCTTGTGTATTTAATAAAGAGGATAAATGTAAAAAAATGCAGTGTGATGTAAGGGAAATGTGGTGCTTTCACAGCCCTTAAGGAGACTTTGTCCTGTGCACAGCTGAGCTTTGATTTCTATGGCTCCTACTGAGGATATTCCTATTCCCTGGGAAAATTTTAAATATGGCATTTAACCAAACACATCTGCACCTGTGAATGTGTTCTTCTGATTCTTCTAAGAGCTTTAATTCTCCTTTCTTCAGTAATCATGGTCCCTCTATCTCTAGGAAAAGTTGGGAGTACACTGCAAGGCTTAGGAATTTATCACCAGCTAATTTAAAGAGGGGCAAGAGAGACAACACACAGAATTTCAAGAGAACACATTCCTCCAATTTACCCTTTCCAGGCTTTTATCTTTCTGAAATGCCATTACCAAGGGGACATACTATGGCAGAGTTTTTGTTATCCAGCGTTCCTCGTCCATAGATGAAACCTTCGTGCTCTGCAGCTGAGAAGGGAGGGAAATCCCAGCCCTCGGGGGGAGCAGGCACAACATCCATGTGTGCAAGCAGCATGTAGGGCAGCAGCTCAGGGGCAGAGCCCTGAACAGTAAAGAGATGGCTGTAGTTCCCAACAATTTCATGTTGGATGAACTTTGAAGAAAATACGGCCGGGAAGACTGTTGGGAAAAAAAAGAAAAACACATGTAAAAGAAAAATTAGCAATAATGTCCAGTTTTATCATTGTGTATTCCATAGAGTCATCACCTACTTACCTTCAGGGGAGCACTGCAAATAAGACTGACCACAAGAGACAACATAAGTTCTCACACTCTATCTCACTTTGTATTTAAAACTTTCCTAAGCAAACCAGGAATTCTTGTTCGCCAGTGCTGCAGCAATGATGGGACTACCAAAAAATAGGCTGAAACAGCAGCAGTCATCCTCTTTTTTTCTTTTTTTAATGGCATTTAAGCATCTCAAGGACCAAAAACCACCACTGCAAAAAGTTGTTGAAACCTTCTCTGTTCAAGCTTTGGCCACTGACACCCCAAAAATATACTGTTGCAGAAAGGACACACGTGTGCCATTTCTGAGAGGTCTTTCTTCAGGAAAAACAAACTAAAAATCTGTTCCATTATATTCAGGAACCATATATACAGTCTTCAATTTGTTTATGAAAATGAAATCGAGCAGAAGAGATTGCTGAGAATGGAAGTTTAGTACCTTTCTGAATGTAACTCCCAAATTCTGCCATGGCCGTGGTATTCAAGTCCTCTGGGGATACAGACACAGTTGGGATTTTAATGGCACCTTCAATGAAACACAAACCAGAAATCACTGAGCACTAAATAAAAGAATACTTGAATTGCATTTCAAAAGTGGAAGTATATTTATGCTCCTGAATATTTTCCAGGCTGTAAACACTATTTCACAGCACAGCACGAGCTGCCACTATCAAAAAAGACTGATGTGCTGCAGCTGAGCTGTGCAGCCACCAGGATTTCCTAACACTTCAGCCAAGATATTTCTCTAGATAATTTGACTCCACTTTTCATCCTGAAGTGTTGAATGATATCGTTAGAAATGCTACTGTCCAGGAGCAGCTGCAATTTGCTTGGGTGATCTGATTCCTCACAGTCATAAACTACTCTGGCAGCTGAACAAGCAGCTCAGTTGGCACTTCAAGGTTCTTTCTCAATCGTAAGTTGTGTTGTGATGGCAAGAGTGTTATTACACACTCAGACTGCTCCAACTATTAAAATATATAAACACACAGGTCTTTTGCTGGTACTTCTAGTCTGCTCTGTCATCTAAACAGGCTCAGACACAGCTGCTCTCCAACATCCAGTCACTGTCCTGCAGAATGTGGATTTAACTTAGTCCCACTCCCAGCTGCCTTTCCAAAGAGCATCTGTCAGGTGAAGTTACAGATTCTTCTGAGGTCATGTGATTCAACAATTAACACAAAAATCTATTGTGACCTTTCATTTTGCCATTAAAAAAGTATGTAAACATAATTTGCTAGGCAATAAATCCTACAAACCAGCAAGGTATGAGAGTTACACACCCAAGCCCTACTGGAGCACGCAAGGCTATCTCTCCATGCCAGGCTGTGGTTTCCTGCACACTGCCAGCCCTCCTGAGATTTAAACTCCTCCAATCTCCTGTGTCAGGCAGCACAAACACAGCACAGCAGGGCTGCCAGAGGTGAGCAACAAGGGGAAAAATCCCACAGGCACTTATCCAATGGAGAAAGGGATGTGTGGCAAACCCCTCGAAGGGACCTGGTGCTTTCCGTGTGTAAGAGCAGGGAACGGTGGAGAAAATCAACAAGGTAAGAGAGTTGCTTCAGGAGAATCCAAGGATCACCGAGCTTGGAAAAGACTTCCAAGAACATCGAGTCCAACCCCATCCCCACCTTGTCCCCCAGCCCAGAGCACTGAGTGCCACATCCAGTCATTCCTTGGACACTTCCAGGGGTGGGGACTCCAAACCTCCCTGGGCAGCCCCTTACAAAGTCTGACCACCCTTTCCATGAGGAAATTCCTCCTGCTGTCCCCCCTGCCCTGGCACAGCCTGAGGCCTTTCCCTCTCCTCCTGTCCCTTGTTCCCTGGGAGCAGAGTCCGACCTGGCTACAACCCATTCCAAGGAGATCCAGAAGGTCCCCTCTGAGCCTCCTTTTCTCCAGCCTGAGCCCCCCCAGCTCCCTCAGCCCCTCCTGCTGCTCCAGCCCCTTCCCCAGCTCCACTCCCTTCCCTGCTCACTCTCCAGCCCCTCACTGCCTGAATGACCACAAACACCAGCACACAGCC
>JAWWEE010000069.1:2861494-2895618 GCA_035221455.1 Xenops minutus | reverse complement strand
GCCCGCCCCGCCCCGCCTGACGGGCGTGCCGCTCAGCCAATCGCCGCCCGCCCCGCCCGCGGCGCGGCCAATGGGGGGAGGCGGTGGGGAGGTTGGTCCCGCCCCATGCGCGGGGGGTGATGGGAGTTGTAGTTTGATGCGGGAATGGTGAGGGTTCCTCATGTTGCCTAAGGTTCCCTGAGGTTCCCTCAGGTTCCGTGGAGTCACAGAGAGACGGGATGGTTTGTTTGAAGGACCTTAAACATCGTCTTATTCCACCCTCTGCCGTGGGCAGGACACCTTCCACCATCCCAGTGCCATCCAATCTGGCCTTGGACACTTCCAGGGCTGGGGCAGCCACAGCTTCTCTGCCCGACCTGTGCCAGGGCCTGCCCACCCTCCCAGGGAAGAATTGGGAATAATTCCACCCCAGTGTCCCATCCAGGCCTTCCCTCTGGCAGTTTGAACCCATTCCCCTGGCCTGTCACTGCAGTTCCTGATGAAAATCCCTCTGTGGTGTCCCTGCGGCCCCTCTGGCTCCTGGAAGGGGCTCTGGGGTGTCCCCACCACCCTCTGTTCTCCAGGCCCAGCAATCCCAGCCTGCTCCTCCTCCACAGGGGACACTCGGGACCCGTGAGGAGCCGTGTCCACACCCCACAGCACCAGCCAGCACGGGGAATGTCCCCCCACGCCAGCCTGGGACCTGCTGGGGGGACGAGGCTTCCAAGGCTTGGGGTGCTGTTCCCAAAAAGGATGGGGGTAAAAGGAATTCCATGGGGGAATAACCACCCCATGGGCTCAGTGGGGACACAGGTGGGTCACAAGGACTCTGGTGAGCTGAGAAACACCCTGAGGCAGCACTGGGTGTGCCAGCCCCACTCCTGATTTACTCCCAGGCTGTAAATCCAAACTGTGCCCCTTCTTTCCATGATCCCACCACGATGGAATTGTTCTTCCCTTCCTTACAGCTATCCTGTGCTCAATGTGAAGGTTTATCCACACCACAAACCATCCCAGGACTCCAAACACCGGATGGGAACAGCCACGGAAATCCTTCTCTCAAACCAGCAGAAGCAGATGATTGTTCACACATTCTTTATTATCAAAAAAAAAAGAGAACGGAACCAATATTAAATTAAATAAATTACAAACATTTCTGAGCTGGTTATACATCATGCATTTACCAAGGAAGGCTTCACAGCCATTACACATCAACTTCACTGTTATTTAAGAGCAATAAAGGGACAGTGGAAGCTAAAAATATTCAGGGTGAATTTGAGCTTCCATGGAAATGAAGCCTTTGGCCACATTGTGCCTCCAGCAGTGCTGATATTACATTTATCACCAGATTTGACCCATGGCCACAGGAATGAGGTTTCTTTCTGCCTGGATTGTCAGATTTCAGAGCAGTCACTGCTGCTTCCAAGCCATCTCTCTTGCCATCCCATCCTTTACACTTTTAGGACCTCCAAAAAGCACAGTCTCTGTTTTAGGCACAATCTGTTGCTCAGAAGCTTCCTGTGTTTGGCCTGTCAGACCTGAAATCAGCCTCCTGCTATGAAACCTGAATGAAGAGCTGGAAATTGGAATATCCCTCTTTTAACGTGATGTCACCTCAGAGAGACAGAAATATGGATTTGGACAGTTTCTTTTTTCGCTGCACCAACCTCTTTGTTGGCAGTAACAAAAGACCATGAGTAATCACCCTCAAAGATAATTTAAGAGACTTAATCTCTTGATTTTACCTTGTAGAACAAGCTAGACATGGTTCTGGAGAGATCACTGCTGTCTGAGATTAAAATAAGGAATAACCATTAGCTAGTGGGTTTTTCCTCTTGGAAACTACCCTCCTTTGGTTTTATTATTCTCTCCTGCACCACATAATCAGGAACTGAGGTAGAGAAATGGGGACTTAGTTAATGAGATGTTCCAGAAAACCAAATGGGCAGGGGGTCCTGATGTAGTTTCCTTTAGTGGCTGTCTAGCTAAGATGGTTCATGAAGCTCTATTTTCCTTGAAAATGAGGCATCTGGGAGCTGTAGGAAAAACCCACATTCTCTTCCCAGAAAGCCTTCAGCAATCTGCTGGTGAATCAGCTCAATAATATCAATATACTTCAAAACTGGACATTAAAGCATGCTCATGTTTCTAATATCTTAGAGTAATAAAATAGAAACAACAGTTAAAAATATAATTTAGTTTCATTATTAAGGCCCCTCTTTATTTATTTTTTTTGCATTCATGGGAAGATCACAGACTGCCCAGATTTACTTCCATGCTATTCAGATCTTGTTGGTGACTCCTACATTTTATCCCAGTGCTGGAAATATTTTGTAGGAAGATTTGAAATTCAAACAAAAAATTACTTGGTAATGGCAATGGAAGATATACAAGTATGTGTCAAATTTTAGTTTCAGTGCTCTGGATCAGTGGCATAATGAAAAACATGCAGGAAGGGCTTCCTTCCCTGTCCCTGAATGTGCTATTTGTGATCAAAATTATTTGGGGGAAACACCTTTCCCCAAAGCACTCATCCGTGTTCCGGATTAAATCTTTAATTGCTCCAGTCAACCAGAAGATGGGAAGGCTCAGAACTCCCTTGGGATTCATGCTTTCATGCCATTCACAGTCTAAGAGCCTTCTCTGAAGCATTGTTTGGTCAGTAGAAAGGTCCCTAAAAAACTCCAGAGGGGATTTGAACTGGACCCTGGGTCTTTTGGACACGTACTCAACCCATGGGGCAGGCAGGACAATACATGCATGTAACAAGGAGTTCTTATTTCTGATTACAAGCACATCCTGATAGTAATTCATAATTCAGACATTAGCCCTTCTGAGAGAGAGTACCAAGGTCTTTGGGGTGTCAGAAACACAGCACTGGTTTGAGGCACTGGTTTTTGAGGCAGTGGTTTCGGGGATGCTGGGTCACAGAGAGAGGGGAGCAGGGGGGTCGTGGAAGAGGGGCCACAGCAGAGGCACAGGTGGTGCTACACAGACAGGCAGGGAAATTTGGGGGGCTGCACTTCCAGCCCCCCCGAGGGTCAGTGCACATCGTAGAACAGCGTTACCTGGCAAAGCTGCACTTTGCAGGAGCCGCTTCTGCTGGTGAATCAAAGCCTGAAAGGCTTTTAATATTTGCTCGTATTTCACTTCATCAGGAAGAGAGGCAGGAGGGGAAAGAAAGAAGCAGGATGCCCAAATTACGTAATGCCAGTGTGGGCAGAAGGGTGCCATTGTGTGAGACAAAGGAGAGCACTTGGCACTGGTGACTAATCGTCCCCTGGGTTAAGGCACCTGCCTTTAAATGAACTCGCTTCTCCTCTAATCCATGAGATGGCATTTCCTGAGTTCCTGCTTCCGTGGGTTGCTGTTGCCTGCTCCAGAGTCCACTGCTCTGAACACCACAATCAGAGCAGGAAGGAGGGAGTGAGGAATTTATCAGTTCAAGAGGTGTGAGGACCTCTTGCTTTGCAAAGCTGTTGTATCCCCAGGTCTTCACAAAAGGACTGGAGAGAAGAGTCTGTTTGGGAGGGTTTGCCCACACACTGATGCTCCCTGTGCTCACAGAGCTGTCTGGGTCTCTGAGTGGAACATGCTTCCAAACATCTCCTAAAAGGCACAGAAGACATGCAGGGTTAGGGCTGGGGCCATGGCCCAGACCCACCAACACAGCTCAGCATTGTTATTCACACAAAGAAACATCACAGAAACCCCAGCCCTTCCCAACCCCTCTCCACGAGGGAAAGCTGGTGGTGGGAGGTTGCTCTGTTTCCACCTGTGCAAGGATAACATGGTAAACATCAACACTGGAACAGATCTCATCCCGAGACCCAAATGAGGATGCAATAAATAAAGTCCGTGCTGAAAAACTTGACCTTTTTTTGTTGTCCAAGTTCCCCCCAGTGTGTGGAGACCACAGGTCTGACTGTGAGCCTGAGCTGTGTGGTTAAAGGATTCCCTGGGGGATAACCTACCTGCTCCTCATCCAGGTGCCTGCCAGACCTCCTCAGGAGAGGGATTTAAAATCACATTTGTCATTAACTTTTCCAAGCATTGCAGTTACTTGCAGTTTGCCTGGCAGTGACACAGGGGAGTTCCCATCTAACCAATCCCAATCATGATTTTGGATTTCCACCTTACACCCCTGGTACTAGAACTCACCTCCTCCAGGTTCTTGTACTCTGCATTGTTTTCATCCACAGGTTCATCATAGATGGACAGCTCTGTCTGGTTTGGCCTCTGCAGGAAAGAATTGAATCCCCATATTAGCAGAGTGCAAGGTCAAAAGGAATAAAAATAATGACTAACCCAGATTGAAAGCATCACACGTGCTGTAGCAGAAATGCTCAGGAGAAGGGGCACAGAAGGAATCCTGCTCCATTTGTTTATCTCCTGTGACTAAGCTGGCATTTATATATATATCACTGTGCCCAGATATGAGATACCTTAACTTGTGCTTGTGAGATAACTGGCTCCCACTGCCCTGATTCCCACTAAATTACCACTCAATAAACCAGCCCGTTTGGGGAAAGAGCCAGTGTGACACTGTGCCATCAGAATGTGCCACATTCCTGCCTTGGCCTTTTCTCCTCCCACCAAGGGACTGTTCCTGGATGCTGGGACTATTCCAGGACATGTGAATCTGCTTTGCCGTCATTTCTGGGGGCCAAATTCTGCCTTTGTGTGCAGCTGCCTGTTCCACCCAGCACCAAACTGGGGCCACAGTGCTGGAACGACTCTTCTGGCTTCTCCAGGGTGGGACAACATTCATCTCTCAGCCAAGGGTTTGTTTAAGACATTTACACGTCTCAATTCCCATGGGAATCCATTCAGTCAGTGGGTGCTTGGTCTGTACATGACAACTGGGACATGAAATATTTTGTTTGATTTAGACATTTACTGCTTGAGATAAACAAGAAGCTTTATTAGTTTCAGTAGCAATTTGTTATTGTTCCTTTGTGCTGATGCAGCCTGTAAACCTGATAAGTACAGTCCTGTGACCTTGGAAAGTCTGTGGAGCAAATTTACCTCCTCCAAGATGGGTGGGTGGACAACTTCTTTGATATTTGCCAGGGCAAACAAAACAGCATCGTGGATGGTCAAGAAGATGTGACTTTGGTCCAGGCCTCCTTCCTCAAAGACTCCACCTGTGCTGATGTCATTGTACACCTGGGCTGGAGAAAGGAAAGGCACGTGGGCAAGGAGGAAAGCCAAGGAGGAGGCCTTTGAAGGTGTGTGTGGCTGGCAGTGGCCTCTGAGCTAAGGCAAGGCTGGGGTGCATAGGGAAGAAGCAGGTTTGCTGCAGAAATGAGTGCAGGCATCTATTTTGCTCCATGTTTTTTGAGATGTTCCAGCCGTATCACTTCCCAAGTGAAAGGACTGGTTTCACACCTAGAGAACAGTGTTCTTCTTTCCTTCCTTCTGTTCTCTCCTTTTCTCTGTTCTGGTTTGGTCCAACAAAAAGCTGACAGCTAACAGGATTTGTATAAAGAGCACAAAGAGATCTCCTGTCTGTCAGGAGCTCAGAGACGGGGGAAGATCACATGGAAATATGTCCTTTGTGGATTCTTACCATGCACGTTTGCCAAGAACACTTTAATCCCAATCTTCTGGTAACTGGAACACAACTAGAAGGGATGAGAGGGGAGAGAAAGGATTAATAAGACGGCTGCTCCAGCTTTGTGTTAATGCATAAAATCTTATATGAAGGCTTTATACATCCTGGGGATGCTGAAGAAGAAAAGCCACACAAACCTTCTGCTGAGGAGAGTAAACCTCTTCATATGAGCTACCCAAGAGAGCAGAAGGTACCTGTAGCTTTGCTGTGTTTGTAGCACAGAACTAACCTTGCTCAGAGCTTTTGTGCCCATGAGGTCGACAAAACACACTCCACTCATGTCCAGGATGATGGTGTGAAAGCTGATGTAGGGTGGTGCTGTCACCACAGGGTCAACATCTGCCCTGGGCATGACACTGAAAGTGCTGCCCTGCAGAGTCGTGGTGCTGCCCAGCTCCCTGGAGATGGGCACTTGCCCAGCACCATTGGCAGGTGGGTGGAAGGTGACGTAGGAGATGCTGGCACCATTGGCAGTCGTCTGGTTGTTATTGGTATCTGTTGGAGAGGTGCTTTCAAAGTCCTTCTGGAGCTCTTGCAAAGACAAGGTCTAGAGCAAAGCAGACATGCAGAGTCAGGGCAGGGCACCCATGCCAGCACAGGCAGAGCTGTGACAGGTGAAGGCATCTGTATCCACTGGCATGAGGTGTTTTAATTGTTTTAATCTGGGCTGACTCCAGCCTGGTGCTTGACTGAATGTCCCCTGGGGCTGAGTTCGTTAGATTAATTTTGC
Source organism: Xenops minutus (assembly GCA_035221455.1). Classification (NCBI taxonomy): domain Eukaryota; kingdom Metazoa; phylum Chordata; class Aves; order Passeriformes; family Furnariidae; genus Xenops; species Xenops minutus. The sequence goes on along the minus strand of JAWWEE010000069.1, from coordinate 2,889,292 downwards.
ATGATTCACGTTCACGTGCTGCAAAACTGCTCAGCCTTGCAAACCAAATGTGGCTGGGATCACTGGGAGATGGGCTTCAGAAGGGCACTTTGGAACTGAAATGCTGACAGAGATCCATCCCCAGACAAAGAGGGCAAGCCTGCTTTCTACCAGACTGGTCACCATGTTTCCATTCTAGCCATCACTGCAGCTTTCTCTCTCCCAGCCATTCCCAGTTCTCCTGCATCCTAAGGTTTTGGCTGTTGGGAGGAATGGAGATGTGGGTGGGAAGGAAAGGAAAGGAGGTGAGAGGTGAAATATGTGACCAGGAAGACAGTGCAGAAAATCCTGTGTCAGGAGGAGCTGTTTGATGGGGACTTGGGGTCTTACCCACCACACAGGAACCCGACCTGAGTTACCTTGTTCTGCTTCAATAAGAATTTCGGGAGCTTTTTTGGTGGCTGTGCTGTCCCCTTCTCCTGCCGTTTCAGATACTTCTTCCTGGCCAAGTACACTTTCCCAGGATCCACCCCAGTCTGTGGGAAAGAGAGAGTTTTCTTTGAAAAAGTCTGTTCAGCCCCATAGTTAGGGGCTGCTGTTTCTTCCCTGGTATTTCCCAGCCTGTGGCACCAGTTGTACAGCGGAGTGAGATGATCCTGATGGCAACCAAATATCTTCAGGAACTCAGGGCACCTGTACATGCAGGGAGGAAAGACTTACAGTAGCAGGATGTCCCTGTTTTGGCAGAGCTGGGATTCAGCCATAAGCTCTAAAATGAACTCACAAACAGTCCTGAAGACCAGGGAGAAGAGAAGGGGAGAGTAGAGGATGGATGTGACCATATTTCATGGTCATCTGTGGCTTAATTATCTCCATGCAGCAAGGAGCATTTGGGCTTGGCTGCAGGCACAAGTTTATTAGGGCATTGCTCACCTTGGCTATAATCTTCTCACGGAATATCTCTGAGTTGGCAAAATACAGCGGCGAGCAGTAGGTCACAATTTTAATCCCATTAACTTCATGTACCTGCAACAGAGACAAGAGCTCAGACCAGGCCTGGGTGTACCAGTGGCAAAGAACAGCACTTTGAGGATGCTTTGGCTTCACCCTACCTTGTTGTAGGCTTTTGGGTTCTTGTAGATGTCCGTGGAAGTCACTTGGCCCAGGGCAGAGCCGTTCCGGCTGCAGAAAAGAGGGGATCAGCATTAGAGTAAATGTTGCAGGGGAAGGAAACTGCTTTGATTCACATTCCACAGCAGGATTTGAAAATCTGCTTTATGAAAATACTTATATTTCATCCCTGCAGAGTCTACAGGGCAAAAAAAATAAAAAGAGTCAGCAGTTTGAGATCCCAGACTGGGAAATATTAATAAGGGGCTTTGAAGGATTAAGAAATGGTGTAAAAACTTCACGCCAGCCTCTCCACACACGCAGGGCTCACTCTTTGGATGAGCAGGGCTTTCTGCTGGGAACTATGCGGGGTGATTTTCGTGCTGGAGTGAATACCTTGAGGCTTCCCCTTGCCTTGGGATGTGCAGGGGAGTGGGAATGCAGGCAGTAAATTAGCGCCTGCCATTCCTGTTTGCACATTCCGGGGAGGACACCTGCACTCCCCCGGGCTCCTGCCGCGCGTTCCTTCGAGACACGGGCCAGAGGTCGCCTATAAAACCCTTTATTCTGCCCCTGGGAGGTTTGGTGACTCCTGTGGCTCTTGGGGCTGCACCAGTACTCACAACTGGGTATGGAAAACCACGACCAGCACGGAGAATCCCACGCCCACCGCGACTCCGTAGGGAAGGCTCAGGAAGAAAGCGGAGAGGAAGCTCACCAGCCACACCAGCTGCAGAAAGAGGAGAGCATGCCAGGTCATTTTACTCTACCAGGGACGGATGGAAAATGGACCTGTGCTGATAACCTGGGCTCCCAAACCCACATGGGATCAATAGACCGAGACCCGAATTCTCCAGAACCTGAATTCTCCGTTTTTTTGCGTGTTTTCATGTGGAACATCCTTGCTGGGAAGTTTGCCAGGAGCCCCAGTTTTTCAGGCATAAAAGCAGCCGGTGCATTTCTTCACGGCTGTACGAACACACTGCTCATTCCATCCAAAAAGGATCAGCCTGACTAGCCCAGGAAAGGCTCCTGCAGATCATACCATCTGCTGCTCCGTGGCTGCTCCCACCCCAAGAAGCTCCTGCTGGCAGTCAGAGCATTTCAGAAGGGATCAGCATCTCCCTGAAAACCTCCTGAGCACCTGCTATAAATGGCCTGAACACAGAGCAGATCTGATGGCCAAGTACGACAGAGCACCCCAAAACCTGCTTCGCCTCCAGCTCAGAGCTTGGACATTTGTCATCCTTATGTATTAGCGCTTGAGCAGCTCCCTCCATATGAAATTAGTCCTGTCCCAGCACATAAACATGCCCTCTGAGGATCATTATCAGGTTATTTTAATCCCATCCTCAACACTAATGAAACCTAACTTTGACCTTGGACAAATCAGGGTAAATTTGATGACTTCAGCATCCTGGATTGTGTGTATAAATGCCCAGGAAGGGCTTCCCTCCATCTGGGCTTCATGCTCTATCTGTGCAATTAGTTGTCCTGAAACACAACCAGCCTTAAGGTGATGAACCCCAATGGTCTGACAACACCCAGAAGCACTGTTCCACATTTTGGGACAGGACACAGAATCTAGTTCAAATTCCAAGGAGATTAAGGTCATGGGAATCTCGTTCACTGCATTGGCATCTGCCTGGTCTCCACAGTCCCTGCACCAACCATCTCCACTCAGTTCTCTGTACCCTCAGGTGCCTGCCCAGGCTTTGGGTTGGGGTCTCTGAAGCCCATGGGGTCAGTCTGTGCTCCCCTCTGGTAAAGGGCAGTAACTTCACTGCCCTCACATGAACTGTCAGAGCCGTCAGACCTTCCATCCTACCCAGCAGGATCCATTCAGAGATGTGCTCAAGCTGCCAACCCATCCCTCCTCCAGCACCTGTTTGAACAGTATTTTGGGAAAGCTCTTAAAGACTCAGGTCAGCCCCTCTGGAGTCCTGATGCCTCGGATAAGGTGGTTTGTCGGGACCTGACAGGATATTGGCTCAGTGTCCACACACACCTCTCAGCCGTGGGAGTCCTGTTCAAACAGTGTCTTTTTATGTCAGACATTTCCAAATTCCGTTCTCACTCCCCCGCACCCCCTGCCTGGGTTTATACATCAACCAGTGCCTGGAGTCCTTATCACTCTGAAGGGCTCTCCTCACCCTGGAGGGCTATTGTGTGAGTTTTCAAGTCATGACTCCCAGATATTGAGCAGGGCCGGTTTGGCTAGTTCTGGGCAAACAGGCTCCCGCAGTTGATTGGCATTTAAACACAGCAGGTAATAGTTCAGTCCGCTCTGATATGTGCTCTGAGCACCAGGGTGCTCAGCTGGGCAGGACAGGCTCCTCAGGGTGGTGAGGGGTTGGAAGCACCATCACAATGAGAGAGAGAAAAACCCACCTCCTGCAAGGGATTCACACCCCTAAATGCCCCCCAAAACCTGCTGGAGTCTCACCTGCTCATCCTGCCCTGGCCCCACACAGCCCTGGGCTGAGCTGCCAGGTGAGGCAGGTGATGCCTCCCAACACCCCAGGCACTCACACAGTCCAGCTTGCTCTTCTTCCACAGGTAGAAGGGATCAGCCAGTTGCTTGAGGGAGTTTTTCAGGTTCACTGCAATGAGGGCTCCCAGGACAGACTGTGGAGGAGAGGGGGTGGTGTCAGCCAGGATGTGGATGTGCCACGTTTGGCACCAGATGCTTTCTGCAGCATCTGCCCTCCTTGGTGCCGATCCCACAAGGAAATGGGGAAGGCTGATGCTCACAAAGGTCTTGCATGAATCTAAACAGAGCAATTTGGACTATTGTCTGACTATAGTTTAGACTGTTATTTAGACTTATATTTGCCCAGAAAAACTGTGGCTGTCCCATTGCTGGAAGGTCATGTTGGACAGGGCTTGGAGCAAGCTGGTCTAGTGGAAGGTGTCCCTGCCCATGGCAGTGTGTGGAATGAGCTTTAAGGTCCCTTCCAACCCAAACCATTCTGCAATTCTGTGATTCTTTCTTCCAGAGCCTCAGTGCAGACAGGTTCCCAGGCCAGGAACAGCCTCCCCTGTGCAGCAGTTTGCATCAGGGCTTTTTTGGAGCCAGACTGTGCCTTTGCCTGGGTGTGTAGAGCCTGTGTCGCAATGGCCCCGCTGCTTGCACAGATGTTTATGTTACCTTTGGAAGAGGTTCCAGGTAGATTCCCAGAGACAACATGGTCACCATAACCACCAAGGCCACAAAGAAACTTGCCACCTGCAAAAAGGAAAGAAATCACTCCAGCAAACAGCAGGGTCTTCCTAAACATCCCTTGGGATCTTTCCCCTCCTGCAGCCAAGGGCACAACTGGTCACTGCAGTATTTTATGTGAGCAGGTGATTGCTTCTGAAAATAGGCAGGCTGTTGCAGATCTCACAGATAACCCCAAACTTCCCTCACTGGTAGCTCTGAGAACCAGACTGGGAATGCAGATTGACAGCTCTACATCTGTGACCAATCCAAAAAACCACCCAGGGAACAAAATGGGGTTGGGGAGGAAGCAAATTCTGCTTTAACAACAGCAACATGAAGCACCCATATGTGAAGCTTCTCCAGAACCTGCACAGCCACGTCAGGCTGGCAGCTCAAGGGTTTGTGCTCCAGGAGGGTCATGGAGGGAAGAGAGGAGGAGGAAGAGGAGAAGGAGGAGGAGGAGGAGGAGGTACTAACTTGGGATTTCGCTCCTGCCCCATCCACGGCGAGTGTGACAGAGAGAGCACAGCAGATCACGTGGATTTTGAAGAAGGATCCAAAGAAGTTGCTGCAGCCCAGGGCCAACATTTCCTGTGGAGATGTGGAATATGGTCATCAGCACAGCTGCCTGTCCTGCTAATGACTGTGAGCGGCCAGGCAGGAGAGCAGGTGCCCGAGTCTGGGGTCTGTGTGGCCAGGGAAGGTTCCCTGCAGAGTGTCCCAGACCCTTTCCTTTCAGGAAGAGCTGGGATGGGCTCTGCTATAGCAGGGAAACCTGGAAGCACAATTCCACATAAACACGTTGTCATCTGTTGACACACTAAGGGCAGGGCTCCATGTGGTATGTGTGGCTGTTATTGAAAGCTGCCACTGTGCCAGTGATGACAAAAGAGGATTATTTAATGTCCTGCCTCCCACAGTATCTAGGTGACACACCAGGAATCCAGGTCTTTCTCTGCTCACTGAGAAATGCATGTGCCTCGTTGTGCTTCAACAACCTGCCAACACGCTGTCTGTGCCAGCAGAACCCTCGGGTCTGGAGGGAGGGCAAGGCAGAGAGCTGAGCCTAAGGCTCCCTTCCCTTTAGCAGGCTCTCTGCAGCCCATGGGGGACGTGTCTGCTGTGTCCTTTTGCCCCTCACATGGCTCCCTGCCACGCCAGCCTGCCAGCAGAGCAGAGCAGCACGTCTGCCTCGAGCACAGCACGTTTGAATGCTTTTCCCATTCATGCCATGAGGTTTTCCCTTCACGCCCCAGAGCAAAGGGAACAGCCCCTGGCTGCTCCTCCCAGCCCCACAGAGCCTCTGCCTGCTCCTCCCAGCCCCAGCATCACCTGGTTGGGGTCCACATCATAGCCATGCTTGGCTGCCAGTGTCCTCCCCATGGCCAGGTTGATCACGTAGCCCACGATGGCCAGGGAGAAAGCGGTGCCAATCATGTCCTTCCACTTGCTCACCAGGGGCAGGGTGGGCTCTGGGAACCTGCAGTGGGAGCAGAGGGGAGAGGCAGCTGTGACACGAGTGTCTGTGGGCTGGTGAGGTGGGTGAGGAGCTGGTGTGTTCAGGAATGACATAATCCATGTCTACACAGCTCGAATGGATGGGGGTGGTTGTGTAACAGTGGAGCCTGACAGTCCTGGAAGGGGACTGTCACTCAGCAGGGAAGAGTGAGGTGTTTTCCAGGTTGCAGGAGGAGGAGGAGGAGGAAGGAAAATTGTCTGGAAGATGAGTCAGAGGTGCACATGCACTTACCCCATGCTGATCTTCCCAACTATTGGCATGCCATACTTCTCGGGCATGTTAAAGCTGCCAGAGATTGCAGTTGCAACTATTACCTGAAAGGTCAGAGAATAAAGAGCAGTAAGCAGGGAGAGCTGAGCTGGCTCAGAGCACTAATCTTGCTGTGCCCCCAGAGCTGACAGAATGAAACCAGCACCAAATTTGGGCTAGGAAAGGAGGGAACAGTCCCAGCAGGAGCTATGTTCCTCATCCTCAGCACCACCAGGATGCAGGTACAGCCTAACAGGGATGAGCTGGGCATCAGGGGTGTCCTTCATGAGGATGGCCTAATTTCTGACCCCAGGCCATGTGGGGGCATGTCATATTCACTGTGTAGATGCTCCACATGATGAGTCTGCTGTGAGCAGCAGTGTCCCAGGGCTGTAAGGTGAGGGGAGGGTCCAAGGGACAGCCTGGGTGTCACTTACAATGATGATCTCCATGGGGATGGGCATCCGGATCTTCTTCATGTACTTTAGGTTAAGCTCCTTGACAATGATCAGGAGCACAGCACTGACCAAGGCATAGACCAGGGCGGCCAAGTTGGTTTTGGGCAGACCTTTACAAATGTCAATGAATGTCTGAAGGGGAGAGAAGAGGAGAAGGGGTCACACGGAACCAGAGACTCTGGACAACACGGACAGCACAATGGAGAGCACTTGTTACCATAATCACTGCAAACACCCTGAGATGTGATGGCAGAAGTGCAATAAACCCTCTGCTGAGGGACCAGCCACCAGCCCTGGGCCTGTGCTGGTGGTTCAATGCAGTTCTGGCTGCATCACTGGAGGTTGCATCCATGGAAGATGCAGGAAATCCCAGGAATGGGCAAACCCGCTCATAGGGAGTTTCCTTTGACAACAATTGTAAAGACAAAGCAATGCAGTTCATCTTCTCCCCAAATCCCAGACCCATTTCATTATTTCTCATTTGAAACTCACAGACTCAGGTAATGCCCTGCAGACAGCAGCAACCCGAGTGTGCAGGGCTGGGCTCAGGGATCTATTCCCCTTCCCTCCACCCTGCCCTGCTCTCCGAGCCCCCCTTGCCCTCCCAGGGGTGGCAGTGATGCCCGAGGTGTGGTGGAAGGTGTCTGCCCAGAGCACCCACTTACGTAGACGATAGCTAAGGGCCCGGTGTAAGACGGGACTGTCAAGCCGAAGACGTACTTGAGCACGGAGATGAGGATCTGCAGCCCTGCTGCTGTCATGAAGCCCCTGATGAAGGACTCGGAGAGGTAAATGGCAACGAAGCCGAACTGCACGAAGCCCAGGCACAGCTAGGGTGGGACAGACAAGGCTTTGTTAGAGCTGTGACAGCCTGAAATGATGAGGTGCAGAGCTGCAGAATGTTGGGCAGGCTGTCCTGGAGCAGGGATGGGGAGAGGAGAGCTGTCCTGGAGCAGGGATGGGGAGAGGAGAGCTGTCCTGGAGCAGGGGTGGGGAGAGGAGAGCTGTCCTGGAGTAGGGGTGCGGAGAGGGAAGCTGTCCTGGAGCAGGGATAGGGAGAGGAGAGCTGCTGGTATGAGCAGGCTGTCCTGGAGCAGGGATAGGGAGAGGGAAGCTGTCCTGGAGTAGGGATGGGGAGAGGAGAGCTGCAGGGTGTCATCACTGCCTGCCATCCTGCCCTCACCCTTGGCTGGTCCCTATGAAGATTTTCACACTGAGACCAAAGTGAGGGTGGGATCCCCTCAAAACTCTCTTTTGAGAAGTGGGACCTCTTCCAGCATCTGCTACCGCCATGTGTGCTGCAGGGAGAGCTTGGCTGACTCTGGGTGGGCCAGAGGACACAGCAGAGGGGGTGCAGCGAGTCCCTACCTGTATGATGGCTGTCAGGCAGGCTAAGGTGGCAGAGATCTCCAGCCTGGCCGCCTCCAGGGCCGTGGTGTTCACACTGGTCTCATTGGTAGTGTGGTTGAAGTACTGGAAGTCCGACTCTGGAGCCAAGTCATTGCAGATGTTGCCAACAATAATGCTGACGACAGCAAAGGTACCTGCAGCACGACACAGTGAGGTCAGGAGCTCTCTAGAGAGAGTCCTGTCCTCGAAGGCAGTGGGGCAGGTTGGGCTGTGCACACCGAGTCACCCGGACTGTCACCAGCCCCACAGTGGGATGTGGCCGTGGTTCAGTGGGGTGAGACCCTGCTGTGCAGCCAGAATGGGGGATCCCATAAACCCCTGACAGACCAAACATCTCCGTTCTGGGACACACAGAGGATTCCCAGCCTGTATTTAACTGTTTTGTGCACAAAATTGCTCTGCAGCCTCTTACCTGGCACCATCTGATGGATTCCCCCAAGGAAGAAGTATGTTACCAAAGGGAAGAAGGAGGAGTAGAGCCCATTGACAGGAGGTAGATTGGCCAGGAGAGCGAAGGCCATCCCTGGAAAACAAAAGGGAAATGGGCACTGCAGGGAAATATAGGGACAACCAGGTTGGAGGTAGAGCTTGGGTTCAGAAATGCTAGTAGTAAAGGCAGGTAATCCCCCCAAACTGGGCATCAGCATCATCAGCAGACCTTGAACTGGCAAACTGTTATCCCCTTTTGGAGACACAGAAAATCAGCATTTCTCACCTTGTGGCACTTGAATCGTCCCCGCACTGAGCCCACCAAGGACATCAGGCAAAATATAGTCCTTAATTTTGTACTTGGGAAGCCACACGAGGATTGGGAACAGGCGAAAGAGGGTGAGTTTGAATCTGGTAGCTGAACATCTAGAGGAGATATGAAAAATAAAAGCAAGTGAGTAAAGAAGGGAGGAAGCAGGTGGGCTGGGAAGTGAGCAAGGAAGGATCTTCCCAGGAGTGTCTCAACCTCTCTCCTCCACCAAATCCTGAGCCCAGAGCTTGGGGCACTTCCCTGCCCTACAAGGGCAAGAGTGTTGTGGTTAATTAGCTGTACACCCCATGGAGGGTTATTGTGGGCACCTTCCTGACATGGTGGGAGATCCCCAATGCTGCCACAGCTGGAAGCTGCAAGGAATGAAGGATTTAGCTCCCCAATATCCTACTCCTTTTCAGACAGGGGATAGGTGAGCTGTGAGGAGGAAACACAGCTCATACATTCATGGACAGTTGCAAAGAGCCAAAGATGAACCTTTTCAGGTGTTTGGTCACAAAACCCCTCCAAGTGTGTCTGAAAAAAGAGTGTTGCTGGGTTGACACATGCAACATGTCACATGCATGTTCTCTCTTTCTTATATTACTGCTTCCTTTTTCTACTGAATGGAGATAGATTTCCAAGAAAGGTATCAGCAGTTATTAACCTTTATTTGCATAATTATACATGTCTCTTTAAAGTGGCATTGGTTTTAATCAGAAAGCTGATAAAAGGAAATTGCAGGTGAAAAGCTTAAAAAAAAAAAGCACACACCAATACCTACATCACCAGTTGTGCTTTTATCACTGTTAAAAAACCCCTTGGGAAACAAAACCCCAAATCCCTAATGCACTCAGTGCAAACTGTTCTGCTGATTTGCCTTCCAACCCAACCCAACAGCGAAGAGAGTCACCAGTTTCACTCACTTGAGTACAATTTGCATTTCTCCCATGCCTTGCATCCATCAAACCCCTGAAGATCACGGAGAAGCCTTCCCAGGATAAAAATGGGACCTACATCCCCAGGTCTGAATTAATCCCCAGCTCCAGACTGGTTTGCATTTAGCCCAGCTATAGAATTCTGTGTTACCTGAAAAGGCTTCTCAGCTTTTCCCCAATGGGGTAAGTTCTGGTTTTCTTCTCAAACTCCTCGTCGAAGAGGCTGACGGAGTACGCGGGGCGTTCGATGACATAGCGAGGCCTGGCGTGGCTCATCTCTGGATCATTGAGATTTTTCCCAGGAAAAAAACAAAAAAAGCAGAGCCAAGAATGTGACTGGAGCTGGCCCCACCTGTGCTATAACAGACCGGACACCTCCAGCGTCTGGGAGCCCTCCCCGAACTTCTCCACCCTAAATAGTTTCCCCGTGGCGCAGAGGCAGGTCCTGGGAGTGGCTTCTCCAGCTCCAGGGGCTGCTGCTCCCAGCACAAGGAGCTTTCCCAGCTCCTTGGAGGTGATGCTGCTGAGTGATGCCATGCAAAGGGGACCCAGCCGTCCTGGATCGCCTGGCGGGCGGGCAGGGGTGTTAATCCTGGCTCTGCCTCTTTGCCTCGGGCAAGTGACCTTTCTCATGCCTCAGTTTCACAATCGGTGGGGTTGGTTGGCAAGACTTTGCAAGGCTGGGCAGCCCTGACATGGTTTGCAGGGGTAGGTGCTGGCACCACGATCAAAGGCTGCCCCGGTCCGAGGTGTTCCTGCCACACTGCCCAGTCCCATCAGCATTCCAGAGCCTTCCCAATCCTCTCCTGCCCTGAGAGGCTGTGGATGAGCCCTTGGTTTACTCTAGGAAGTGATGTGCAGAGAGATAACTGTTGCTAATTCATTTCAGTGATGAAGATGCCAAAACATCTGGGCAGACTAGTCCTGTCCCGTATCTGGGTCTCACCAGGGAGATGATGAACTCCAGAGAACCCTTATTTTACTATTACCAGCCATGCCTGGGAAGAGGAGAGAATCATCCCAAACTGGCCGGGCTGGGAGGGGAGGGAGGAAGTGGTCAGGTATAAAACAAGGATCTTGGTAATTATTTGTGGTTTGGCGTGTATCTAAGTGGGTCATTGCCCAACACAGGAGGAGAGGAGGGGGTGGAAAAAACTGATGATTCAGGGAGGAGAATGCATCAAGGAACAACATCCAGGTTGCTGAATGTACCAGAACCTCCTCTTCCCTGGAGTCAGAGCACACCTTGACACCGGGATGAGCAAATGTCCATCCCTGACTGATGTCAGCCCTCACTAATGAGCAGCTGCCTCGCAGTGGGGGCTGGAGGACAGGAGCACTATGGGCAGAGTGGCCCAGCACACCAGGGCAGGAAGGAAAGTATGATGCAGGCAGCCGAAACTTTGGGGAGGATTTAGGTCAACAGAATCATTATGCAAATGGGAGCTAATGGGTTTAGAAAGGGAGGGCATCAACCGCACTCCTTTAGAGATAACAGGGACAGTCGAGTGTCCTTTGCTGTAAAACAGCTCTGGCAATGGGGTGTTTCTGATTCCAGGCTCTGATCTGCACCTCGGGGCTCGGGGGGGACCCCAGACCAGGGCAGTGAAGAGACAGCTCCCAGAGAGAGGAGACACATCCCTTGTCCTGCACTACAGGGTGCCTGATCCAGTGCCCTCTGCAGGAATGCTCACACTGCCATCCCTACTGCTCTTTTTCACCAGGAGATACCTTTCCAAGAGCAAAGACAAGCTTTACCTTTGGAGGGTTGGTGCAGGCTGAGACTGAGCAGTGTCCCAGGCTCTTCCCAGTCCCCACACTCATGCCAAAAGCCTGTCTGATAAACAGTCATTCAGTTTTCCCATATCAGTGTACATGTCTTCTCCCTGCCTTCCAAATCCCGTGGCTGAGCAGGTTCCCAGCCTCTCTCCCAGCCCCACAGCTCTGCTCTGAATTTCAGGTTCTCCCTCGTGAATATTTTGTAGCCCAAGTCCAGACTCAGCAACAGCTTCTCAGGGGTGATAAATCCACGTGAATTTCTGGTGCAGGAAGGCTCCCTGAACTATATTTCCCAGCTCCATCCCTGGCCACAAGACAGAGCCAACCAGCCCATTAGATCCCAGCTCTCTAATGAATTTCCCCCGCTGAGAGAAAGCACTGGCAATCAGGAAAAATAATAAACAAAGCACGTATAGATGGAAAAATATCCCCATGATTAAATTCCATCTTAAACAAACAGGCTAATGATGTCAGCGTCTCGGACAGAGTCAAGTTCTTGACTTGGCTTATCACTGGCCTTGCCCTAGATCAAACAGCAGCTCGAACCTTTGAGATTTTGGAATTAAAGAGCACGAGCTGTGTGACTGCTCCTTGAACAAAAGGCAAAGCCAGCTGTCCTGGTGTTGATGGGATAAGACCACAGCAAGCTGCTGAGCTGGTTTAAATCCTGCAGCTGGGGCAGGACCCCAGAGCAATACCAGGAGTGTGGAGGGAAAAGCAGAGTGCCAGTCACTTGCTGCATTTCAGAGACCAGGTTTTTCAAGATTTCTGTTCCACTGTGGGCATCAAAATAAAGGACAAAGTCAGGGGGAAGATCTCCAAGTGCAGAGCCCATGTCCCAAGCTTTTCAGGAAGCCCATTCATGCAGTGTGTTGGCTGGAGTGGGTGATGCTCAGAAATGTAAAGTGTGACCTCACTGAGTCTACTGGGACCTTGTGACACGCTGAGTACATAAATGTGATGTGATACTTGGAGCAAACAACAAATGAAACCAGAACTGCTTCACTCCAACAACGTGATGTGGGTGAATAATATTGGCCCAGCAGGTCATGAGCCAAGTGTCCCACGGGTCCCTACCTGGCCAATCCCAGCCCTGCCAGTCCCAAACCAGTCAAGGACCTTTTTTCTCAGAGTTCATCTTGCAAACACACTTACTAAGCTCTTATCTTCTGTCCCTGTGTTGGTGATAGCTGTGTTTGGGAAGAGGAAAGTCACATTGAGGTTCCTGGCTGGTGTTGATAGGAGCCACTGGCACAAAGCCACCTTCCTGTCCTGATGTAGGCATAGAACAGGCACTCCAGTCCAAGGAGCGAGTCAAGATTTGGTGGGAAAACCACCTGGTCACTGCTTTATGTGTGACAAGAGGGTCCAAACTGACCCCAGTGCAAAAGGTGGGCATTCAGGGAATGCCTCTGCTGCATTTTAGGGACCAAAAAGATCAGAGCTCTTTAAATAATGTTTTCTCCTTTGCCTGCCCCCTCTCCATCCCCCTTCTCCTTGCACAAGGCGATGCACACCCAGCCCTCCGTGCTGATTGCTGGGGTTCAGAGGTCTGCTCTCTTCCAAATCCTGGGTGAATCTTCATCCAAAACACCTCCCTCCCAGCTCCATTGCCCAAGAAAGGGTCATAAAAGCAACTCTCCCCTACCCCAAGAGACAAGGTCTGCCAGGAAAAGGCAAGCACAGGTGCAAGGGTTTGGTTGCAACACCAGGACAAGGTCTTGACTCCTGTTTCCCTGAATCAGTGCCTTCAGCACTGTGTCCACCACGACTCCCACCTCCCTGCTCCCTGCAGGTGCCATGGGAGCCCTGGGGCAACACAGGGAAAAGCCCTGTGTCTTAAGGGTCAGGAGAGGAAAGCATCACCCCCTGCCCTGAAATCTGCATGGCATGGGCATGGGCAGGGTGGCTGCAGTGCCAGGCTCTGTGGTGCCAGGTGTTGCAGTGCCAGAAGTGGAGATGGCAGATATTTCAGTGCCAGGCTCTGCAGTTCTGGATGCTGCAATGGCAGGTATTTCAGTGCCAGGCTCTGCAGTTCTGGATGCTGCAATGGCAGGTATTTCAGTGCCAGGCTCTGCAGCTCTGGATGCTGCAGTTCCAGGTGCTTCCCCCTGCCTGAACCCTACCTCACCCTCTTGCCACACATCCACTTCCCTCTCTCTTTCACTCCTCTTGTGTCCAGCAGGGCTCAAAAAGCACCCAAGTAGGAGGGAAAGGAGGTTTCTGCTGTCAGTCAGTCAGTCAGTAAGTTCAGGTATTTCAGAAGGATGTATAATTCACTGATCATCCCAGTGGATCTGCCCCTGCACTCCCAGATATTTCACTCCCTCCGACCTCCTGGCATCAGGCACGTGCCAGGACTGAAGCCAGCTGATGGACCACACCAGGAACTCACCACCAAGGGACCCCTGGCATGTTCATTCAGGTTAGAGTCTTCCCCTGGGCTTCTTGGGCACAAATTTTTTGCTCACACATTGATCCATTTCATTTTGTTTTACCTTTTGGCTCTGGATGGCCACAGCCTTCATCTACAAGTGAACTGGTTCAGGAAGAAAACACCTCGCAGTTGTGAGGTGGAACCACATTTCTGGCACAAGTGTATTGCTAAAAACATCTTTGCCTGGTAATCTGGGCAAGGGGAAGAGGCAGAAGCAGGGAAGCAGTGGTTGTGTTCAGGGGTCTGATGCCACACACTGGGCACACACATTTGTCCTTGGGTATTTATCCTTTTCTTAACCTTTGCCTGTTGGAATAGAAAAGGCTGATGCTAGGAGAGCATGTAAATCAGCCATGAAAGATATCCTATCCCCAAAAGAACTTTAAGCCTCAGAAAAGGCAAAATGCCAGAATCCATAAAGTTCCACGAAGAACCATCATGATGGCTGGCGGAATAGAAGCCAGAGGGAGAGGGAGAGTGTGAAGGAGGCAGAGAGGTGCCAGGAGGTGCTAATGGACCCTGACACACCTTGGGGAAGCCCAGAGGGGGCTGTATGGCACAGTGCAGGGCCGGGAGGAGACATCCCTGCTTCCCTCCAGCTCCCACCTCCCATCCCTCTGCACCGCGGCTTTCAGTCCCCCTCAGCATCTGCCGTGCCATTCCTGCGCTCCTGCACTTCTGCCACGGAGCAGCCAGGCACTAAATCACTGCTTTCTTTCTGTTCAGATTAAATATTTGGAGTGTTAAATAGGTGATTTCCATAAGGCAGATGGCCCTTCTCTTGCTGTGAGTGACCCAGCCCAGCGCAGGCACCGGGCAGGAGCTGTGCTCTTGTGCTGCTGGCGCTGGGCCGGTGCCAATGTTTGATGTACCACTTCACACGAGTTTCTAACCAAACTAGCTCTCTGCTTGGTAACCAGAATAATAAAATCTGCAGACATCTGCCAGCTACTGAAGGTGAAGCCAAAGTGTTTGGCTCGAAGGGTGTTTATTAAGTAAAATGCTTATATTCAGCTGTGCTTTGTAGCGTGGTTGTGGGTGAGCAAAGCCTGTGGGCATGGGGGGCTCTGCCCTGCACTGGCACAGGGGTGCCAGAGCCCGCATTGGGCCCTCTTTTGCTGTGATTTGTTTGATTAACCCACTTGTTCCCAACCCCACCCCAGCTCTCCATTACTCTCGTGGCTGCATCCACACCACAGCTTTCCCAGGAAAGGTTGGGCTGGGGTGAGGCTTTGGGCACATGGCCTGGGGTGCTGCCTTTTGGGGTGTCTACCCAGCCCATCCCAGTGATCCCAAAGCCACCAGCACCCCTGCCCTGCCGTCCCCATGGGGTGTCCCCTTGCTGAGTGTGGCAGAGCCATTGATGGGGTCAGGCTGCCCGTTCCTTGGCAGGCAGAGAGCATTGCCTGATCTTGACAGCATCTCAGCCTCTCCCCTGGGAAGTGCTGTGTCCATCCTCCCCTCCCGCTCCCTCAGCAGACAGAGCAGTTGGGATGGGGAGGAGAGAAGGTTGGAAAGGGCATTTGACAGGAGAAGTGAGGCTTGGTTGTCCCTCACTGCCCCAGTCTCTGCTCTCCACATGCCTCTGACACAGAGCTTGCCCTCTGCCTTTGAAGAGCAGGTGGGCAATGCAAATCCAAAGAAATTAAAAAGTTTGCAGACTGCAGCGTTCTTGCAGTGCCTGCAAACACTGATCCACATCCTCCCCTCCCCTGTGGATTTGCTCTTGGAGAAGGAAAAACACCTCTGAGGTCACACTGTCCATCCTGTCCCAGAGGTAAAGGATGGGACAGCATTTCTGTACTGGGAATATCTGACCTGGAGCAGAAATACTGGGTGACCAGCAACAAATGTCACTCCAAGGACTTATCTTCAAGGAAAAGGAGGACAGGTCCCCAGCTCCAGGTTTCAGCCTGCTTACAAATAAGGTGTGGACAAATTTTATCAGGGCAGAGCAGAAAGCATCCCAGTTGCGTGAATTTCTGACGTGGAGAAATCATGAGGGGATATTTCCTCTTTCTTATATAGGAAGGAGCCTTCCAAACTGGACCTGAACATCCCATGAGATGGCTCTGGGAGGAGCTGGAGACCCTGCACTCAGTCTGACAGGTCTCAGCCTGGGAACACTTCTTATTCCTGATCTTAAAATTCCCTCCTAAGCTGATTTTGTGCCTGCAGCCAGGCCTCCATGCCCCAGGATCCCTTGTGCAGCCAGGACCCCTTTCCTAGGTTAGATTCCTGGGCACAACGAGTGCTCCTCAGCCATTGCCAGCTCCACATCCCTTCCCACTATACCTGGGTGTGCAATATGTGATTTGGGCTGCAGCATCCTCAGGGCAGGGACCACTTTACATAGTCCCAGGCACAGAAAGTTCTGGGTCATAACAAGGACCCAGGAACTGAGGGTGTCTCATCAGTGTTGCCTCTCCTATATCAGGCAAATCCCTCCACAGATCTCAGCAGCAACCAGACAGGATAAGATGGCAGGATTTATTCCAATCATAATTAATTCACATATTTGGCTCTTCCAGCCTCCCTTCATAAATCAAGCTGCTGGATCATTGGTGTTGCTAATTCCTCAGTAAATCTGCCGCCGTCAATCCCCTTTGCGGGAAAGAAGGGAGGAAAAGAGGAGGAGGGGGGGAAGAAGAAAAGGAAGTACCAGTTCTCCAAATACTGCAACTCACACCCAGTGGCTGTGCACCCGGAGTGTAAACCCCCCACGCCCACCCAGACAAAGAGCCCGATTGTTGGAGGGGTTACCTGCAGATGTGGCAGGAGAGGTGCTCCCAACGAGGTGTGCAGAGGTCTGCGCTCAAATGAGCCAGTGAGTCATTTATAAATCACCTCAGTCAAGGGGACCGAGGGCTGTGCTCGGCGCCTGATTGGCTTGAGGAGGTAATTGCAAGCTTGTACACCCGGGCTAAGCCCAGGAGATAGCCAGGGGAGATAAGGGGAGATCTGAAGAGGCAGAAGAGCTTTTGGGATGTCCCCCCTCAGCCCACCTTTCCCCGCTCTGTTTGATCCCCTTCGCGAGTCCCTCTGTGCTCTGGGTGACAATAGCCCATATTCAGTGTCACCCCAGGCCCCCTCCCTCACCTGCCATGGACCTGGGGCAGCAGAAGATGCTTTTGTTGGCCATGGTGGGCAGCGACTCGCCGGCCTTTGAGCTCTGGCCGACTCTCCGCCTCCGGGACGGACAATGGTGCGCTTTGTGCCAGCGCCAGACCCCGCTGCCTGGGCTTTGAAGATGGGATTGGCAGGGGAAAGCAGTGTCTTGCTCATTACCAGGTTCAAAGGGATGTGAGGGGTGGGAAGGGGAAGCAAAGCCCCGCTGCCTGCCCAGAGGAGAGGGCGCAGGCGGCGTTCCCCTCGTTGGGGAAGAGCTGGAAGTGGGGATGTGCCATTGAGGAGCAGGCTGGGCTATCTCTCATCAGCCTCGCAGGCACGGTCCCCAGGCAGCAGCCACACCTCGCCACGTGCTCCTCTCCAGCAGGGTTTGACAAGTTCTTCAGGCGCCCCTGGCAGTGGACAGGGATGCAGAGGGGAGGTGCCGGCATGGGCTGGCCGGGAGCTGCACACTGGGAGCTCAGGAAGATGCTGGTGTCTTGGAAGAGGCAGCGTTTCCAGCTGGAGAAGATGCTCTGTGTGTGGCAGAGAGCAGCCAGCCCAGGCTGGGGGACAGGGCTCATCCCCTCCTGCCACTGTGTCCCCAGCCCATGGTAGCATCACTGTGCCAAGGTGGGTCCAGGCTCCCAGTCTCCTTTCCTCTCCTCCCAGAGGGATTCCAGAGTGCAGGAGCCAGGTCAGGATGCCACAGATGATGAGATGGACAGGGAACATTAGCAAGGGATGTCACCAAAGGAATTGGCCACCAGAAGGAAGCTGTGAGGGGTTGTTTGCTGTGGAAGAATTGATCTTTCTTGTTCTCACTGTCCCCAAGGACAACTTGACATGAGCTGTTTATGGGGATGGCTCTGGTGCCCTCCCTGTATGACCCACCACACCGGGATGTGCTGCCACCTCTGAGCATTTGTGGCCTGTGTGTGTGGGAAATGATGGAAAAAGGGAGCAGGGAGAGGAGCAGGGCACACATGGCTGGGGTGGGAGGAAGGGAGAAGGCAGCATTGTGGCCTTTGCTCGCTCCCAGATGCTGTCAGAGTAAAAATCTCTGGTACCCTGTGCATGCTCGAGGCATCAGCATTTACTGCCAAGAAACCTCATCTTACACAGATCAATCACTGTGCCCAGAGCATGCCAAAGGAACACCCTGCCAGAGGGTGCCAGAGGGACGGGGGCTGATTCATTGCCATCTGACAGACAGAGGTAATAATTGCCAGCAGTTATCCTGTAAATATCATTAATAGGTCATTTCCGAGTGGTTTTGGTTGTTTGGGTTTTTTTTAAAGGGCAGCTTGATATGTGTGAGCCCTTTGAAATGGAAATACCTGACATGGCAACAGGACCAGCCCTCGAGTGGTCACTGTGGTCCCTGTCAGGGGGAAATCCAGGGAAAACAGAGCTCAAGCACCCACAGTCCCAGGCACAGGGATCCTGCTCACCATGGAAAGAGGGGAAACAGCATCTCTGCTGCAGCACTGATGCTAAACTGCCTGGGTGATGCTAATTAATGTCCGGGGTTAATTAGCCATAATGCTAATGCCAAAAGGTACGTTTTTTGCCATCATTGAACTTTTGCTAGCAAAGCTCCACCAAGGAAGGATTATTTTTCCCCTCACTTTCCCAAACTGAAATCCCAGTGTGGAGCTGGAGAAGTGGCCATGGGCATGGCAGGTAAATAACCTGTTGGAGATGAGTATCTGAGCTTGGAATAGGACCCCAGCATCCCAAATTTCAGCTTCCACTCTAATCACCAGCCTTTGGAAAAGAGAAGCTGCCAAGCAGAGAGGATGTACAGCCAGCCTGTGCATCCAGAGGGGACAGGTCTCACCTTGGGGACCAGCCCAGCTTCATTTTAGTCTAGTTGGTATGAAAGGCAGAATTCCAAAGCTGGCTCCCTGCACGAGTGAAACAGGAACAGCTGGTGCTCCTCATCCTCTGAGCTGCTCTTTGCATCAGGCCCTGGGCAGGTGTGTTGTGTAGGGTCAGCACTGGGATATCAGGTCCATGGGAATGTCACAGATCCCTGGCACAGACTGTAAATGCAGTTACACTGGGATACAGAACCACTCCAGTCAAAGCAGTGCAGTTGCTGGGACTTGGACTGGGATACTGGCAGGGATGGAGTCCAGCTGGTTGGGTTCTTACCCAGCCAGCACTGGCAAAACCCAAGGAAGTTCTCAATCCTGTACAAGGCAATTTGCTGACAGGAATGACCAGCAATTTGCCCTTCAGGCTCTGTCCCCTCCAAATCCAGGTGTCCCTCCTGCACAGACAGACTCACCACTGGCTCCTGCTCCTTGTGGGAAGAGCTGCTATTCCAAAGTCCTTGTGGGTGTGATCAGGGTACAACAAGGTCTTGGTCTATGGAGAACCCAGCCCTGTGCAGCCACTGATGGGCTTTGGTCATTTCTTGCACGGGAGGGGCAGTCCTGGTCAAATTCCATTTGCAGTAACTATAACTTGGATTCTGCCTCTTTCTGCTTTGGCCAAACTCACCATGTGTGGCCAAAAGATGTGTCCACCAACAGACCAGGCAGGATGATGTGCAGGTCATGGATGAGTGTCTGGGGAACACTGGGATGTCTGGGAAGCACCAGGACATGGAAAGACACGCACAGGGACTTGCCCAAGCCTACTGTGGAGCCCTGGGTGCACAGAATGCTGAGTTGTTAATTTTCTGGGGAGATAGCAGCATTCCATGTGCTGGAATGTGTGGATTTATTTAGAGGTGATTAATATTAGCAGATATACTGCCCTTAATGAGGGCAATAACAATTCAGTGGAGCCCTGAGGTTACTGTCAACAGGGAAAGGCAGCACAGGCAGGAGCCAGAGCCTGGGATGGAGGTGATGCAGATGGAGCAGGGCAGCCAGCTTTTGTGGGGAGAATCTGGTGCTTCCAGGTGGATCTGGGAGGCTCTGAAGATGTTGAGAGATGCTGGGAGGTTGCTCCACATGGCTGATGTGTCACCCAGACTGTGACACCTGCACAGGGGCCAGCTGGAGTGTCCTGCTTCCCTGGCTGTCCCTTGAGGAGCTCTTGAGATCAGCAGTGCACCTCAGCCAGATGGGAAAGCAGAGATTTGGGCTGCCAAAATCCTACAGGAGTGAGGTGGCCATTCTTGGACATGCCAAGTGGGATGCTCTGGTCTGCCAGCTGCAAGCAGAGGGTGGGCAGGGTTTGTCACCCACCGGGGACCCACAATGTCACCTCGGGGACAGCGTGTCACCACACACACACACAGCCTGGCTGCAGCAGGGAGGCTCCCAGGGCTGGTTATCACCATTTCCTCCTTGCCCAGGAATGCAGGTGCTGGGCTCGGGCTGGATGCCACGCTCCTGCTGGCAGAGGTGGCCAAGCCACTGGAGACACAGCTCCCACCTGAGAGGGACCCGCTGGCATTGCCACTTCCCTGCAGGGACACACGGCTGGTCTCCCCAGCTGGCACAGGGGTCAGCGGCTTGATCCGGGGAGGAATGAGGAACACAATGTCCTAGAGGGAGACAGCAGGATTATTTACAGCACCAAAAGAAAGGGTGGAATGCAGAAAGGCATCGGGAGGTTCAAAGCTGCCCCTGTGGCTCAGCAGCACGTGGGTGTTTCGTGCTGGGTAATGCTTGGTGTGGGCTTAGAGCTGGGGAGAGGCTCTGAGGCTTGGTGGGGGGAAGTTTTTGGGGGGATTGCCCTGGCACATCTGCCTTTACAGCCTCCCTTGTGCCTGTGGGAATATCTCCAGAAGCACGGGAAGGGCCAGCACCCTGATGGGACTGTGCCACCTCTCAAATAACCCCTGTGACAGCAGCGCTGGCCCTTGTCTTCAGAGGGATAACTCCTCATGGGACAGTCCTGGGCCACAGCAGCAGGGCTGGCATGAGCACAGCCCCAAAACAGAGGCTTGGGGAGCACAGCATGTTCTCTTGAGTCACTGACCAACTCAGATCTCTGTCTGGAGCACAGCAAGGACCTCCAGGTCTGTCATTACACCCAAGAAGACCCTGCCCAGCACAGGGGCAGCCCCTGGAGAGCATCACAGAGCAGCTCCAGGCTGTCTGCCCTAGTCCCAGCCCCAGTCACCTTGAGCAAGGGCTGTTATCTTATTTGTGGAATAGGTGTAAGATATCTGCCTTCTCCAGGGGAACACACAAGTGCTCAGCAAGGTCTACCCAAGGCCCAGGAACAGGGGCAGTGCTCAGGAGCTCCTGGGGCAGGGTGGGAGCAGCCCCAAAACACGCTGTCCATCAAAAATTCCTGGCCTTGGGGGCTGCCATGTGGAATATCCCGCTCGCCTGGAATCCGGGCTGGGGGCTGGCTCTGGCTCCTGCCTCCCCCACCCCTCAAGGCTTTCTGCCCACTCTGAGTTAGGAGAGTCTAGCAAAATGAGGCTTTTATTTTTTTTTTTTGCTTAAATAATTGAATTTTAGTAAAGGGAAGTTTTCCAATTACAAAAAAAATAGGGGAATTTTTGCCCCCAAAAATGTAGGGAGGTGTGTGGAGGAGTTTGGGAGAACGTGTGGCTTCTCCGTCCTTTCCAGCAGCGTTTGTGCAGGTTGGGGCAGGGGGGCTGGGGGAAAGTGAACGTGGTCCCATCACAGTCCCTGCTGCTGCTATGTGGCCCTGGGCAACTCATTAAGGCCCAAATGCTCCAACCTCAGCGATGGGAGATAAGCCATGAAATAAACCTTCTCATTGTTCAGGGCTCTGAGGTCAATGCCTGCAGAAGCGCTCAGGTGTCTGACGTGAGGGCAGCCCCACTGGAGGTCCTGTCGCCCCTGGTTAGAGATCAGGAGCCAGATTGGAGATGAAAGAGCCCGCCTTGCCTTTTGGAGAAGGTTTAGCCAGGGTGTAGTTGTGCTGCAGCCATGGCTGGTGCAGGTGGCACGAGGCCAGGAGCCAGCTCAGGTGCCAGCCTGCCTCGACAGGGTCAGTGGGCAATGGGCATTTAAAGATAAATAAACCATGCTAGACCAGAGGGATGAAAGGCTTTAGTGAAGTCTGGCAAGAAGGAGCAGGGTTCCCTGCTCTGAGCCTCACCCAGGGCTTGGGGGAGGCTGCCTTGGTCCAGGTGTGCCCTGGCTCCTGCCCAGCCACATCCCAGGGATGCTGGTGGCCTCCTGCACACCTGGGGGTGCTCAGCACGTCTGCACTTTCCCCTTGGTCAGCACCAGTGGGATGACCTAAAAAGCTGCAAATCACCATTGTTGGTGTCTGTCTGTGCTTATTAATGCAGGATGGAGTCCAGCCCATCTCAAACTAAAATCAGGGGAATTTGGGGGCAGTGAGCTCCTCAGTGGGCAGCAGGTACCCATCAGCAGGAGGCTGAAGTTGCTCCTGTTCTCCAGGTGCACATAACACCCAAACCCCTGGTGAAGGTGATGCCCACCCCTGTGCCAAGGGTCACATCCATCCCATGTGGCTCTGTCCTGCCAGAGTTGGTGAAACCAGTCCTTCACAGGTTTCTCCAAGTACTTTTGCTGCTTCTCTTCCTCCTCATGGGCCTGTCCCATGCATGGGACCCTCTCTGCATCACTCAGCATCTCTGCAGGGCTTTGCAAAATGCACATGAACAACAAGGCTGGGGCTGGCTGCTGACTTCAGCGTGTACCTCAGCTGACTGCAGGACTGGCCACAGCCCCTAATCCTCCCTACGTGCTGCCTGCCAGCCCTGCCGTGTCCCCTGGCCCCGCTGCCCCAGCCCCTGGGGCCAGGCACAGCCCTGTGGTCCCACACGACCCGTGGCCCCACACAACCCCACACGTGGATGGTCACTGCAGCTGGGACACGGTAACAACCCCTCCCGTGTGATGGTCTGAAGGAGAAGCACCGATATTTGCCATGAGGAGGTGGACAATGAAGCAGAGGGAGAGGGGACAGTGTCTGCTCCCTGTTGGTTGTGCTTCAAACAGGGGCTATTTGTGTGTCCCTGCAGCTGCAGGGGGACAGTGACACAAATCCCAGTAGTGTCACCCCCTCACTGCTGCCCAGTGGAGGTGGAATAATGGGGCAGAGATCGAGGAAACAGAATAATCATTCAGGTAATTAATAACATCAGGAGTGCTCACGGAAAGAGGTGCCATGGGCTGCTCCATGCCCAGAAGGGCCACCACATCAAGCCCTTCCCTACAGGTGAGTGGCACTGCCCCAGGTGAGAGGGACCAGGAGTGGCCACCAGGGCACAGGGAGGCTGCAGAAACCCTCGTTGACCTCCACATGTGTTTACTTACCTGCTGCCCGGTGGCACCAGAGGACAGAGATAAGGCTTTGCGTGATGCCATGATTATGGTTTCCATATCTGAAGCTTTTGAAAGGTTACCTGGAACTTTGAACTTCGGGGGTTGATCAGGTTTCCTTTGAAGTGGCTGAAGCCACTGCGTTACTCTCAATCCCAGATTGGGTTAATGTGGCTTCTGCTTCCAAACAGGAAAATATGATTTTTAAATTTGCTTTACAGCTTCTTTAGCTACTTTTCAGTGCCTTTATTTTAATTCTCACATGTTCAATAAAAGAACTTAATCCAGGTGCCACAGGCTGGGGCGAAGGGACATGGTTTAGTGGTGGGGTTGGATGTGATGATCTTGGGAGGGTTTTTCCAACCCAAATTATTGATTCTGTGATTCTTTGCCTCTGCTGCCTGCCCATGGAAGGCTGGGACATGCCTCAGGCAGGGGCAGCAGAGGAGCTGCTGTGTGTCAGCCCTGCACAGGGCAGTTTGTGATGCAAATCCACCCACTCCAACCAGGCTCCCACCCCCGGAGCCCGTCAGGATTCTGCAGGGCTGGTTACACCAGGTAACACGGGCACAGGCTGTGCTTTCAGAGCATGTGGGATGCCAAGGGGTGAAGAGCTCTCAGGAGCAGTGAAACCCCAGCAGCACTGGAGACAGGGATTTTGGGTGAGTGTTGGGCTCTAATTCTGCCAATACTGGGAGCAGCTCTTCCACGTGTGCTGGCAGGGTTGGGATGGTCCCCATTCTATGATCAGCATCCTCAGGCTGGGGTTTAACTTATTTCTGTGGTTTGGGTGAGTGAATGAAAACCCGTACTGGCCAAGCTGAGCTCAGCACCATGGCTGGGAAGCCTCTGATTCTTAAATAGGGCAGCGTGGGGCAGGAGAGCATGAGGGCTCAGGCTCAGGTTTTGTTCCTCGGCAGTCCCAGCAGGCTGGGCACTCCAGCGGGGTGAGAGGGCACTGCTGGCTGCACAGGAACTCACTGAGTCACACAAGGCAAATATTTTTCCCTTTGATTTTCACCCTGAGAAAATCTTGGGCTGACCTTGTTAATCCCACGTGTTACAAACCTCCCCTATCCTTTATCAAGTTTCGGCTGCAGGATAGTATTACCAGCTTAGCACCTCTGGCTGCTCCTGCCAGCATCCTGCCTGGCACTGCGCCACCCTGCTCTGTCTCCTGGCTTTCCTGACTGTCCCAGGGCTGCCCGGCTGGCAGGACCACACCAGTGCTCCTACCCAGGAGGGAGGAGAGGAGCTGGATGGCTGTGGGCAGCTCCATCACCTCTGCAAAAGGTGTGTTAGCCAGGATCTCTGCCATGGTGATGCCACTGGAGATCCTGCCAGCTCCCAAGGTTGCAGTATCCTTCATAGTCTTAATTCCTGCGTCTGGAATGGTGTTCTGTGGAGTGCTGGGGCCCCTCTCAGTTTGAGCCCAGCACCTCAGAGCCTGAACAAGGGCTCTGGAGAGAGCTGAAGGTCTGACCCCAGCTCGACTGGGTGCTGCTGGCCATCCCTCTCCAGGGCAGCCCAGTCTGCAGGCGGATCCCAAGCCAAGCCTGCAGCTCCCACCTGGCTCCAGCTCCTGCCACTCCAGCACCCACAGCAGCCCTGGGCTTGTGCCAGGGGCTGCTCAATCCCAGCCAAGGGAGCACCCGCTCCACTGAGCGAGTCTGTGTGACCTGCTCAGCTCTGGGCGCCCAAATTGCTGCTTGCTGGGGTAAAACAGACCGGGTTTTTGTTTGCCAGCACTGAGAGCTTCTGGGCAGAGGGTGTGATTAGAAACAACATGGCCATTGACACTCACAGTGCTGAACAGCCCTGGCCAAACAGCCCTGGCCGAGGCACTGGCAGATGCTCAGCCCGGAGATGTGCCAGGATGGGGCGTGTGATGCTGGGCATGAGGGGGCTCTGAGCAGGCACAGAGTGGGAAAAAGGCCAGCAGGGCTTGGAAATGAAATAGTTAATGCCCCTCTCCTCCCAATATTAAGGGACAAGTCCTGTCCCCGGCCTGGTGCCCAAATAAACAGGCTGAGTGTTGCGTAAGGAGGAGGGTGGGAAGGTCTCTGCGTGCCTCTCCGGAGACGGGCAGTCTGATTCCAGCTCTGCAGCCCCCCACGCCCCTTGTGCTGAGCCCTCGCTCAGGTTTCACCCTCCCTGCACACACCTGCCAGCCCCGTGCCCTGCCACTGCCACTGCCACTGATGATGGGTGCTGTCCCCAGCTCGTGGGCAACAGCCACAAAGGGGCTGCTGCTCGTGGGAAGGGCTGGGTGATGCCAGGGCAGAGCTCCCATGCCTCTGGAAAACTCTGTGGGACCACTGTGGACAGCATGGATGGGCCTGGAGGAGGGTGGTGGGAGGGCAGGAGGTCGTGTGGTGACCTACCAGGCAGGGCGCCTGGCTTGGGATCTCCCCGAGTTCATCCACCCCAGCAACTGGGATGCTGCAGGCACAGGGATGCCATTCCCAAGGCTGTGGGGAAGGTGGCACGGGGTGGTCATGGCCATGGCCATGTCCCTGGCCAGCCTGTGCCCTGGCAGAGCCTCTTGGAGGTGCCTGGTCCGGAGCAGGATGGATGCAGGAAGGGAAGAACCTGGCTCAGATCCCAGCAGGCTCCCTCTGCTGACAGCCATCCCGGCCATCCCCGCACCACCACTGCACACCCACTTTGAACGGTGCCCCAGACACCCCTTCTCTCCCCTGACCCAAGATTTGCAGAGGAAAAAAAAAGCCAGCCCCAAAATGCATCTCCCAGGCATGAGAAGCTGGCACAGACCCAGGGAGGAAAGTCTGGAGCACAGGAGTCTGAAGTCCCCATCCCATCCTCCTGCTGAGTGACCAAAGGAGAGTTTTGCAGCACATAAATAAAAAAAAGAAATATTTATTTTCCTCTTTTCCTATATATAAAAAGAACACCTGACAAAGTGCTTTTCTGAGGAGCGTCCCCAGTGGGGTGGGAGTGGAAGGTGTTTGATGGAGGATGTGCATGAGAGCAGGGGAAACTGAGGCACGGAACAGTTTCCTCCACAGTGGCTGCTCCCAGGAGGGCTCCCAGCTGCTCTCAGCTCTGTGCCAAGGCCACCAGCCCCCTTGTCCCCCCAGGGACAGCCAGTACACACCGTGAGAGCCCTGGGGCCACCGGGAAGGGAAGGGACACCCCTGGGGCCAAGGTCGTGCTCTCTGGAAAGGCATCAGGAGCACTGGCACCGTCACCACAGGGGCATCACCCACTCAGGTGCCAGGTGGCAGCAGATTGAGGGGGACGGGGCCACCCGTGACACAGCAGCAATTTGGGATTTGCTGGTCCAGGAGAGCAGCTCCAGAGCTGTGGGATGCAGCAGGTCCTGGGGTGCACAGCCAGCTGGTCCCGGGGTGTTCAGGGCTGTGCCTTGGTCTGGACAGTCCCTGGGATGGGCATGGGGCACAGACCCCCGGGCAGGGCTCCAGCCGTGGGCATCGTGGGGTCTGGTGGAAGGGGTGCCCAGAGTCAGCAGCAGCTCTTCTTGGGCTTGTCGTAGGGAGTGAGTTTGATGGAGTCGGTTAAATAACTCTCAAAAATCCCTTTGTACTGGAAAAAAAAGGAGAAGAGAAAGGATGAGTGGCATCAGCTCAGAGCCAGGATGAGTGGCATCAGCTCAGAGCCAGGATGAGTGGCATCAGCTCAGAGCCAGCCTGAGCGGACCGAGGGACTGCAGAGCACTGAGGTTCAGTCCTGACTTGTGCTCAAAGGCAAAATCCAGGGAAAAGCCACGTCGGGCAGGGTGTGGGGACACGAATGTCCCCGTGGGATGGCCGCTAGAGGACAGTGCTGGCGCGCCGTGGGTGCCACACACCCCGCTCCTGCCACCCCTGGCACAGAGAACCAGCAGTGCTTATTCCTTTCTAACCAGTTTAGGATCTACTTTAAGAACTCAAGCACTGATGCATTTCTCATGCCCAGGGCTCTCCTGCTCGTTGCAGTAGGAGCTGTTCCACCCCAGAGGGTGGGCCGGGAGGGTCCAGCCCCGGCTGAGTCCAGCTCCCAGCCCAATTCCTGCCTCCAGCACAGCCTTGGAGCAGGAGCGATGCTCACCGTCCTGAGCGCCTGCTTTGCGAGGGTCTCGAAAGCCTCTGCCACGTTGATGTTGTTCTTGGCACTGACTTCAAAGTAAGGGATGTCCTTCTCCTTGCACCAGGCTGAGGCAGTTTCCTTGGGCACCTGCGGGAAGGGAGGATGGAGCCTCAGCACAGGGATGCTGGGGAGCTGGGACAGGGGACCCTCCTCACCCACCCAGGCACTGCTGGGGAGCTGGGACAGGGGACCCTCCTCACCCACCCAGGCACTGCTGGAGAGCTGGGACAGGGGACCCTCCTCACCCACCCAGGCACTGCTGGGGAGCTGGAACAGGGGACCCTCCTCACCCACCCAGGCACTGCTGGGGAGCTGGAACACGGGACCCTCCTCACCCACCCAAGGCACTGCTGGAGAGCTGGAACAGGGGACCCTCCTCACCCATCCAGGCACTGCTGGGTGAGGGCAGGGCTCTGGCACTGCAGGCAGCTGCCTGGTATTGTAGTTCCTGCTGCCTTCGGTGGGGACAGTCTCTGTCAAAGGGCAGTGGGGGGATGCAAAGGCAAGAGGGATGT
>JAWWEE010000069.1:2841860-2854250 GCA_035221455.1 Xenops minutus | reverse complement strand
TAGCCCCTTACAGCCCCCTATAGCCCCTTACAGCCTCCTATAGCCACTCACAGCCCCCCATAGCCTCTCACAGCCCCCTGGGACCCCTCTGAGACAGCCCAGCCCTGAGCTCAGCAGCTGCTTTGCCCCCTTTTGCATGGAGGACCCACCAACTGTGCTGTCTTTGTAAGTTCCCTGAGACAATCAAAGCAAAATTCACTGGAAATCACCGTTTCTTCTGGGAGTTTTAAGGCACAGAAAGAGCCCCAGGGTCTTTCCAAACTCCTTGTTACCTTATTGTTTACCAGCACCAGCTCAGCTGGCTGAGGAGCTGTGTATCCCCAGTGCTCCCTCAGTCCCTGCCCACAGCCACGACCTCAGGCTCATGGGATGCTCAGGAATTCCCACAGCCACCTCTACCTGGGCAAAGCATCCTCTTCTTTCTGCCCTCGTGGAAATCCCAGCTAAGGAGCACGAGGTTGACCTTTTGGCTCCTGCACTGCCAAGGCTCCCTCCAGAGCAGGGAAGCTCCAGCCACACTGGACATGCAGCCCTGGCAGTGCCAGGGATCACCCAAGGAGGATCTGGGGAAGGAGGATTCAACAACCCAGTGCAACCCAGTTGAGACCCACAGGGTCACTGCTGGGCTCCTGATGGCACAGGCGTGGCAGGTTTTGGTTTATTAAAGCTTTTATTGGCTCTTGTTTGAAAAATACAGAATCTGCAGAGCAGACCACAGAGCTGCTCGAGATGTTTCTGTATTCATTGTGAAACCCCATCCTGGCATGCACTGACCTTCTGCTGGGCTCTTCAGCTGTGGCCCCAGGTGTCTCCATCCCCTTGGGGACACTGACACAGGGGTGACATCCCCTGCCCTGCCCAATGGCAGCATCCTGGTGGCTCTGTTCCCCTCCTACCCCACGGGATGCCACAGCCCTAAGGGACAGCAGGGGCCAACCCCACCCTGTTATTCCCACGGTCAAAGACGGAGTAGAACTGCCGGATAAAAACGTCGCCCAAAATCCAGAGGGGTCCTGCTGGAGGGGGGATGTCATTGCCCTGGAAGCCGCTGAGGCAGAAGGTGATGCCATCACCAGTCTCCTGGGGGAGGAGAAGGGCAGAGCTGGAAATGAGCCTGAGAGCCTCGTGCACACAGAAACACCCAGGAATGGTGACAAAGCACAAAGCAGTGGGGCTTGTCACCCGCTGGGACACCCGGCTCAGCTCCCAGGGGGGCTCTGGGCCATCTTTGCCACTGGAGCTGCTGGGAATTGGGGTTGGTGGTGCCAGGGCAGCCCCAGCCATACCATGAGAGTGTAAGCCTGGGCGTTGAGTGTGTAGGGCAGCCCGTTGATGGTGAAGGTCACGTCTGGCATCACGTTGAGGTTGCTGCACTCCACGGCGTACTGCAACACAGCCAGGAGGTCACTCCGGGCAGGGTGGGGGGCCCAGGGCTTTGCCCCCTCCTCTCCCCACCCTGGCTCTCACCTCTCCATCCACAGACACAGCACCAATGTAGTTTTGGAGTTTTTTGACATCCTTGGTGGGACCTGTGATGAGTGATGTCCCAGTGTCCACGATGGCCTGGCAGCCACTGGCGCAGAAAGTCACTGTCCCACCCACCTGGATGCTGGAAGAGGTGAGAGAGAAGGACCAGGAGGGATTTGTCCTGCTCCTCCAAACCAGCCCAGCCTTCCCTCGCTGCCCAGCACCACTCACTTGTCCAGCTGGATCTGCCAGTACCCTTGCTGGGTCACTGGCACCCAGTTCAGGGTCCCTGTGAAGCGGGAGGTGTCAAAGCCCCCAAAAATCAGCTCTCCTCCCAGGGAGGATTCGGGGTTCCTGGAGGGAGGAGGAGGAAGAGCCATGAGGCATGTTTTTCCCTTTTACTTTGCAAATAACACTTTAAATGAGTGGATTTACACCTGCTTGCTTCCCACAAATGCTCTTCCTGTAAGGTTAGAGGTCTGTGGTGCTCAGCCTGGAACCAAACCCCCTTCACTCTCTCAGTACAATATCTGTATTTTAGCAGCCCCTCCTGTTTCCTAAAGCAGTGACAGACTCTAAGCACCGTCCCAGAGCAGAGGTGTGTCCGTACTTGCTCATGTAGACTGAGAACAGGGGCAGCTCCACCAGGTTTTGTGCCATCATGTTGTCGAAGACAGGAGTGACCCCATCCACGGCCAGCGAGGGGTAAGCCAGCCCCAGGATCCCGTCGAATGCTGCATCCAGGAAGGCTTTTCCTGGCTCACTGATGCTCTCTGCAAACTGCTGGTTGCTCACGGTGACACCCTCGACCTGTGGGGAGGAGGGGGCTCCATGGGCATGCTGAGGCTGGGGCAAACCCCTGGCATGTTGTCCAGAGCAGGAGAACCCAAAGGGCACTCACGACTACTTGGTCGGATCCGATGAGCCCAGTCAGACTGCCAGTCCCATACTGGATGGAGAAGGGGGTCCCGACCGCCTGGTAGGTGCTGGACTGTGTTGGGTGGAACTTGGCATGCCCAGCTGGGGAAGGAGATGGGATCTGTCAGCAGAAATGCTTTTGGTTTTGCTGCCAGGAGCCCCCACGACAGCCAGTGGAGCCACAGGATGATGCAGAGTGGTATCACCAAGACTCCTGGCCACAGGCACACTGCCGAGGGACATGCTGGAGCTTTGAGGAGGGGTAAAACTTATTCCATTTCAATCTGACTGAGAGGTGCAGGGGTTGTTAGAGGAGTGGGATCAGCTTGTGTGGACTCCAAAAGACGAGCACTGCTATTCCTGGTTTGCAGGCAGGAGCAGCCCCATGGGCACTGTGCTATCCAGTTATATTCCCCCATTCCCCCGGGCTCTGGGGCAGCCCTGGGGCTGCTTGGAGATGCTCCCTGTGCTCCAGCAGCAGGACTGGCTCATTGCTCACAGCCTGAACAAGCCCTGAGCCCCTGGGCAGCCAGCCCAGAGCCGTGCCTGCCTGTTCCTGCCACCCTTGCTGACAAGCTATTTTTTGTGCTATCATCTCTGCCTGTTTGTTTAAAGGCTCCCACAAGAATGGCCCAAAGAACAGGGCTGGTATTGCCCATGGGCTGATGGCATCGGGTCGTGGTGGTGTGATCGCCACCCTCGCCTGGGCAAACACACCCACTGGGGCTCCCCCACCTGCCCCCGTTATCTCCCTTATCTCTGGGTGCCTTGCAGGGCTCAGCTGGGTGGGGAGGGTCCCCCAGGTCATGGTGGTGGCCCTGTTGGGGTGTCCTTGGGTCTGGCTGTACTCACCACAGGCTTTGCTGACGCAGTAGACGGAGGGGACCCAGAGGTTGGAGGAGCCCGTGTCGAACACCACGGTGAAGTTCTGGGGGGGAGTTCCAATGGAGATCTGCCCGAAATACTCCATCTGGCAAGGAGAGGAGCAGAGACCACCGTGAGCCATCAGCACGCCAAGAAAGTGGCAAAGGGGAGTCTGTGCTGGGGTGTCTGCAGGGCATGGATGGGGTTCCATGGATGGGGTTCCATGGATGGGGTTCCATCACGGTCACATCATGCCAGGTGAAATAAAGGAGTTAAATATTTAAGGAACAACGAGGGAAGCTGAGAGCAAAAAGCACCATCCTCTTCCTGGGAAGGCTGGGCTCTGAGGAGACCCTCCTCACCAGGATGCAGACAGTGGAAGGGCTTTGGGGACGGGATGTTCGCACCATTGGGGAATGGGATGAGCCTGGGGAAGCCCCGGCACCTCCGGGCCATTTTGGGTGGGATTTGCCCTGATGAGGGTGTAACATATTTTGGAGGAAATCTGTCTGTGGGGGAGTGCATGAGGGAGGGAGAGGGCTGGCAGTGCCTGCCATGAATGCTGTCCCTTGTCCTCATCACCACATTCCCGGGAACAAAGGGCCAGGCAGGCACGGGCAGGCAGAGAGTCCTGGCACGCCAGGCACTGCTGCAGGAGGGGCATTTCTGGGAAACTAATGGGTTTGGGGGGGCTCTGTGCCCCCATCCCTCTGTGCTGCCCCCCTTCCATCCAGGTAGTTGATGAGGGGTCCCCCATCCCTCTGTGCTGCCCCCCTTACGTCCAGGTAGTTGATGAGGGGTCCCCCATCCCTCTGTGCTGCCCCCCTTACATCAAGGTAGTTGATGAGGGGTCCCCCATCCCTCTGTGCTGCCCCCCTTATGTCCAGGTAGTTGATGAGGGGTCCCCCATCCCTCTGTGCTGCCCCCCTTACATCCAGGTAGTTGATGAGGGGCTCGCTGATGTCCAAGAAGGCGGCACAGTCCTCACTGTCCTGCCCCATGTCCAGCCCCTGGGACTTCCAGAAGTGGGACAGCTGCCCACGGTCCTGCAGCAGCTTCCGCAGGGAGCGGCGCCGTGCCAGGGGCACCCTGTGGGACAAGGGTCCTGGTCACTCCCACCTGGACAGAGGGAGTCCTGCAGTCCCCATGCCCACCCCGAGGGTCCCAGCACAGCCGGGGTGAAGGTCCAGAGCCTGTTTTCCATCAGTGAACAAACCAGCAGATTTGGTCTGTTTTAGGAGGCAGCAAAGCAAGGGCAAAGCTGGCAGGAGAGGATGCACATGCTGGCAGTGAGGGGACAGGCAGGAGCTCAATGTGACTGATGGAAAGGACCTTCAGGCTGGGAAAAGTGTGCAGTGCCAAGAGCAATTCATGCCAGCGTTTTCTGCCCTGTTTGCTCGCACCGACCCTCTTTGTTTGCAGACCCCACCACATCCCACTGCTGCTGACGGGGTCTGCCCGGGGGGATGGAGCCCACGGAGAGATGGGAGAAGCCAGAACTCACAGCTTGGTGTGAACACAAGGTCTCTGTGCTGGGAGAACTCAGCTCTGCCCATTCTTCACACCCAAACAGCGAAACCCCTCCGGGCACCTGGGGAATTGGGGTGCACCTCGGGGACCCCCTTACCTTTTCAAGCCGCTGGCCAGGGACAGGCAGAGCATGGCGAGGAGGAGGAAACGCTTCATGCTGGAGGTTTGGTGGCCTCGCTGGGCTCTGCAGGTTGTTCTTATAGCCACAGGGCCACCCGTGCCCGGCGGCGGCGATAACAGCCCTGCCAGAGTCAACACCACGCTCGGGCACCACGAATGAATCACTGGCCACGTCCCAGGCAAGGCAGAGCGGGCACTGCGGGGTCAGGTTTGCTTTTGTGGGCGAGGGAGGCGTGGGGGGACCTGCAGGGAGCTGTGCTGGCTGGTTTTTGGGGCAGGGAAGGTCCCACAGGGTGCCCATCCCAACACCCGTCCCTCTCCACTGGCAATCTCACAGCTGGTGGAATCCCCCCCAAATGCTCGAGGGGAGCATTTCCCCTTTCCTTTGCCCCACAGCCCCACTTGGAGACCTGCCCGGGGCCATGGGGTGCCCCAAACCCCGGCAGCTGCAGAGAAGTGCAGGAAGGGGATGTGTTTTTAGCATCAGAGCAGCCACCGAACTAATTTTAAGAGGCAAAGACTAATTAGCAGTGATGAACTGCACTGGAATCTGCAGCTTTCCCTTTTAAACAGCACTTGGTGCCAGGAAGAAGTGGCTTTTCATGGGAGACACTTCCCTGTTGCTGTACAGCCTCTAATGGGCTCGTCCCCAGTGAGTTTTGTTTAACCCAGGACAGGCATCTCATTAAGCCTCTGAGTGCAAATAGAAAACGCTGATGAACAAATAAAGGCTTCAGATATGAGAGGAGGCGAGTGGGGGAAGAGAGTGGTGGGAGGAAAGGGTGTTGTTGCTGCCACCATCTCTCAGACTCGTGGTGATGCTGTGTTGTCCCTGTTTTCCATGTTTATGGCACTAGAATAGCCAGTGGTGGATGCCACAAAAAGGGTGTTTTACTCAGGGAGCCCCATTCATGTGATTAACGGGGTTTTTACCCTTAGTTCTGTGCTAATCGTTTTTATCTTTATCTCAGTTAGTCTATTTTATCTAATTAAAGTCCTCACCCAGGAAATTAAAGTCCTCATCTGTGGGGCACAGGTACCAACGGGGCTGTGAGCCCAGCGTGGCTAGTGGGGAGTGGCTGGGCAAAGCCAAGTTGTGTCTACTGCCAGGGGGCTCGTGTTTCTACCCCTGGGAGATGCTGCAAGTCTCCTGTCCCCAGCTTTGCAGGGAGATTAAGCTTAAAATCATCTATCCAATGTTTCTTGGGATAAGCAGGGAGATGCAGGGCATGGCAGAGGGGATGCTCGTGGCAGATCCTGACGCTTTTTCCCCAATCAAATGAAAATTCCCTGCATTTCCCTGTGCCCAGATTGGGGACTGCAGTATTTTTTTTCCCGGAGTAGCTTTATAAAAAGTTGTTATGCATTTCCCTTTTAACATGCAGCTTAATGTGTTTCCCTTCTTGTCCTAATCATACATTCATGGATTAAAAAGAAACTTCCTAAAACAAAAGCAGCTGCAGCAAGTGCCAAATCAGCTGAAAGCAGCAAGTGGATTGTTCCAGACATGGTTTATAACCTGAAAATCCTGTCAGAAAACCCAGCCTGAAGGGTCACTGGGCTTCAGAGATAAACATGAGGGTGAGCTGCAGCACAGACACGCCAAATGCTTTAAGTGAAATAGTTTATTTTGTTCAAAAAATTCCCCAATTGGATCATCATAATCTGCAAACTCGTAACAGTTGATTCAGCGTTAAAATATGAAGATGAAAGTCATAAAGAGGCCAAACCTTTCATTTAGGAATTTTTGAAGTTAAGCAAATCTATTTCTACTTTTTGGCTAATTTAGAAGCAATTTTAAGAGCTGAATTCTCAAAGGTACATCAAAATTTTTCTTTCATGTGGAACAAAATGGCGTTTTTCTCTGTTTTTTGGGAGCAACTGGGCGAAAACTGGGACAAAAAGGCTTTGCTTCCTGCAGACTTTGAGCTGTACCTCAGTGTTTGGAACACACTGGGTGCACAGATGGAAGAACTGCCACATTTTGCACCCCAGCAGGGTCAGCCTGGCACTGCCCAGCCCTGCCTGCTCCTGGGACATGCTGCCCATCCCTCCTCGTGCAGATGAGAGTGACAGAGCCCAACATGCAGCATTTGTTATAACCCTGGGGACCTTTGAATCCATCTCATTAACCAAACTGCAGGAAAAGCTCTTAGGAACGTGATTAAACGTGGCTCCAGCTCCTGGAGCATCCCAGCTCTGGGGAATAGAATATGTGGAGTCGTGCAGTGCTGCCAGGCAGGGGCTGTGCCAGGGTGTGCCTTGTCCTCTCAGCTGCACATACCTGCCCTCAGGTACCTTAGAAATGTGCTTTTCACCTTGCCTGAGAAATGCACCTCTCACCAGCTCCGTGTACAGAGCTTTCCTCCTTTAAGAAACCTGCTCTCAGGCTAAAAATATGTTATCTGTGTTCTTTTTTTATGTATTTCCTTTAGTGTAGCCACTTCCACAACGAGCTCTGACTGATTCAAATCACACTCAAGCAGCGTTTTCTCAAAAAGCCTTTTTTCTCCATTTATCAAGCACTTCTCCCCCGTGTTAATCTGTTTATCCATCACTGAGCGCTTGAAAGAGAAGAGCTGCAATAGCAACACTCACCTAAAAAACCCAACAAACAAGCAAGTTTCAGTGAAATATTTACCTATGGCACAGCAGTTGTGGGTAGAGCAGGACTACCATGTCCTGGAGATGGAGCTGATGATCCTGCAGTCCCAGGGGAGGAGAGGGAATGTGGGAAATGACTGATCCATGGTGGGAATGTGGCAGAGGAGCCCAGCTCGTGCTGTAACTCCTGGGAATGAACACTGACAGTGCCTGGGGTATGAAGTTCTTCTTGGGATCTGTCCTTCTCTTTGCCTTTGGAAGGTCCAGGGGATTTGCTGGGATATTGGGCTGTTATGCCCCAGGGAGAGGATTGCTGTGGGAGTGATGGAGATGTTGAAATGCCAGCAGGAACCTTCCCCATGGTTTAGGGACCCCAGGAGAAGGGGGTCTCTTGCTCTCTGTGGGCACTATCCCCATGATCAGGGATCTTGCAAAAAGGTTTCCTGACCTGTCTCCTGGCAGGGAAAAAGCACAAGAGAGGCTGGGAATCTCCAGCAGCAGAACTCTGCCCCACTGTGAGAGCTGCAAAGCCATCAGTTCCTATGGAGCCATGGCCCAGTGCTCCCCAAATCTGCTGGGAGCCATCCAGGGGGGTCTGCCAGGCTGCTGCTTGCACCCCATCATTGCTAATGATGCTGCAAGTTATTAATGACCAGGGATTTTTCCAGAGCATGGGCTGGTGGAGGCACATCTGCCCCCAGCAGACACCGAGCCGTGCCAGCTGCTGGGGCCACGTCCCTTATGATGTGAAATATTTGATCCCTGTGGCAGACATTCACTTGGAAGCACACAGAGCACTTTTTGGGTGGCAGCTGAGTGGTTGGGGGCTGAGCCAGCTGCACTGCTGGGCACAGCCCCCTTCCCTCAGGACCTCTTTCCTCCAAGGAAGCTCAGCTGCATTTTGGCACAAAGCTGCTGGAAGATGGAGAACTGGTCAAGCAGCGCAGAGCCCCCAACCCTGGGGTAAAGCAAGGGCAGGACAGCAGAAGAACACCCAAATATATTTAAATGAAGCAGTTGACAGAGGGGAAACGTCATGGAACCTTGTGTGGGCTCGTTCCTGCCATGGGGTAGAGCATGACCGCATCCGGCACGAGCTGGTGAGCGCTCCGAGCTGCTGGACCCTGGGGCTGCTCCGAAAATGCTGCTGAAACACCCTTAAATCCTGCTGCCTCCACGTCTCCAGCTGCCCCAGCCCTGCAGGAAGGAGGTGTGGAAAGCTCAGACCCCACAGGTAAATCACCATTGGGTATCGCTCTCCACCAGGCGTTGGATGCGATGCTTGGAAAGCAGAGCGGGGTGGAACAACAGGAGAGCTGGCCTGGGTGTCCAAAGGTGTCACTGCCAGGCTTAGCTTTGGCCTTAACCAGGGGCAGCAAGGCCTGAGTCAGGTGGGATTAAAACATTTTGAGGCATTTTGGTGATTTTACTTACTGCGAGATTGAGCGTAGACGTCTTGCGTTGACCTCCCGGTCACCAGCCAAGGAGCAGCTCTTTGCAAGCCTTGATTTCAACACAGCTTGAGAAAGGGTTCATGTCCTGGGGGCTGGAGGGTGGGGGGCCCACAGGAGTTACCTGATACACCCAAAAAAGTACATGAGCTGCCAGCCTGAGACTGATGGGCTGCTCTGCCAAACCAGATATTTCGATACGCGTCGGCATATCGGCTCTTCGATCTCGCCATGCTCATCTCAGCAGAGAGGCTGCCTGCTACTGATAGTTGGATTTGGGTCTTATTTTGCAATTTCCTTTTGAACAGCTCATTTTTCAGATCACTATCTGCTGCAGCAGCATCTCCTGCCCCACGGTAGGAAATGAGCCTTTTAAGAATGGCAGCCCTTTGAGAAGGATATTTGGGAACAGCAGTTCAATAAGGGAGGGGGAAGATTCCAGCAATCTTTTAGCCCGGACTTTTAGCTCGGCAGTTGCCAAACTGTTCGGGTAAGTGGGATTTCACAGGAGAGTGGTGGTTATCAGAAGAGCTTTTGATGAATTACACTCAGAAATTTGTCATAGAGGAAATTATAGAATCTGATCCATAGGATGGATAATGCCTTTGCTATAACTATCACTCTATCAGCCTATCAATCATATTATCATGGCTCCTTTAATCATTGTATCAAAGCTTCAGCTGAGATCTCTCCCTGTTAGCCATTTATAAATTATAGTTTATGGGCACTAGGTGAGAATTTAAAGTGATTTTATGCAAGGGAAAGCTCACAAAATGAATACCTCGATTGCTGTCCTTTATTATAAATCTCTTGAGTGTTATGGCCAGAAGCCCCAAGCCAAGAGGCCCAGCTCAGGCATTTGTGTTTTCTGATTTTCTGCCTTAAACCCTCTTAATTTCAAGGGGATTTAAGTGCTCACCTAGAATTAAATCTGAGGTGTCTCAGACGTAGGGGTGTTGAAGGGCCTCTGATATTTGTCTGGACCCCGACTGACACAAGAGCCTCACACCAACCCACACTCTTCTTTTGGTTACTTTCTTATAAATAATTTTTTAATATTATAGTTATCTTTTTTTTTTGTGTGTGGATTAAAAAGAAAAGAAAGAAAGAAAGAACTGCAAGAGAGGATTAAAGCAAGAAGAATAATTTTCAATTCCTGTTGCTCTCGGGGCTGTGGTGGAGCCCAGAAGCTCCTGTCAAGTAACAGATACGACCGAGGGGACAGTTTATAAAGCCATTATCTCAGTGATAAGGGCAGGGAGAACCTGTGGCCGTGTGAGGCTGTGAATGAGAAGGACTCACATGAAGGGAAGGCTGGGGACCTTTATTTTATATCTGCAATGTCCAAGCACTGCTCCCAAGTGCTGAGCCTGACCTTCAGCTGGTGTGGGGCAGGGTGAAGCTCAATGGGACCATTTTGGTTGGTTGCCACCAGGTCTTGCTGCCTCCCCGTGTGCCCCCAAGAGCTCGGAGACACCTCACTGGGAGGATGGTCATTTGTGAGTGGTGAGTACAACCCGCTGGAAGCAGAGCCCTGCAAACAGGCTGGGGGGCTCTGAGCCACCTGGTCTAGTTGAAGATGTCCCTGCTCATTGCAGGGGGTTGGACTGGATGAGCTTCAAAAGCCCTTTCTGACCCAAATCATTCTATAATTCTACAATATCTGTAATTTCTCTTTTCCCTCAAGCACCCCCCACCCCCCAATGGCAACGAGGTCTTTGAAAACCCTTCTGAGGACAGGCTCCCAAAAATGAAGTGTGAGGAACACTAGTCATTCTTGAAAGGCAGGCTCTGGATTTTGGGGCACATCACCTTAAAGACAAAGAGCAAAACTGGACACTACCAACAAGCCAATGTCTAAAACATGCCTTGAAGCAGCAGCAGCCACAAGGCTGAAAGACTTGGAACAATTTGGTGATTTCAGTCAGACAAAACAATTTTCTCTTGTTCAGGTGGATGTTTGTCATCATCTCAGTGGTCTCCTTGGTCCTGTACATGCTCCTCTTGCTGGCCCTTTACATCATGCTCATCAGGAAAATAGGTGATTTGCTGTCCCTTTGGCTTTGCCTGCTGGGCTCCTTGTTTGGGCAGCAGTGTGGAATGGGAAAGGGGCAGGGGGGGATGGAGCACCAGCATCGCTGTGCTGTGCTGGGATCCGGGCTGTGTGTGAGCTCTAAGTGATGTGGGCAGTGTCACTGAGGGTTATACAACCCTGTGTTGTTTCAAAACCATTTTCTTTCATTGCTTGTGTTAGCAAAGTGGAGGAAAACCACCACCAGAATCCACTGACTAAATATTTCTGATGAAGCTCCACTTTCCAGCAGGAAAGTCACCCCAAAGTGCTGCCCACATTGCTCCCTAACCCAGCTCTGCTTGGCCATGAGGATCAAACTCTTAAAGCCTGCAAGAAGAGCCCCTGACCTGTGGTTTAGCAGTGGAGCCTCTTGTTGTAGGAGAACAGAACCACCTCAGTGACCATGCTGATGGATATTGCCCACTCCACCACACAGCACTAATTGCTGCTGGGGTGGCTGGGTTTGCTGTGGGGCAGATCTGGGGCCAGTGGGGGTCCCTGTGGTGGGTGGGGGGCATCGGGCACAGCCAGGGCAAGGTGCTCACTCTCCTCTTGCTCACAGCCCAGCATTCCCATGGCATGCAGAGGTCCAGCAGCCCCTTGGCACAGCCCAGCCCGGCTCCAGCCCCGTCAGTGGGAAGGGATGGGGCACAAAAACCAGCACCAGCCTACACGGGTAAGGGGGTCCTGCAGCTTTGCCCTGGCACTGGGATGGGTATTTTCAGCTTGGCATTTGTGTGATGCCCCCTTCCTTACCGAGCTGTGGGTGGCCATGGGAGCACAAGGCACTACAGCCTCTCGCCTTTCCAGTTGCCTCCTGTCTCCCTGGGCATTCCCATTCTGGTTTCCTATGGGCACCGAGGGATCACACTGGTGGGCTTTGGATTTTCAGTTTTTCTCTGCTTGAAGTGCCTGGGCAGGGCTGTTGGTGGTAATGTTTCCTGTTTTTAAGGGAGCAGTGACACGTCTTCAGACACCTCGGAGGACTCGGCTGACAGCTCTTCCTGCCCACAGGTACAGCCATGGGCACAGAGCCCCTGCCAAAAACAGCCCAGCCCTGCACTGGAGCTGCCAGCACCGTGCCCATGTGGCTCCTGCCTGGCTCGAGACCCCCAGAGCAACACAGGGGGTGGGGGGAAATGCCTCAAATCATGCTGAAATTCCATCAGGGAGGCTGGGGTGGTGGCTGTCCTCTGCCACACTCAGCATTCCACATGTAGAGGGAAGCATCCCCAGGGGCCAGGGACATTCTGGGGCACAACTGGGCATATTAGAGGGAAATTCCTCCCTTTGAGGGTGGGCAGGCCCTGGCACAGGGTGCCCAGAGAAGCTGTGGCTGCCCCTGGATCCCTGGAAGTGTCC
>JAWWEE010000069.1:2812695-2841600 GCA_035221455.1 Xenops minutus | reverse complement strand
GCCCTGGCACAGGGTGCCCAGAGAAGCTGTGGCTGCCCCTGGATCCCTGGAAGTGTCCAAGGCCAGGCTGGACAGGGTTTGGAGCAACCTGGGCTATGGAAGGTGTCCCTGCCCATGGCAGGGGGTGGCACTGGATGATCTTTAAGGTCCTTTCCAACCCAAACCACCCATGATTCCGTGAGTGGGTGCACACCTTGGGGTGGGTGCTGGTGCCTGACCTGGGCTTTGTTTCTGCTTCTGCAGGGCCAAGAAAACCTCAACTACACGTCCCTGGTGTTCCCAGGGAAGGGCTGTGGGCCAGGCTCTGCCCGGGACTACGAGAACATGAAGGCTGGCACTGACTATGTCAACGTGGACCCAAAGAAGAAGAAAGTTCATCTCTGGCCCTTCTCCAGCCCTGTGGCATCCAAGACTGTTGAGTACACCGAGGTGAAGCTCTGACACTGGGGTGCTGCTGGCCAACCCACAGCTGCCCCACCAGGGCTGCCCCTTCCCCTTGGCAGCGCCTGGCACAGGCTGATCCCTGCAGCTCTTGTTCCTTGTCACACAAGGAATGCAGTTTACTTGGCATTTCACTTAAAGACCTCACTGTTCCTGAAGCGTGGGGTGGTGCATGGAAGTGTTCCTGCCCTCCAGGCTGAAACGTGCTCCCCAGTTCTGTGTGATGGCCCTTTCTCTCATTTCATGAATGCAAATGAAACGTTCCCTCCTTCCCCTCAAAATGTGATGCAGTTTGGGGAGGGAAATGCAATAATCTTCAAACTACCCACCCAGACCAGCCGGCAGCTCCTCTGAAAGATGCTTGTTTTGCTGATCACCCTCATAAATTCCTTTTAAATGCAGTTTCTCCACTGGTTTTGCCCTTGCTGCCCTACAAGCCCTGACCCATTGCCCTCCCCTGCATCCCCTTTCCTTTGCTGCTCCCACCTTTTGCTTCCCCTGCTTTGTCCCTGCCCCAGATGCTCTGGGTGCCAGGGTTGGCTTCTCCCCACCTGGGTGATGCCATTGCTCCTCACTCTGATTCTCTTAGTTATGATTTTTAAAGAAATAAACACACCAAGTGTTGGGAAGGGGCCCTGTGGAGCTGGGAGCTCTGTTAAGGCAGATGGAGCTGCTGCCTCCCAGCACAGCCCCCCTTTCCTCAGGGATGGAGCTGCCCCAAGTGCATTTCAAATCAGCAAAGTGCTTTAATGAAAGGTTGTGAGACAATTGATTTGGTATTGATCATGGGAGGGGGAGTCAGGCACTCCTGGTTTTATAACCTTGCTGTGCAGATCTGGCCCAACTTGAAGGGCACAGGGAGGAAAATGTTCAAAAACCCAGCCCATCCCTGGGATACATCACTAAAGGTGTGGAACTGGAGGTGAGGCCAAAACCAGCTAGGGGGAGCTTCTGGAAAATCTGATTCAAATGCCTGGTGATTAAAAAGTACAAATAATTGAAGATTTCATAATATTTTACTCTGAATGTCTTATTTTTACAGATTTAGCCCGTTATAATAGAAAGAATAATGCACATTGCTTGCAGGGAATTCGGTACCCTCACTGGGACATTTGCACATCACCATCAGCAGCTTTTGAGCTCGACTCCCAGAGCTTTTCCCTGCCTCATCCATGCTTTATTCTTACACTAAACACCTTCTGGGAGAGCCACAATGTGCAGGGAGAGGGGCAGGGGCCAGAGTGGGACTGCTCCAGCCCAGCCCTCCTCTGTGCTCCTGAGTCCCCTGGAGCCGAGTCTGAGCCCTGGCTGGGTTTGGCACTCTGGTCCCTGCTGAATCAGACAAAAGCAGCAGCAAGTTGAGAGCAGCTCTGCCGTGGGATGCAGCAGATGTGGAACAGCCAGAGCAGCCCAGGGGTCTGCAAGTGAACCTGATGGAAAGTGCCAGGGATAGAGGGAGGCAGGAGCTGAGCTGGAGCGGGGCCAGGGCTGCTCAAAGCAGCATCCTGGGGGTGTCAGCACTGCAGTTTGGGCACAGTGTGATGCAGGGCAGCTGAGAACAGCAGAAGAGGATGTGTCTGCCCCATGGCTTTGCTCCAGCCCCATCCCTGGCCCGGGGAGGTGGGAAGGGGGTCAGTGCCAGGCTGAGCAAAGGAACACCCTCTGCAACCCAAAGGGGTGAGTGTGCTGTGCCCCAGGGTGTGGGAGGGCTGTGTTCTGGTCATCTGCAGTGCCAGCAAAGCCCCAAGGATGGGAGAGCTGTGTCCTGGTCATCTGCAGTGCCAGCAAAGCCCTGAGGATAGGAGGGCTGTGTCCTGGTCATCTGCAGTGCCAGCAAAGCCCCAGGACATGGGAGAATAGCAACTTGCAGGGAGCTCTGGAGCAGATGGAGCCACGTTGCCTCCTGCTGTGCTCAGGCTGCTTTGCTGGCATCTGTGGAACACACAGAGCTCGAGTCCCTCCAGGAAGATTTTGCTGCTGCAGCATCCCCCAGCATCCCCTTCCCGGAGGAGAGCAGCCAGAGGCTCCCTAAAACACCGGGAAGGTGGGTGCTGTGGCCAGGCAGCAGCTGGTGGGGCTCTGTCCATGCCCCTGGTGCTCACAGGGTGGGCAGCAGCAAGGGCAGGATGGGCAGTGATGATTCCTGGGTTAAACAATCAGATTTCTGTGAAATGAGATGCTCCCAGCTGGGGAGAGCCACTGTGACACACAGCTCGTGCTGTCACATCTGGGCACATCTGGTGGCAGCAGGGGGACCTGCCTGGGGACCTCTCACAGCCTAGAGCATGCCCGACTCCATCACCCCCTCCTCGCAGGGTGGGTACAGGTCCCTGGCACTGCCCCCGTGCAGGGGGAGGCTGGCAGGGCTGGCGTGGTGGCTGTGGCTCAGGATGGTGGTTTTCCTGCTGCAGAGGCTCCCTGTGGAGGCTGCTCTGCGCAGACCCGACCGGGGGCTGCCCCAGCAGCACAGGCAGCAAGCCACGTCCTGCAGCAGGTGCCCGCTGAAGAACATGTAGATCCAGGGGTTGCAGCAGCTGCTGAGGCTGGCCAGCAGCATGGTGATGCTGAAAGCCACGTTGGTGGACTCTGGGGAGGCAAGAAGGAGAGATGAAACACCCACAGGGGCTGGGCAGGAGCTGGGGGCTCTCTGATTTGGGCACTTGTCCTTTGTCTCCCATTGCCATCCCACCTCATGGCATTCCTCTGGGCAGGCAGAGCCAGGCTCTGCCCTTGGAGGGGCATCAGGTGGGTGATGTTCTGCAGTGGGATATGCTGGAGCACATCCTCAGGGAGTGTTCTGGGAGGTGACACCCAGCAGCTTTTGGGCCTTCCTGCACCTTGTTTGCTGGCAAATCCTCTCCCTGAGGGCTTCGGTCTTGGATAAATTTCCTTCTACCCATGAACAGGCCAGGAAAGCTACTGAAATCTTCCAGGAAAAACAGAATTAATCTATGAAATCCTAAATCTGCTCCTAAAACCTCTGCAAATTCCCCCATGAGGGAAGGGACGTGGCATGGCATGGATGTTCCCACACCGTTGCACATCCCTAGGGGTGATGGCCGGAAATCGTCATTTTTCAGTGGTTTTTCTGATGAAATCAACAATTAGACCCTGCAGACTGTTTTCTTATAAATACCACCGGGGAGGAAGCCTGTAACCTTCCCCACAATCTTTTAAAACCGGCAAAGCAACAGACGGCTCTTGCTTGTTAAAATCTGCGTGTTCCCAAGGCTCTGTGCCCCCCTCCCACCACTCACCATCATCAGGAGCATCCTCATCCCACACCGACCACATCTGCATGCTGAAGAAGGGCGCCCAGCAGGTGACGTAGGCGGCCACGATGACGAAGGTCATCTTCACCGTGCGGATCTTGGCCCGGGAGATGGTCCTCACGCTGCTCACCCGCGAGGGCTGCCCCCCACAGCCCTTCTCCGTGGGGCAGGGGGCAGGAGGGGCAGCTCCCGTGGGCCCCCCTTGGGTCTTGCCCTTGAGGTTCTTGCAGATCTCGTAGCAGATGAGGCCGTAGCACACGGCGAGGATGCCGACGGGCAGGACGAAGATGCACAGCGTGGTCCAGGTGATGTAGGCGCGGGCTCCCCACGGGTACCCGAAGTGTGCCCAGCAGTCCAGCACCCCCGAGCCCTGGCGCACCTCCCGCACGGAGAAGATGAACACCTGGGGCAGGCTGAG
The DNA here is from genome assembly GCA_035221455.1 of Xenops minutus. Lineage (NCBI taxonomy): Eukaryota > Metazoa > Chordata > Aves > Passeriformes > Furnariidae > Xenops > Xenops minutus. The sequence goes on along the minus strand of JAWWEE010000069.1, from coordinate 2,837,469 downwards.
CAGGCAGCTGAGCAGCCAGGTGGCCCCGATCATGGCATAAGCCTGGCGGGTGGGCTGCTGCAGGGTGTGCAGAGGGTGGCACACGGCCAGGTAGCGGTCCAGCGTCATCACCATGAGCATGTAGGTGGAGGCGAACATGCTGAGCACCTGCAGGTACTTGACGGCCCTGCAGAGGGGATCGGGCCCCACGAAGCGGTAGGTCACCTTCCACACGAGCTGCGGCAGCACCTGGAAGAGCGCCACGCCCAGGTCGGTGAGCCCCAGGTGCAGGATGAAGAGGTGCATCCTGCTCATCTTCCTCCTCAGGCGGTACATGGCCAGCAGCACCCCGACATTGCCCACCGTGGCGATGGCCAGGATGGTGCCCAGCACCCCGACCTCAGCCTTGGCCAGCTCCTCGTCCCGGGTGTGCAGCAGGGTCAGGTTGGGGTGCCCTGCCAGGCTCAGCATCCCCTGGCTCTGGTGTGTGCTGTTCCCAGCCCAGCCTGGCTCCATCCCTTCGGGAAGCTCTGCAGGAGCACAGGCAGCCCCCAAAAGCTCCTCTGAAATGCCTGTGAACCCCTTCCCTGCCTCCCCAGGGCTGAAATGGCAAGGTTGGATGTGCCAACTGGATGTGCCTCCTCCAGCGGTCCCCAACACCAGGACAGGGTGTCACCTGCCAGCACCACCCCAAGCCCGTGCTGAGCAGCTGCAATTCCCTTTCATGAAACCCTCCTGCAGTTCACTCCCTGATATTTCTCTCCTCTGCACTAAACATTCCCAAATCCCTGATTCTCCCTGCGCTGCTCATCCTGTGCATCCCCTCTGCGAAGGGGAGAGGGAAGTTCTCCCTGAGCTACTTCTGTGTAGCAAAAGCAACAAAAAACGCTACAGGTGCCACGTCCCTTTGGCCTTTTCATCCCAAGAAGAGCAGGCAGGGGAGCATTTCCCGGTGTCTCCGTGTCTGTCTGTCTGTCTGTGTGTGTGCAGGGTGGCTGTCGGTGTGTGAGCACCCTCCTCCCGGGCTGGGTTTTATTTGTCCCCTGGCAGGTCCCTCCCCGCTGGCCCCAGCAGGGCTGTGCCAGAGCTGCACCAGCCAGGTGAGTGCTCATTCCCCTCCTGCTGCTCTTTGCTGAGCTCCATCCCCGGCTTTTGCCAGGGGATCTGACCAAATGGGGTTGCTGGGCACAAGGGAATCCTCCTGTGCTTGCTTCCACCTTGTGCCCCCTCTTCTGCAGCGAGGCAGGGCTGGGGACAGTCTGCCCTTGGTTTGGGCTGTCCCCACGGGTCAGACCCCCTGAATCTCTGGCCTTGGCTTTCCTGCTGGGCTCTGTGTGCCCTGGGAGCCCGGGGACCAGGGGGTCCCACAGCAGGAGTCAGACATCCATTGGCTTTGTGCAGCTGGGTCTCAGCCCCGCAGCAAAGTCAGTGGGAGCATCATTTGCTGGCACCGCATCCCGAGGCTGCCTGGTTTGATCTGCTCTCCCTTTCCTTCTCAGGGGGATAATTATCCCTGAGACACGGCAACAAAACTGAGGCTGGTTGCTGAGTCCTCAACCGAATTGTGTCATTTTAGTCCATCTGACAGAAAATCAGCCCGAAATTGGGGAGTGAGGTCGTGCCCATCCCCAGAGCAGCCTCTGCCACGGGCCACCAGCACTGGCCCCATCTCTCATCTGCACAGAGCCTGGAAAAACCCCCTGGTTAAAAATCCAGATGCCCCAGGAGCTGCAGAGTCTGTGCAAAGGTTTGGTGGGAGCCAGAGGGAAGGGGATGGACAGCAGGATGGGAGCACTGTAAGTTGTGTGGTGGGAAACCCGGGTGAGTCTGGAGCTGAAAGGCTCCTGCACCTCCTCCTCTTCCCTTCCCACTCGTGTTCGAGCCTTCCCTGTGTTTTCCCATGTGGGGTGTGATTGCAAAACCTTTTCCCTGCCTCCAGGCACAAATACACCTGGTGCACACATGATTTCACTTCTATTTTGCAACATTAAGGCTTTGTTTTCCCTACTGGATACGGAATGATGGCAATAAGAAATAAGAAATGAAACCACCCATCCATTTCCAGCCTTTTTTCCTTTCTCTCTGGGGGAAAGAGGAATTAAAAATCACCCGACATGGCTTTGTCCCATCTCCTGTCTGCAGGACACGGGCTCTGCTGCCCTCAGACCCTGCTCTGGCTCATGGGCTGGAGCTATTACAGTGAAATTCTCTGTATAAAGGCTGTTATTTGCTGAATAAATTTGCAGATCACTCTAATAACTCTAAATGAACGCAGTTTGTGTCTAATTAAAAGACATTCATCCTTATGAGACCCTATGGATATGAAGTACCCATCAGAGAGTTCCTGGAGGAGGTGCTGCACGTAGGAAGGTTTGCAGTGAATAATGTAATTTTCTGTGTTTGTGATCAGACAGCTGATTTTCAGGAAGATTAATAGAGGGCAGTGCAAAAAAACCCCTACAAAGTAATGAAAGGCTGAGACAAAGGCAGAGATGGAAGGGCAGATTCTGCAGAGAGAAAGAAACATTGGGGGGGATTTAAGGGCAGACTCATCTCTTTTTGGCACCAGCTTCTTTTGGGATCAATTCCCTGGGAGTCAGGGCTTTTACTCCACATTTACCTCAGTTTAGTTACATGGAGAATTCTTCTGCAAAGGCTCTCAGAGGAAACCTGGAGATATGAAAAATCATCCTAGAAAATAGAAATTTATTTTGTTTGGGGAGAGAGATTATCACAGGGAAGAAATGTTTTGAGGAGATGGATTGAAAAATAAACTCATTTTCATTCATGGGTTTCCTGAACACCTTGAGACAACACCAGGACTGGGTTCTCCAGCTCAGCAGCTCGGGATTTACTGGCTCAGGAAGGTGCTGGTTTGGTCAGTGCTCTGGGAGCCTTGGGTAAGTGATGGCCCAGCCTTTCCTGCAGGTATTTAGGCTGTTCCCCACAAACCAGACCCTGGGGAGCAGAGGCTGGGGGTGTTTCAGGGTGAGGAAAACTCTGTAGTTTTCTGGTAAAGCATCTTTTTCTGCCCAGGGAGAGAGGGCACATATGCAAGGTTGGGGTGACCTGAGCCCTGAAAAGGGTGAAAACTGCTGCCCCAGGGGCTGTGATCCCTCCCTTCCCCCTGGGGGAAGCTCAGGGGCCACGTAGCTGGATTTCTGAGCTCTTAAATTTGGTTTGTCAGGGGAATGCTGGATTACCTCACCAATTTCTGGCAGCTGATAACACCAGTGCACCACAAAGCACAGCCCATAAAACGCTGGGTTTATTACAGCTGGCATCCTGCACTCTTCCTGCAGAGCAGAGGTAGGGCTTTTGTGATTGTTAAGTCATTTGGCAGAGTACCTGGTTACTTTTTGTGGGTGGCTTGCTGGTTAAATAAATAAAATTTTCTGGCTTGGGTTTATATGCTGCTTTGGCTCCCTTTTCAACACAAATATTTTATTTGTGGTATGTGCTGCTGTTAAACTTTTATTGCTGACAGCACAAGGCAGGCTTGGTCTGTCTTCAGCATTTAATCACTGAAATGCTTTTTGTGGTTCAGCTCAGGAAAAGCAAGATTTGGTCATTTTGCTCTGGTTCAGATGCTGTAAAATTAATGGTGTTGCAACTGCTTTATAGCAGCTTGGGGTCATCTCCTTGCAAAGGCTGAGGGCAGGAGAGAAGGCTGGGAATTCCTGGTATCTCGTGCTATATTAAATGCCAAAATGAAGCCATGAATGAGTTCCCCTTTGCCTCCTGAAAATATAAACTGCTGAGAATTCCCAGTTCTTAAAGCCTTCAGGACCTCAAAGCACAACTCGCTCTTGCCACTGACCAGACTCCAGGTAGGACCGTCCTTTGCTTTTCTCAGACTTGGGGGGTTTAGAAGCTGAAAACTTGACATAATTTGGTTTTTTCGTTGCTTGAAATGACTATGAAGAGTTGTTAGAAAAGTCACCTTGTGTTGTCTCTTAGGGAGACAAATTTCTCTGCAGTGTCATTGCACCCCTTTACTGGGAGTGCAGAAGGATCCAGCCCAGCCCTGGCCCATCCTGATACCACGTGAAATACCCCAAAATATTAACCTGTTTCTAAATGTCCCCCTGGCTGCCCAAGGACTCCCATTGCAGTCTGGAGGGAGAAAACTCCCCTTGAAATTGGGCACCATCACCTGTCCTACAGGAGCTTCCATCATTTGAAGGTCATTATAAACCAGAAGTGACTGTCAGTCTCCCCTTTCCCTCACTCAGATTTTGGGTTTTTCCACTTAATTAAAACCTCTGATCCTGCTTAATATTAGAGAGCATGTCTGGGTGCATAAATAAATATGCTGAGCACATGGCAAGTGCCCCAGAGCAGTGCCTGGTGGGGACACTCCTGGGTGGAAGCAGGCAGTTGGATTTTAATGGAAAATCCATGTGAAGCTGTAGAAACCGGCAAGCAGAACAACAAAAGATGACAGCGTTGTGCTAAAGAATTAAAGGATCAGTGCTTAAAGTGTTGCCTTGAACATCAACTTGGCGTGCTGAGCTGCTGCTCCCAGAGGTGCTGAGTCCAAGCTGGGAATTTGACAGCCCAGCTTGTCTCACAGCATCACTCCCTTCATCCTCCCTGCTGCTCCTGGTCTCGCTGATGTTTGGGACAGCCCTGCCCACCCAAGCACCCCGAGAATCCCAAAACCATGCCCCAAAGTAGGGTTGCCCCCCAAATCAGCCCCCACCAGTGGGGTTGGGACCAGCCTCCTGTCCCTGCACGGTCCCCAGGCATCCAGAAAAACCTCCCAGGCTGGTGAAGAGCACCACGACACTCCTGTTGAATCCAATAAATCCAGTCCTGGGGCGTTATTGCAGCTGATAACTCTATTAGAGTTTACTTTTTCCTCGTTGTTTTGCTGGGTCTTCTCATTTGACCCACATGTGTGGAAACCTGCTTAAGTAGAGGCAACTGCGGGAGGAAAAATTGAATCTACAGGCGTCTTCGAGATAGCAAATGACTTGTTTATCATCCTTACACCCTCCCTGTTGGTTTCCTCGTATAGCCAGGGATGTTTAAAGACTTTGGTAGCTGTGAAATGCAGCAATTTCCTTCCCTGCTCCCTCATCTCCTTTTGCTGTTACCATCATTAGCATTTAAAAACCAGACACGGCCAGAGCGTTTACAACCTTAAAATCAATAATAAAAAAACCCCCAAATTACATTTCAAGGCTGGAAACAAACGGCTTTTTCCTGTTCTCTGCTGACAGGCTGCTGTGGGGGAAATGTGTGTCTGTTGGCTGTGGTGTGGACAGAGGGGAAAGGAGGATTCCCTTGGGATGGAATTCCCACCCAGGCAGCAGCTGGAATTGGGGCTGCAGTCCCTGGAGTGGGAAGGAAACCTGCCCTTACCCTCCTCCCTCCCCTTCGTGCAGACAAAGAAGAACACGGTATTAAAACCACGTTTAATTGAAAATCTCAGTACAGGGGGGAAGCGAATAAGAACCTTCCCATGACCTCAGATCTGCTTTGTCTCCTGTTCCCCCCTGGCCTGATGGAAGGGCTGTGGTTATTCTGTTCTCCAGGTAAGAGAGGCATCAATCAAGGTTATGAAAGGAGAGGAGCAGCTGTTCCAGGACAATGTATTAGAAAATGATGAATCATGGGGGAAACATCTGCAGAGTCGTGAGCTCGCCCTGCTGCAGCAAAGTTCAAGGCTTTGGGATTAAAGGTCGTTCTTGCCTGTTTGACAGTCAAACCCAGGTTGTGTCCAGGCTCAGGGAAACGTGGCTAGGATTGTGCAGCTGCCTTTTTGGGATTGTTTTCCTCCAGGTGACCAGCACTGGGCTCAGCTTGTGTTGGTCCACTAAAACACCGGGAATTCCTTACCTGGCCTGGCATTATAACCCTGAAAACTCTTGGATTGCCAATCTAAGGGACTTCCAGGCGCTGAGAGACAAATTCACAGGCTCAAGGCTTGGTCACTACAAGTGCTCCTATTAGATGTCCTGCTGCTCTTAAGCTGTTTGAGCAACTTCTTTTCTTGCGACTTTTTACGTGGAGAACGACACAAAATAAGCCCAATTAACGCTCATTATTGTAGTTTCACCGGTGGTTTATCTCGACACGCTCAACAGATAAGAAGTGCCAGCGGAATTACTACCTTCAGCGTGCATGAAATGTGTTGGGTAATTTTTTTTTTCTCTCTCTCCCCATCGCAGTGTGTGAAAATCTCCTTGGAAACGCAGCCCTAATGGTCTGTCTCCTCCCCGTGCTGCGGCTCCTGCAAGCGAAGCAGAAAGCCAAGCTCTGTGCCTGCCTGCTCTCCTATCAAAGGGCTGTGGGCAGGAGGTGCTGGCAGTGCCCATGGAGCTGGAACATCGGGATGCTCCCGGTGCTTGGCTCCTGATTCCCTGGCATCCCAGGCCAGGGGATGCTGAGGCTGCAGGAATTGCCAGGGTGGAGGTGCCAGGTTGGCAGGGTGGGGAATCACCCCAGTTCTGCACGCCCAAGGGGATGCTGCCCCAGGTCTGTCCTGATGATGAGCTGGGGGGAGCAGAGGGAATTCCAGGTGGGAGCTGGGAGGGAGCAGAGGGAATTCCAGGTGGGAGCTGGGAGGGAGCAGAGGGAATTCCAGGTGGGAGGTGGGAGATGCAGCTCCCTGAGTCCTTTGCACAAGGATAGCGGGTTGGGCAAGGAATCCTCCCCTGGCACACCAACCTGCTCTGCCAAGGCTGCTTCTGGAAATGGGCACCAGCTCTGGGGGCTTGCACAAGTGTGGTGAGCCCTTCCCTGCTGCCACCAACACCCTCCGTGTCCTTTGGGTAGGACAAGAGGGGTTAATCCTCCAGCCGCTCCCCTCTGGGTCCCCTGGCAGTGGGGAGGGCAGGGTGGGAACCCTGGGGAAGGCAGCTAATGCTCCTTAATCCTGCCCCAGTGTGAGGTGTCTGCGGAGAAGGTGACAAAGGACAGCACAGGGTGTTCTGCGTGCCCGGGCTGGCTGGCTGGGTCAGCGAGGTGGGTGCTGGGGGGAAAGGGAAGGGGCAGGAGGGTGTGGGAGCAGCTCTGGGGGCTGAATCCTGCACAGGGCACTGAGCTCTGCTGTCCCTGTCCTGCCCTGGGGGGCTTTGAAGACCCCACGCACACCATTCCCTGCGTGGGGGATGCTGAATGGACACGACTGCAGTGGGAATTCGGGATTATGCCCAGCGGTGCCAGTGTTACAGGCAGGGTGTTTGGATCCCACCCCAGGGATGTGCCCAGGGAATTATTCAATTTGTCGGATAATCAGGTCTGAACCTCCCAGGGATCCACGGGGAAACAGCTGAATGTGCTGAATCTTGGGGTTTAGCTTTTCTTTATTAAGTTCAGCGTCTGATTTCTTTTGGGAAGAGCTGGTATTTTTGGGTATAAAGCAGGCACACTGTCCATCTGTCTTTGAGGAGCCTCTTGCAGACCAGGATTTCTCCGGGGAGACTCAGCCGTGAGAAGAACGAAAGGTGGTAAAGCCAATAGTGTAGATATCTTATAAAAGCAACTTGTTTCCCCGCACCCTGATTATCCCCTGGAGAATCCCAGCAGCCTGGAATACGAATGGCTCTGAAATTGATTTTAACTCGGTGCCTCGAAGTGCCCGATAATGATGAACAAAGGGGACTGTGACACCTCTTTTTCAGGCACATCATAGACCGAGGGGGTTATTTCAGCCGAGGGCTGGGTCAGGCTCTGGCAGTCGGTCTTGTGCCTCCAAAAACATCGTTTAACACTCCCGACAATTGCTGTGTCTCTGCCTGCTCCCTGCAAGGCCGGTGCTAATTGCTGAGACATCCCTTCAAGCCATTTCCATCCGCCTTTGCACCACGCTTTGGAAAGGCCACGGGGCTGTGTTTAGCGCTGCTGCAAATGGGAATTGCTGCCCCGTGTCTCGCAATAATGACATTTTGGAACGTGCCAAGCGCGTGGCTGTGTCCCTTGGAGCTGGGCTGAGCTGCCATTGCTGGCTCTGATGGGGTGTCCCTTCCTCACACCCCGAGGGGCTGCTGGTGGGGAAACCACGGGCTGAAATCAATGGATTTCTCCAGTGGCCTCTCTGTTATCTCCCTGTTCCCCGGGGTCTGGGAAATGAACCACATTAACGTGCAGGGGAAGCATCAAGGGGTGAAGTGTCTGTAGGGTTTGTGTATGGGCAGGAGAATGTGGGTATGGCTGCAGGAGCACCAAAATCCAGGTATCTACACCCTGGCTGCAGGGCTCACCCCAGGGCAGCTCCCAAGGGGGGAGTTTGGGGAGCCACAGCCTGTTTTAGGTGGGGTTGGAGGGACAGATGTTTGGGGGGTTTTTTGCGTATTTGAGGTTTTACAGAATTTTTTTGGCAAACACACAACAAAATCCCTCAATACTGAGAGAGCCCATGCCCTGATTGTACTCCTATTTACAAATTAGCTGGGGATTTCTGTGTGGTCCTGCCTTGAGCCTTCCAAAAGCTCGTGTTTAGCAGGTATTCTGTGCCTGGTTCTATCTGGGGAGCCCTTGCCTTCCTAATGAGCACCAAAGAGATGAGCCCCCAGCCTGGGACCCTAACCCAGAGAGCCCCTGCCTTTCCTCGCAGATGATTCCCATCAATTCAGGGCATCAAATCCCAGCCCGAGGCTTAAGGAAGTGCCTGTCACACCGAGGTGAGAGCGAGCCCAGCCTCGACCAGGGGGCAGATTTACAGCTAAGTGTTGGATCAAGGGGAAATGTGAAAATCGCTGCTAAACCCCTGGTGTTCAGCCAAGCGAGGCTCGAGCTGCCCCGATGCCTCACAGGGCCAGGGGCTGGGATTGTTCACTTCGATGGTGAGGCTTAAAAAGAATTAAATTAATGTCTAATGCTCAAAAGCTAATTGGGGCAGGATTATTCCCGAAGGAAACCAGAGATGCAGAGGAGAAGGGGCCGTCCCCTGAAGTGACCTGCAGCAGGTGATGAGCCAGATGCTGTTTTCTCTCCTGGGGATTTGAGCAGAACAGAATTCCCAGAAGGCAGGCTGGGGGCTCAGAGACCCCTGGAGTCCTCTCATAACCTCTGGGGACACCTGGCCTTGAGATAGCAGGCCAGATAGCTCAGCCACACCTGGATGTGCAGAGCAGCTCTGACAGGGCAGCACCTTTGAGGGGAGTTACAATTATAAGGAATTATTATCAAGATGCCCAGAGAAGCTGTGGCTGCCCCATCCCTGGAAGTGTCCAAGGCCAGCTTGGATGGGGCTTGGAGTAACCTGGGCTATAGAAGGTGTCCCTGCCTGTGGCAGGGGTGGAGTGGGATGAGCTTTAAGTTCCCTTCCCACCCAAACCATTTTGGGATTCCATAATGCTGGGGGATTTCTGCATCATTACTTGGTATCTGACCTAACGTGGCTGGATCTTGCAAGCCTGTATTTATCGAAGTGTGGGAGCAACCCCTCTGCCTTTACAGGAACAAGCAGAGCCTTCTGCTCCACTCAGGGATAATTCTGGTGTTTCTCTGCAGGGAGCCACCAGTTCTCTTCTCATCCACCCCCCTTGAAAAGCCACATCCCGAATAACAGAGCAGGAGCTTTTGCTTGGGAAGTGAAAGGTCCCCAGAGCCCTGAACAAGCCCATTCAGCCAATATCCCAACTTTTGACAACCAATATCCACTGTCCTGCCCCCAAACTAATTAATTTCATACATGACTGAATTTAACACCATCATTTAGCTCTGTCTGCTGGCGGAGACTTTGAAGTACAAAGTGATTATGCAGGGAACAAGCTGGGAGCTGGTTAATAAGTTCCAACAACGTGTGTACTGCTGGGAGGCAGTGTTAGAGCCCATGTAGAATTTTATTGTTGTTTTGTCTTGGACTTGAGCTTGGAGACAAGTGAAGCAGCAGCAGAGTCTGTCACCAGAGAGGGAGAACAGCAATGACACTGCTGGGAAATGTTTAAAGCTCCCTAAGTGTTAATGATCAGGATCTGACTCTGCTGCCTCTGGAAATCTCGTTCTCCTCCTCATTTGCTGGTTTTGCTTCGCTTCAGGCAGGCTGGTTGTTAATGGGGGCAATCAAAGGGAATCAGCTCAGCCACCCTGCTCTTGGGGGGCTGCCTGCAGTGAGTGCCACTCGCAGGGGCTCCCCCCTGGCTGCATCCCTGGGGGCTCTGGCAGCTCGGGGGGCTCTGGAAGGCTGAGGCACTAATGAACCCTTCTGGGAGAAGGGGAACAAGTCCTGGGCCATCAGGAAGGGTTGGACAGGACGTGGTCACACTGGAGCTCTTTGTTGCCTTCTGGCCAAGCAGCTGCACTGACCAGCCCAGTCCAGTCCAGGGGATTTAAGAGGAGCCCAAACATCCAACCTGACACGCAGCAAACCAGCACAACCTCCCTGACATCCACAGCAATTGCCTTTTGCTCTCCTTTTTGAGTTCTTGGCACGGTCGAGGGAGAGAAAGGGACAGAAAAAGGAGTAGAATTGCTACAGTGAAAGACTGTATTGCTCGTTTCCAGAACAGCTCAGTGCTGCAGAATGGAAGCAAAATTAAAGCTTATTAAATTCTGAGCCCTGTTTTGGGATATTCTCTAATTCTGATGCCCATTTTTGTCTCTGGTAAAGACCTTCTCTCTGCATGACCCCTCGATAGGTGTTTTATTTTTTTACAGAGCCATTAAGGAGTTACTTATATTGGATTTAAATGGCTCTCCATTAGCTATTATTCAACTAATGGTACTTCTGAACACGAAAAGACCTGTAAGAATGCACTGGACTTCAGCACAGGTTCCAAGAGAAGAGCTTTGCCAATGGGAAGCCAAGTGCCAGTCATTGTGCTCTCCGGGGACTGTCTCAGCTGGGCCAGTGATGGAGAGGGGGTGGCAGTGATGGCATTTTGAAGCTCTTTTGGCAAAGGGCAGATTTTCCATAGCCACAAAGCCCCAACACAGCTGTAAAAGGGTTTGGAAAGACAAATGAGAAGACTAAGCAGAAAAATTCAGCGAATACTTTAAATGAACCATTTCTGAGACTCTACAGACTGCATTTTTCTCCTCATTCCTTAGTTGGCTAGTGGAGAATTAGCTCCGAAGGGTTTCAGCTGAAATCCACGTAGAAAGGCAGAGCCCTAAATCCCAGATTGCACTGGTTGCCTGGAAGGGGCTGTTGGTTCTCCCAGGAGCACTGACAGCTGCTGGGGATGTATTTCGCGCACCTGAGTTTGTATTTCTCCCCCAGGATCACGGCAAACAAACCCCCAAACCTCAGAAACAGAGTTAAAAATGCAAACCGCATAAACCAACCCAAAAATACAACCCAAAAATACAACCCCGGGTAACTTTAGTGCCCCCGGGTGCGGGCAGGGTGCAGTTCCGCCGCTCGCCCGCAGGTGGCGCTGCGGCCCCGGGCACTTCCCATGCCCAAGGAAAAGGGGGAATTTTCATTTTCCCCCTGGAAAAAGGTGAGTTTTCCCTCTTTTTTTTGGCCCACAAGTGCAGCTCTGCCCCTGCAGACCTTGGCGCTGCTCCCACGCGGCTCGCTGAGCACATCTGCTCCCAGTCCATCGCTCTGTTTCCAAATCCCAAAGGCACCAAGTGCATCTGATGCTGCTGCTGGATTTGGGATTTCGGGATAAAAGAGACTCACCAAGGTCTCTGCTGGGGCTTTCCCACCAGTTAATTCCCGGCCAACCCCTCTGTGAATGAGACAGAGGTCTCTGCCTGAGAATTCCTGCCGTGGCATTCTTCTGATCACACATAAGCATTTTGGAACTGGTTGGGAAATTTTCACCAGTTGAAAAAGAAAGAGGGATTTGGTTGAGATTCTTTTATTTCTGACGTGTGAAATGTCTGGATTTTCTCCTTGTGTCTGGCAGGATTTCTGCACGTAGAGAATATTCATGCTCTGCTCTTGCTGACTTTCCTCAAGCTGTTTTTATTCTTCCCACTACCCTTCATATATTGCTTTTCCCCCCCTGTTCAGACTAGGACATGAATAATCTCTTACATGCCTTAGACTGTGAGCAGGGTGGGTAGGTTTGTTTTTGTGGCTGGCTGGGCATGATATGCAGATGTTGCCCTGATGTGTGCATTAACCATGCCTAAAAAATGCCAGGTTGATTTTGTTCTCTCTGCCTCTCTCTGAAGCTCCTGACACAGCCCGTGGCTCCAGGAGGACACAACAATGAGCAACAATAATCTGGGCAACATTTCTTTGGGCTTTAACTGGTGTTTCTTCCCCCTGCTGCATGCCTTCCCAGTGACTCCAGGCTTGGCCCCATGTCCTGCACAACTGATTTGGCATTCTTAGGGGAGCTGATGTTTTTGGCTGGTTGGAGCTTCTGATAAATGTTGGCACATCTGATTTATTGTCTGACTCGGTTCCCAAGGAGACCACATATGTAGCAGCCTGAGATAAGCTGCTTATAACCTAAAGGTGAATACCTTAAAATATCAGAGTCCCTTTCTCTCTTTCCATTGATAGTGAGCTCTTGCTTTTCCCTGCTATCTTTATTTCACTCTGTTATCAGGGAATTAAATGCTTCATGTTGTGGTGAGGAACCTTTCTGTCCTTACAATTGGCTGAAGTTATAAATTCAGCTGGATTTCCTGTTATCACTCTTAATGCAGATTTGTTGAGCCTAACACCAGTGTCCCTTGTTCCATGGCCTGATGACAACTACCATGCTGGGATCCAGAGCTGGGAGACCCGAGATCCCCATGGAATGTGTTTTAAATGTGTTGTGTTTAAAAGCAGGTGGAGGAAGGATTTGGATTGTGTGCTTCACAAGGAAGTTTGGGCGGTATTAGAGGAGACACAGGTGCTCCTGCTTGGCTCAGAAAGCACTGAAACCCTGTTGCTGGAGCTCTGGAGGCAGAGGACAGCTACCTGGTGAGATACTGGGCTGTTCATGCTCTGCTGGGATAAAGACACGTGTCTGCTGGAGCACCAGCCAAGGCCAAGGGTGTCTGGGGGTGAGAGGGACCTGCAGCTGCTCTGGGGGGCAACAGACCCGTCTTTGGAGGGCACAGATGGGCTCTTGCCCAGCTTGGACAACATTCTCAGGCACAGGGTGTGACCCTTAGGGATGGTCCTGGGCAGGGCCAGCAGCTGGACCCTCAGACCCTCAGAATATGCTGTGATTCTGCATGAAGTTCAACAAGGCTGGCGTGCCCAGACCCCTCTTGCTGCAGATCCAGCCTCCCCACTCTGCAGGGACACACAGGGTGAGTCTTGTCAGCTCCTTCTACACCTTTTCCCCTGAGCACATTCCCCCTGGGGTCCCTTTGGGAGGGTGTGCACAGCCCTGGCAGGCTGGTGGACTCACCCAGCCTGTACTTTACCCCTTCCCTCCCCTGTCCCCGTCACACCCTGCCAGGACACGTCTCAAGCAGCAGCTCCTGAGTGGGAGCAGAAGGATTGGGGTGGCTCCTGGGGTTGGTCTTTGTCCTCCCCAGCAGCCCCAGTGTGTGGCATGGCAGGCTGGGGAGGAGATGCCACGCTGGCACCGTGTCCATTGTCCATGCTGGGGGATGTGGCAGCACAGGGCACATCCCAGGCTGGCCCTGGTGGCCCCATGAACTCTCCCCTGAGATGTAAAACTGAGTCAATCCCTGATCCCTCCTGGAGGGTTCTCCCTTCTCTTCCTCCCAGTGGCCAGGAGATGATGTCCAAGCTCTGTGCAGCTCTTGGCTGAAGGGATGCTCCTCCCTGACTCCTGCCAGCCTCTGATTTATGACCCAAGCTCCAAGTCCAGCAGCATCACTTGTGAGCTCCCAGCACTTTTTGGAACCCAGTCAGCAAAGGGAAGAGCAGGGTTTCCTGATTTTTCTCCACTCCTACCATCAGCAGAGGCTGGGAAATCCCACCTGTGTTGTCTTCAAATGGTTTTGGGGTCTCTCATTTAGGCCAGGAGAGACTGGCACTGTTCTCACCAGCACCCAGTGGAGCAGGATTTAGCCATAACCATCTCCCCCTCGTGGGTCAGACAGATCCCAGGGAAGGTAAAGCTGAAGGAACAGGTCCCTGGGTCTGTGCTGTGGCATCAAAGCCTGCGTTGGTGTTGAGTTTTGCTCTTCAAAGCCCATTTTCAGCCAAGATGCACTTGGTTGATGTCTTTTCTCCCCAGGTCATTTGCAATCCAAGCTTGTTTTCAAGGAGTAAATTGGGCCAGGTGAGTTTTTGTGGGGGAGAGAGAAGTGACAAAGAGGGAACCAGTTCTTTTTCTAGCAGAGAAATTTTCAGACTATAATTAACGTGTCTTCTGTGTGCATGTATGTGCAGGTACACACCCAACAGAGCTGCCTTTGATCTCTGCTGGGAGCTGTGGAGAGGACAGAGACCAGGAAATCACATTTATTCTTAGGGACAGAACACAGGGATAACTGCACAGCTTTCCCTTGGGCTTTGGAAAACAGCAGGCTGGGATCCACCTGGCATGTCCTGGTAGCTGTGAGAGTGTGTGATGAGATGTGAGTGCTTTAAATATGCTGGGGCAAGGCACGGGGAGGGGAAGGTGCTGCTGCCTGGTTGTCAGGGCTGGCAATGTACACTGCAATTAATGCCAAAGCCATCAGTGCCCACGGCTGAACCCCCTGGCAGGAGCCAGGAGAGGCTCCAGCGATGCAGGAGGAGTGGCAGGTTGTTATCAGAGCACCTGACACTGTCCCAGAGCTGCTTGTCATTAAGTCCTGAGGTTTTTGTGGTTGACTTGCAGCAAGTGCTGCTGAATTTGCTGAGGAGGGGTTTGTGCTGCCAGAGTGGCACAAAGGAAAGGAGCAATTCAAGTTCACGCCTCACTGGCATGTTTGTGTCACATCAGAATTAATAAGGTAAAAGGTTTCTTATCATGGCCAGTGCCAGGTGCTTTTAAGCAGTTTTTAAATTTTGTGATTACATGTAAGGGCTGGAATCAAAGAAATGGGCATATTCTGCTGAATAAAGACTTCCTGCCACTTCTGATTGTTGCCTTCTGGTAGCACACAAGATGTAAAAACGCATTCATCTGAATTTTAAATTGATTACAAAGGAAGTAATCTGGGCTCTGGGTAAAGTCTGAAGCAGGGCAAAATTCCCTTTGCAGAGGGAAATTCACATCCAACCTGGGGTCCAAGAAAAAATGAGGCAACCTTGTGGAAAGTCTTGTGATGGGCTTTGCACAAGAGACAATTGCTTAATTTTTTCCAAGCATTTTGGGCTCTCATTGAGTATGAGGGGATGCTAGACTGAATCTGCAGGAGCTTTCACAACCTCCCCTCAAACGTGACTCTGTGTCATCCCATCTGCAGTTTGAACCAAATCATTCTCTGATTGGGTTGATTTCATTGATCACCCTGGGGGGAAACTTGCAGCTTTGGTGTTCTGGGGGTCTAAAACCATCTCCTCCTCTGTGCCCACTTACACAGAGATGAATCAAGAGAATGAGTGAATTGGTCATGGCAAATGGCCCTGAAGAGGTGTAAAAACCCAATAATTGAAAGAATCTGGGTTGCAGAACAGCCTAAAGAGGGGTTTTGCTCAATGACACCGTTTTTGAAGGTGCCTTCTTGGTCCTGCTTTGGGCACAGAGCCCCCCTGTGCCGGCCCCAAATGTTTTGTGGCTTCCCATGGTGTGTTTCCAGCGTGGACCATGGGAGGATGGCACTCCTGGCACTGCTCAGGGCACACTCACTCCTCACCCTTCCCTTCATCCTCGGCTGAAGGAGCTCTCTGGGCTCCTCCTGCAGGCACAGCAGGACTCACAGACCAGGTTTGTTCTTTGTTGAAGCCTCGCTGGTCTCAGAATGGAATCTCTGCTTGTGCTTTCGGAAACGAAGGCGAATAAATTGGTGGTAAAGGAAGAGCTATGGGTGAAAGCCCCAAAGGGGGTGTGAGCTTTGCATTCCCAGTTTTCTGAGAGTCTTTTGGTCCTGGCACCCTCTTGCTACCTGGGCAGCCTGTTGGCACTGAGAGACAGACAGGTAATGAGGCAAAATCGATGGGTTTCTTTTAAATTTCGTTCTTACCAGTTTGCTTTTGAGCATGGAGCTGTTGGACGTGCCCAGTGGACACGGGGCCGGCTTCTCTAGGGAATTTGGGATGAGAGTCCCAAAACACCTGTATTTCAAGGGTTCTCTCCTGTGCTAGTGGAAATTTCCCTTCCCAAAGCAGGCCATCTGCTGGAGTGGGATGAACTAATAGGCTCCTGCCATGGCACAGCAGGGAAGAATCCCAGTGTGGCTGCACTGATGATGGGGAGGCACCGGGTTATTTCTAATTAGCACTTTCCTCCAAGGAAAGAAGTGTAGTCAGAGAGATGGAGGAGATCATTTTTTTATCAGTCTGGCTCTCCCTGTGCCTGCACAACCTTCTCCCCACGCTGCCCATGCAGATGGCAGTGCCATGGTGCTGATTTCCCTGCTGTGGCATTACCCGGGGACATCAAGCTGGCAGCCTTCAGATGACAAAAGAAGTGAAGCACCAGAGATTTTGTTTGGCTTCTGTTTGACCAGCTTTGGTCCCTGGTGGGTTTTTTTTTTCCCCTCCCTCGTTGCTGTCCCAAATGGGAGCCCTGCTTGCTGATGAGGAATCAATAGAGTGCAGCTCACTCTGTTGAGCTCGTGTCACACACACAATGACAGGACAGCAAAGCAGCTGGAATGCCCCCCTGGCAGCTTGGAAATGCTGGGGCTTGTTGGGAGAACAGCATGGTTGATGTTTCCCTGTTGGGAAGAGGGAATTTTGGGCGGTGTGTGGATAACCTGGAGTCAATTCCAGTGGAGATGTCCAAGGCAGGCAGCCTGCTGGGCTCTCTGGTGGTGCCTGTGTCCTGCAGAGCACATCTCTGTTCAGCTTTGGAGGAACCTGCTTGCTTTGGAGGCTTTTTATAGCTATTTGACTGGAGGCTTTATCCTCTGAGTGTGCTAAAGCAAGGGGAAAGCCTTGTGGCAAGCCAGAAGCACTGGCACAGAGAGGGATTCTTGCTCTAGGAATGAGCTGAGCGAAGGAGGAGAAGGGCTGGAGTGAGATGATCTTTGAGTTCCAACCCAAAGCACTCTGTGATGCCATGATGGAGTCTGTGCAAGAGCTCACTCTACTGAGCTTTGCAGATGCCTTTTGGAATAGGGAGAGGTGATCCAAAGCTGCAGGAAAAGGCAGGGCTTGCTGTGTCTGGTAGTCTTGGGGCTGAGGAGTCTCTTGCTCAGGCTTTGCCTCTGCTCTCTGACTGCCAGTGCTGCCTTCCCTCACCCCCTTGGCTGCCTGGCTTTCCCAGCAGCTCCTCCAAGGCTCTGTGCTCACAGTTTCTTGCACAATACCCCGTGGTGGTTGTACTACCCTGGCCTGTAGACACTCCCTTAATCCAAATAATAGCACACAAAGGTTGTTTACTTGGCATACAGGCTGTTCCTTGGGATGTGCTGTCAGAAACCACACGGGCTGCAAACGGACTAAAACAGAACAATGACCTCTCCTGCCAAAGCAATTCGGGGCTTTATGATAAATGACCATTTTGCTTCACTTTCCAAAGCCTGCCAGCTCTTGCATGCCAGGGAGAAGGGCAGAAAAGAGAGTTTAGTGATATCTGCCCCTTCTGCCAGGACTCTTCCTCACCTTCAAAGCCTGCAGGTTCTGTCCTAGCAGAGGTGCCCCATCTGTCATCTGCTGGCAGTGGAGGAGCTGCATTCCAGGCTGTGGGAGAGGAGTGTCTTTCAGGTCGAACCTCCCTGGGTAATCAACACCTCGGTTTGTCCTGCCAGAGCTCACGTTCTGGCTGCATCCCAGGGTGATGCTCACCACGGTCCTGCCTCACACTGTCTGCTTGGCAGCTGCTTTGCATCCTGCCCTTGGCTGCAGTTCAATGGGAGAAGAATTCCTAACTGTTTGTCATAGGAGAGCACTTTGGGATGAATGGTGTTACATAAATGTAAGGTTATGGTTAGGCATTAGGCTGCACTGGGATAAGAAAGAGTATTTCAATGTGCTTTTTTTCCCTAGTAAGTCTTATTTAATATGGAGGGATATCAATTACTCTGTCTTGCTATGACTGTTTCTTGCCCCTCCAGCTAAAATTGTACATTGCAGGGGAAAAGAAAGGTTGGCCATCAATAACAGAGTGATTACACAGCTCCCTGTGACTTAAAAATCAAATCAAAGTTCTTTATTCTCGGTGGCTTTTGGAATTTTCTCTCAGTGTCAGTGACCCTGAACCCACAAGGCTGTGTTGTGTAACATGTTGTAGCTGCTGGGACCAGGTCTGGGACATGGATGGCACATCCAGCCCTGGGCACTGGGGCTGGAGGGCTCAGCTCCACAGGGTCCCAGTGCCAGCAAAATTCCCAGTCTTGCAGAAGCCCTGACTTGGAGTCTGAAATTCAAGACCTTTTGCCTGGTGTTCAGTCCCCTCTAAATAAACCCAGATCTGATCAGAGACACTGAAGTTCTTTAATTACTTGCCTTGGGTGCCTTAATGGAGCCTTAGGATACAGTTCTTGTTTTTCAGCCTTGTGATTTCAGTGGCTGCACAGCAAAGATCACGTAGAATTTCCCTGTGAAAGAAATCCTCACCAGAAGGAAGAACAGCTGCCCAGCTTCCCCTGGACCAGCCTGGCCACAGATCTTCTGGGAGCTGATAAATTCAGCCTGGGCATTATCTGTCTTGGTCTATTCTTGTAGCAGACACTTTGCAACCATCCCCTTGAGATTCTGCTCCAACACAGGCACCTGGGGTGCCAAGGAACAGAGAGAAAACACAGCAGAGACCTCACCTGTTGGGTTTCAAACACAGCTCTGGCTTGGGTGAAGAACTTGGGGGTGTTTCTGGGGATATTGATGTTTTTGAGGCAGTTGTTTGCTGTTAGATCTGTCTATCCATGTGGTTAAACATCTCCCTGCACAGGGTGATCCTTGGAAACTTAACCCCAAACATTGGGGCTCTTGGAATAACCTGCTGTGGCTTTCCCATAAACTGCTTACTCAGTTCTCTCTTTCTTTCAGAAAGGAGCAGCCCTGGACATGGTTAGTTTGTTTGGTGACATTTGTGACAGTGGGGCAATAGAGGATGTTTGCTTACTTTGTGTATAATACCCACAACTTCATTGCCAACAAGGAAAGGACTGAACTGCCTTGAAAGTTGGCTCACTTTTCCCTTCAAGCTGAGGGGATGAACTCGCTCAAACAAGCCTGTGTAATTAAAGCAGTTCAGAGCAGAACTTCCAGTTCTTGGTGTGCAGATGGGGAGCAAAAAACAGAATTAGGGACTGGATGGGAGGAAATTCCAGTCCTCTGCTTCCCTATGGGGGAAGAGCTCTGCCCTGCCACAGAGCTGGGTGGGAATCGTGGAGGTTATAAATGACAAGTGTGGAGCTGGCAATAAGCAGGACTAAATCTGAACTATTGTGTTACTTATGCAAAAACAATCAGATGTAATTTTAGCTCATGAATTCTGTTGGAAAAATCTTTGAGAAGTCACCTTGCCAGCTTAATGCTGGAGTCACAACGTGATCAGATTCGTGCAGCACAGAAACCTGGCAAAAATCTGAATAGTGAATTATGGAAGAGTTAACTGACTAAGACTGAGAAATTGTCAGCTTTGACAACCTAAAAAGAAAGTGATTTTTTTTTTGGGGGGGGTGTCTAAAACAAATCCATAATACCAAAACCCTAATTATTCTATTATTTTCATAGAAGATGCTATTTTATTGTTTTGATTATCTGATGTCATTGCACATCCATATTTATTACAGCCCTGAAGACTCTGTAGTCCAAAGCTTTTATTTCATGAGCAGACAGAACACAGGAATTCAAAACAAGACACACACATACATATATATACACCTATGCATATTTTAACAATGCAGAAGAGGTAATACCGTTAATTAAGAAATATATAACATGCAGTAAAGTAAGTAAGACAATTCTTTATTGCACCCCTTTCAAGTATCACAAGAGGCTGCAGAATGATTTATTCAGCATCACTCCAAATTTAAAAGTGTCCTCTGTTCTCTCATATGATTTTATCTTGAGTTTTCTACAGGTGACCCTTCGGGTGAGTGGCTCAGAAGTCAAACACTGTGGTTGTACCTACTCAGAAAATGGGCTTTGAATCCATGACTTGGAGGAACCAGATTGTCTTTATGCCTCAGGATCTAAGCTTAGGCAGGAACACCAAATATTTAACCTTATTTCTTTTTCTTTCTGTAAAAAGACCCAGCTGCATGGCTGAGTTGTGTTTGGGAGGGATGCCGACCCTCTAAGGGCAAAAACCAACATATAAAACTGCATGAGCTTTATTGTTGACCTGAAGAAAAGCTCCAGTGTAGCCTTGAAGTTCTCTCAGACATTAAGACAGGGCAGAATTTAGGTTTTATCAGAGGGGGAAAAATACAAACTTGATCTCTGTGGAGACAAGACCCTGAAAGTATTGACAGCTAAAGATGGGCAGTGTCTGCCAGCTCCCCAGGCCACATTTGGGAGCATCCTGGGATGCAGAAGAGCCAGGACAGCCAAAGCCTCTCTGCCTGCTCAGCAAAGATGCTCAGGCTGAGCTTGGCCAGAATCCCCCCAAACAGCCTGGTTATTTGGGGGGCATTTTGAAGCTGAAAGCAGCTGAAAGATTTTGCTCTGTGAAAAGTGCTTTAGGAAAGAAGAAAAATGTACAGTTAAGAAGGATTATCAGCAAAACAGACCCCAGTAAATGCACCTGCTGTTTGCATTTATAGGTCTAGCCAAGGAGTAGCTCTACTCAGAAGTTCCTAGGAAGAGTCAAGACTCCAAGGAAGGCTGCAGGGAAAAAGGAAGATACTTCCCTTTTCTGGGATGGTTTTCCAGATTTCTTGTTTTTTTTCTGTTGTTTAAGCTCAGGAAAAAAGAAATCCAAACAGCAAGGCAACAAATCCAGCTGTGGCTAATGCCATTTATCTGATGTACTCCTCCTCAGAGGTGCAGGAGGGATCTTCATCTGTGCTTTCCTCCAAATCTGGCAAGTCGCCCCAGAGCAATACATTCACACCTGGTGGGAAGGAGGTCAGAGAACAAAAGGGGGGGGGGAAAGAAGATATTTTTGGATTGTGACCTTAATTTTTAAGTTGCACAACCGTCTGTTTGGAGAGAAAATAATCATTGCAAAACCTGGTAAGTCACGTTCCTGATGAATATATCTATTTTCTATTTTTCTTCAAAGTGGTCTTGGAGTGGTGTTGCTGTTTACAGCACAGTTCCAAGAGTAAACCCACCGAGGCATTTCTGTAAGGAATTCATGTAGCTATTGATAATCCCCTCGTGGCTGGTTTATTTGTGAAACCATTGATCTGGGACACAGGTGACACTGAGAGGTTTTGACAGTGAGTTACTCTGGGCTGCAAGAAGTGATTTGTCAGAAGGCTGTGAATTCCTGGGGACTCCAATCCTGCCAGACACTTGGCATCCCACCAACCTCCAGCTGAAGAAGCTGCAGCTTCATCTAATGAGGGCTCAGTGAGAGAGGGTCAAAGGGACAACATGACTCACCCAAAAAAAGAGTGTCCCTTGGCCAGCTGCCTGCGAGCCCAGTAAAGCCATCCATACCACTATAAATAGCAGTGCTGCCTGTGTTTATACTGGTTATAGGATTGCTGCAGAACCCCTCACTCCTGTCCATGGAAGGGGAGGTTAAGTTTTCTGGTGGGGATCAATTTACACTCAGATTTTCATTTCCAGCTACAACCACCTCCCCCCAAGCAGTTTTCTAGATTAGCAGCACAGTAACACTTCCTTATGCCTCCATATGCTCCCCTCCCTCCATATGCTTTGACTACATCGAGCTGCCTCATTAGAATCGGGACTTAGAATCCAAGATTTGAGGGAGGAGAAGGAAACAAAAGTGTTCCTTACCAGAAGGGTCGAGCCTGTTGATGCCAATCACTGCTTGGCTGTGGAACATCCAGAAATGGCCATTGTTGCAGGATAACAGGCAAGGTTTGCAGGGAGAAATCACATGGTAACCAACAACGTTCCCACTGGGAGGACAAGGGAAATAAGGAGCAGGGATGAAAAGACAGATGTCAGGGGCTTTTTCCAGCCCAAACTAATGTTAAATAGCCACAGTACCAGACCATTATGTAATGCTCCTCTTTTGATTAAGTTAAGGGAACGTAGTTAAACAAGTATCTTAAATATTTAGGGAACATCTGTCAGGAGTTACAGAATATCTGAGTTTTAGATCTTTGGCATAGAGAACCACTTAGTAACCTAAATTGTGCAATCCAGATAAGTTTACATACCAACAAATGGTGGTGTGTTTAATTTTATTTTTCTTTGGCAGGCCTGTGATTCCATTGGAATCGATGTACAAGTTCATCACATGCAAAATGCCTCTGTACAGAAGCCCCTTGCACAGGAGAGGGTCAGGAGGAGTGATGAGACTGACACTCATGGAATGGTTTGGGTTGGGGGGAACCTTAATGACCATCTTGTTCCACCCCCTGACATGGGCAGGGACACCTTCCACTATTCCAGGGTGCTCCAAGCTCCATCCAACCTGGCCTTGGACAATTCCAGGGATGGGGCAGCCACAGCTTCTCTGGGCAAGCTGTGCCAGAATATTAAAGCCTTATCTACTCCCCTTGACTGAAAACCAGAACAACCATTTTCCTGGGCTCTGGTGAGATATAAAAATGAAATATTCTGTTTCTATCACGACCCCCCCCACTGCTTAAATCTGAGCAAGGTAAAAGTCTTGATGATGAAGCTGAAAGGATCCTCTCAAATAACTGCGAGCTATTTGAGAGCTGTTGTTTTTACTCTTAAATATCAGGCATTAATAAGGAGGATAAAAGAACTCCAAGAACTTTAGCGACAGCATGTTCCATCTGCTCCCAACAACTTGATCTGCCAAGAGGATGTTCTATTAATTAGAATATGAGTAACTGCTTCTTACAGGGGCCTTATTCACACAGTTATCTCAGTGTTGAAGCAGACATTTAATCAGGCAGGTGGCACACAAGCTTTCCCATAGACTCCTGACAAGGTTGTCACATTTTCACTGGGGACTCGCACACAAATAGACTGGCAGTCGTGCCCAGGAGTGGTGGGTTGAGTTTCTATCAAGGAGCATTACATTTGCAAGAGAGAATGCAATCTGTTCATTCATCCCTTAACTCTTGCCCGGCAGGAGTCGACAGGGAGGGGGCTGAGCTGTGTTTTGGGGGTGTCAGTGCCACGAGTTGTGCTCTCACCACTTCAAGCAGGCGATGTTCTTCAGCTTGCACCTGCAGCTCGCAGTGAAATAGCAGCTCCCGATGAAACCCACGGTGCTGCACGGGCAGAGAGCAGAGGCACACGAGTCTGGAGGGGCTCTGATTACAGCTGGGAGGTTTCACCAGCACAGCTCTGAAGTCACAGCAAAGCGATGTTGCCACCAGTAGTGGTGTGGTTTTAAACCCTTCTGAGAGCAAAAAGTTCCATTTTTCTGTGGACTACCAGCCACACTCATATGGAAACAAGAAGAGACCCACGTGACATGGCATTGATGTCACAAGTGCTCTCAAAATAGCCCAAAAAGCAGAGTCTCTCTGGCTACTTGGAGACTTTCAGGCTCGGGCTGTGTGGCACTGTCAGAAACCTGATTACAGACACCTCCCCAGCTCCTGGCAAAGGCCAGCTGAGATACAGAGCAATCCCTTAAAGGCTGGGACATTCAAAACCACCCCTTTGATTTCTTATCTCCTTTGCAACCCCTGCTTTCCCATTACCATGTCATTTCACAACCTGATTTCCTTGGCATTCAAATCTCGCTATGGGAAAGCAGCACAAAACCCCACTGGGGGCAGATCAGGTTTGTTCTGTTTGCAGGGCTTTATTTCAGGTTCTGATGGCAGGAAGGAGGCTGTCCCATCCCTAGGGATGGATTTAACCTGGAATTTGGCTGGTTCCCGAGGCTCTGCCATCCCTAGGGATGGATTTAACCCAGAATTTGGCTGGTTCTCCTGGCTATGCCATCCCTAGGGATGGATTTAACCCAGGATTTGTCTGGTCCTTGAGGCTGTGCCATCCCTATGGATGGATTTAACCCGGGATTTGGCTGGTTCCCCAGGCTGTGCCATCCCTGTGGTTGTATTTAACCTCAAATTTGGCTTGTTCCCCAGGCTGTGCCATCCCTAGGGATGGATTTAACCCGGGGTTTGGCTTTTCCCAGCCACCCCAGCATGTTTTGCCCGGCTCTTACCCCGAGGGTGGGATGTCGGTGGAGAAGAGGGTGGTGTCAGTGTCTGTGCCCGCCAGCAGCACGGCCTGCATGCCACGGGAGCTCAGCACCTGCCGGCAGAACCGGCAGCACAGCACCGACACCGAGCGGGCCTCGAAGGCGCAGCCGTCGGAGGACATGGCGGGGGGGTCCTGATATCGCGATATGCCGGGATCTTGATGTCCTGGGGTCCTGATATCCCGATATGCCAGTGTTCCTGTACCCGATGTCCCGATATCCTGATATGCCGGTATCCCGATATCCCAGTGTCCCGATATGCCAGTATCCCAATATGTCGGTGTCCCTATATCCCAGTGTCCTGATATGCTGATATCCCGATATGCCGGTATCCCAATGTCCCGATATGCCAGTATCCCGATATGTCGGTGTCCCGATATCCCAATACCCCAGTATGTCGGTATCCCGATGTCCTGATATCCTGATGTCCCGATACCTTGATGTCACGATGTCTCCGATATCCCACTACCCCAATATCCCAGTACCCCAATACCCCAATGTCCCAGTACCCTGATACCCTGATATCCCGATACCCCAATGTCCCGATATCCCAGTACCCTGATACCCTGATATTACGATATCCCACTATCCCGATCCCCCTATATCCCGATCCCCTGATATCCCGATATCCCAACCCCCGATA
>JAWWEE010000069.1:2789095-2811610 GCA_035221455.1 Xenops minutus | reverse complement strand
CTGGGACCCCCTTCCCAGGGCATTCGTTACCCTTGAACCCCCTTCCCAGAGGATCCCCGTTCCCAAAGCATCCCCCTGGTCCTGAACCCCCTTCCCAAAGCATCCCCTGTCCCCTGGGACCCCCTTCCCAAAGCATCCCCTGGGACCCCCTTCCCAAAGCATCCCGTGTCCCCTGGGATCTGTTCCCAGCTCTCCCCAGGTGTGGCTGTGTTCCCTGGGTCACCTGGAACCCCACGCTCCTGCTGCTCAAAGGACGACTTGCAATGTCAGGGTGTCAGGGCAGCTTTTCTTTCCATCACAGATTCTGGCTGCAAGCTCTAATTTTTTTTTTAAAAAAATATATATATTTATTTTATTTTGCATTTGCAGGCAAGCAAACCCGAGGAAACTGGCTTCTCCTCCTCCTGCTTCTGCCCTCGGTTGGGGATTTGATTTGCATCATCTGCGAGCCCATTAGGAAAAAAAGAATAAATTAAAAAAAAAAAAAAGAGAGAGAAAAGGCAAAGCAAACCCACCCAAAACATGTTGTGCAGAAGGACTTCCACTCCCTGGCTGAGCTATTGAGGCTCAGGAAGAGCCTTTGGGGGCTGCAGGAGCTCTCTAGGCTGATG
The DNA here is from genome assembly GCA_035221455.1 of Xenops minutus. Classification (NCBI taxonomy): domain Eukaryota; kingdom Metazoa; phylum Chordata; class Aves; order Passeriformes; family Furnariidae; genus Xenops; species Xenops minutus. The sequence goes on along the minus strand of JAWWEE010000069.1, from coordinate 2,810,999 downwards.
CTGCTGCTCAAGGATTTGGTGCAGGGAGACAAATCTGCCTCTTCCATCCGCTGAGCTCAACATCTGCATTTTCCTGCTGCTCTGCTCCCTCTCACACCCTCTCTCCATGGACTGAATTTTTGATTTTTTTCTCCCTTTTTGTTGGGGGGGGGGGGAAGGACGAGAGGAAAATCGAGGCATTGCATTGAGAGGAGAGAAATTGCCTTTCTGTCTGCACTGCTGGTGGATCTCTTTGGAGGGTAAGGGGTTTTTTTGGGAACAGAAAACATGACGTCGCCAGCAAAATTCAAAAAGGATAAGGAGATCATAGCTGAGTATGACACTCAAGTGAAAGGTAGGAATGGTTTTATTTCCATCCCTTTGGCTGCTGCAGCCGTGGCTCGCAATTGGGGGAGTTTTGCAGTGGATGTTTGGGTGGGGAAAGGGGGAATCATTTGCAGCTTGCCTGGAATTTGCAGGGCTTTTTGGTGCTCCAGTGCTGGATGGGGTTTGCAGGGCTGTTCTTGTCCCCATGGGGTAGTTCCTGCTTTGGTGCTGCTGCTTTAAGGTAGCACAGGGAGGGCTTTTTCAGGGAATAGCCACGTTTTGGAGTGCTGGGAGATCCATATTTTCCTGTGTGCCGTTCTGAAATACGGCTTTGCATGTGAAATATGAGAGCCAGGGAATTGCTTTTTAATCCTCTGCCTGTCACGGGAATCTTTTCTCAATCTGTGTAGTGTCAGAAGAGCATATTTCCACTGGTGGTAATGGGCACGGGGCTGGGGGTCCCTGGGAAGCTGTTTGTGCTAGAAACTTCCATTTTTCAGGGTTTTGCTGGTGCTGAGTCCATAATATTTGCTGCCTGCTTTTCCTTACACAAGTGCAACACCTTAAGGCTGCAGTGTGGGTGTGGGTGTGCACACATAGAGATGCACACATATATATATATATGCACACATATATAAAGGAGTAAAATTGATGCATTGGTGTCACTCCCATCCTCGTAAGGAATAACAAACAGAGGTGGGTTTGCAATGACCGTGCAAAGTCCTCTGCAGAATTCAGCTGGCTGGGCTTCAGACCATCATGTGCCTTAGGTTAAAAAGAAAAAGAACCAAAAAGCCATAAAGGATGGTGACAATGCCTCCTGAGCCACTTATTTTCGCAGAGTTTCCAAGATAATATGTATTTAAAAAATGACTTCTGGCTCGTGCACGGCTTGATGTATTGCTGTTAGGAAGTTGTGAGATTCAGTGATTTATCTAATTGGCTCAAACTCGCTTGGTATGCTCAGAGCTTGCAGGGAAGATGGCCTTCAGGCAGGGCTGATTGAGTTCAATCAATGCAATTTGGGGAAAAAAAAAAAGGATTTAAATCTGAGCAGGAAAACCCAAATGCAAAGTGACAATTAAAATATTGTTTTGCAATCAAGTGCGTGGTTATTTTTCCTGCTGGAGGGGGCTGCTTGTTGGTTGGAAATCATTAAAGCATGTTGTCCTACAAGGCATGTCCTGCAGGGACTACACTGACCCCAGGACCCTGTACCTAGAAGTAGTTTTGACATTTCTGGTAAAAATGCTTATCTGAGCAAATGTAAAGCTGTGTAAGAGTTTATTTGGATTATTTTTCTTTTTACTTCTTTGGTTCTGCAAGTTAGAAATGGAGAAGGGCGTGTTTCTTTTTTACTGGTTTAGTTTCTATTCCTGTTTTCTGGCTGCCTTTGGAAATGGGAATTGAATTCAGGGTGAAATTAAAGGCTTGTATGTTCTTTCATTATTTACCCCATCAAAGTGTGCTTGGGAGATCCAAGCTTGTAGTCACAATATTTGGCAATAACAAGAAACAAGGCTTTAGAATTAGTGAAGTGCATCTTCTCCCCTCTCGCTGCCTTCCTGAATTGGAAATTCTCCCTCCCTTTTCAAACAAGAGACTGGGAAAAATGGGGAGAAATGGGGAAAAATGGGAAAGAGGTTCCCCTGTGTGCAGGGACTGCTGCTGCCAGAACCCACTTCATCTCTGGAGGGGCCAATGGAGTGACCTGTAAATGGGATCCCAAAAGTGAAGGGCAGGAGTGGCACACAGGTATTTCTGCTTTTTTTGCCTTCCAAGATGTTCCTGGTTTGAACACAGGAGGTTAGGGAGGCTGGGAGGGTGTAAATGGATGCCAGGGAGCTGGAGAAGGGGCTTTCCTTCCTGAAGGGTCTGTCCCAGGGTGCTGGTCCCTCTCCCAGCTGAGTTTTCCCAGCACAGGGACTCCAGCAGTGGGTAATTTGGTGCTGGTCCATCTCCTGCCCTTCCTTCAGAGGGAGGTGCAGGTGGGCCAAACAGCCCAAAAATCCATGTGATAATCCTGTCTCAACCCTCTCCCCATGCCCTCATCCATTTCAGAGCATGGAAGGAGCTTCTCTTCTCCACCTGGAATGAACCCTTCATTCATGAGCCCTGCCAACAGGGATCATTGTCTCCCTGCTTGTAGCTATCAGGTTTGGGGGCAGACTTTGAAGTCACCTGCCCTTTTTAAAATGCCATTAAACTTGCTTTACATCTCACAGAAGCCTTGGTTTTCTGAGTTGGATGGTGATGTGATTCCTTAGGGAGACATCTCAGCTCTGGTTCCAGGGATGTGCTGGTTTCCCTGCCCCAGTGGAAGAGGAGGTGCAATGAAGACACACTGCAATGCACAGGGCTGGTGCTGCCTCCTCACCAAACCCACCACAGCCCACGTGGAGCAGTGTTGGTGTCCTGACCTTAATTGTGGCAATGGTGTTCCCTGGGATTAAGGCTGTTTTGGTTCTTTCCCCCTGTGTTGTGGAATGAAGCAGTGGCTGTGGGGGTGAGGTGAGTCACCTGTTGGTGTTTGACATGAATTGTCAGGGATCAGCTGCTTCTCAGATGAGAAAACTCTGATTTTTTATTTGGTTTTTTTAACTGGCATTTAGAAATTTACAGCATTTTTTTTGCTCTGCTCCATCCTGGCTCTGTGCTGGAAACCCTGTTTAGAGGCTTCCTTTAAAACCATTCACCCACAAACACCTACTTAAGCACTTTAAGTGTTTGCTAATGGAATGATTGAGCTTTGTTTAAAAATTTAATAGTCTAAAGTTGCTAATCAAAAACTATTTAAGGAATAGTTTGGTTAATAGATCATTGTTATGCAAATTTTTTTGATTTTTCTCTTGCTGAGTGCCCTTGCTGAGGGCTTTTTGTAGAAGCTGCAGAGGGGTGACAGGGCAGAGGATCAAGGAATGGGTTGGGTTGGAAGGGACCTTAAAGCCCATCCAGTGCCACCCCCTGCCATGGGCAGGGACACCTTCCATAGCCCAGGATGCTCCAACCTGGCCTTGGACACTTCCAGGGATGGGGCAGCCACAATTCTCTATTGAAGCCAGCACTGGAACCAGGCTGGGTTCAACCTTGAGCTCCTTGCTCTGACCTTCTTACAGAGCACCAGAGTATGGGCTGGGTGAGCTCCTGAGCTCCCTGCCAAGCTGGATTTCCCAATGATCCCATGGGAAATCCCTGGATTACCAATGATCCCATGGTCTGCAGCATCAGGAGGCTCAGCCACAACCCTGGTGTTCTGCAGAAGGGACTGAACCCCCAGAGATGCCCAGGCTGGGTGACTTCCCTGCCCACCTCTGTTGGCTTTGAGTCTTTCCCCATCAGGTGATGCTGAGAGCCTGAGCTGTGTTTGGCTTCGTGGCTGTCCTCTGTGCCCCTGGAGGGGCTGGCACCATGAGTGGGCTCTTTTGGGAGCTCTGGAGAGCCTGTGTCTTGGAGGAAACTCCGAAATGCCTGCGTGTCATGTGGCAGGAATCCTCCTGACAAGATGACACGGGGTCAGCAGGGGAGGGAAGGGCTGCTTTGAGATGTCTCTGTGCCATGTGCTCACAAGGATTGGGAGTTCTGTGAAGCTGGAAAGTGAGATTCTGTGCTCTCCATATGGAGCCTTTGATATCCCAAGCTCATCCCCTTGTCTGGATTGTCTCTCCCAATTCCTTTGTGCAAGTTGTGGTAAAGCAGAGATAATTAATTGGTGCTGTGCAGTGTGTTCCATGTGAGCTGTGGGTGCTGCCTATCTGTGCCCAACCAGGGACTGTCAGGCTGTTTCTTGGTTTAATATATTAAATTGGAGTGTACACTTGCTGAGGAAAGAAAAGCCAGTGATTTATCTCTTAATTCTCCTTTTCTTTCTCCTCGTGTCCCACGAGAGCCTTATATTTAATTAGTTTGTAGAAAGCTTCAGTAAATAGCTCCATGGTTGGAGCTGCAGAAATTTAATCCTGACATTTTTTTACACAGCCAGGCTTCATCAACCACTTCTTGTCCTTGAGTAGTCTCTCGCAGAGGTTAAAATGCATCTCCTGCAGATCTGGCAGCACTGCCCAAAAAGTGCTAAAAATATGACAAATGGATGAGGTAATTTCTAGCAGGAGCGAGCACAGCCCAGAGGTGGCTGTGTGGTTATTGAGCTGTGTCTGAGCTAAGAGGAGATTCCTCATGGAGAACAACTTGCTGCCATCACACTCAGGCTACTATAATATCTCAAACTTTTAAATCTCCCCTAAAATGGCTGATAAATTTCGGAGGAGTCCCTTTCCCCTGATGGTTTGTTTGATCTGATTGTGATTTTTTGCTTTAAATGCTGCATGGAAATCTCATTTGTAGGGTCCATCTTGAGTGATGGTCAGCAGTTTTTAATGCTGGTGAGCTCTTTGGAGTGGTCCAGCCCTTCTCTGTGTGAAGGATTGCAAAAGCAGGGGTCAGCAGCTGTAATTTGGGGGCTGGAAAGGGCAGTGTGATGCTTTTGGTGGTGATTTGAAGCAAAAAACTGGCATTTCTCTCAAGGGTTGCAAGTTTGCTTGTTACCACTGCACTTGGCTGTGAAGGGAGATATTTATGGAGCTGTCTTTAGGTTTGGAGATCAATGAGTGGAAATCACTGCCATTCATTTTATTGCTGAGCCTGTGCAGCTGTGGGTGGTCAGTGCTGTTGATTCCACATAGAAATGTTGTTTTTTCTTTCATATTCAGGTCACCAGGTTGGGCAGTGCACACTGTGACCCCAGTATAGGGCTGAGCTTTGTCAGCCCCACTTTAACCCACCCTCTAAATAGACTTTCCAGCCACTCACCCTGGTGTGGTTGAGTGAAATAACCCTGAACTTTGATATTTTGACTTTGCATGTGCTGCATTGACGTTCACATTTAAAATGTGAAACGACCTTTTAAGGGGTTTTTACAGTTAATCAGGGCTCTGTGCCTGTAAGTGATTCCATTTGTCTGCAACAATGACTTGCTCCAAGCTCTGGCTGTGGAATTGCTGCAGGATCATCTGGTTTTCTGCAGTTCCTGATAGTGTTAATCCCTGGAGTTTTGGAGCTGCATTGGGCCAACAGAGCAGCCACTGCCAGGAAGGGGGAAGGGGCTCTTGGGAGGTGGGTTTGATGTTACAGCACTAATTTGTGTTCTTGTGTCCCATGTGCAGTTCCTACCAATGGATTGTTGAGGATGGGAGGAGGTGGAAGAGTGCAGAGTCTTCCTTCTTTCCTCTCTGGCTCCCAAATCCCCCTTTGGAGACTGGGCAGGTATGGGAATGGTGCAGAGCAGAGCTGACCAAACCCCTCTGTCCACTTCAGAGCTGCAGTTTTCTCCAAAAGCAGCAAGAATTGCCAGTGTAACTCCAGTAGGATTCTATAAAAAGTTTACAAGGAATAGCCAGTGTTCCCTGACTCCCATTTTTCCTGAGCTCCAAACGATTTCCTCTCGTGGTGAGGTTGCACATTAGTGTATTTTCCTTTTTCTGTTAGTTAAAAGCTTTGACTTCGCTTTTAATTCTTCTCCTTTTAAATCCTTATTAATTTTTTGCCCATCTTGGGAATTCACTTGGAAGAATCTGCTTGCCTGGTCAACTTTTTCAGCTGTCGTTATGAAGAGTGAAAAATCTGGACCTTTGTTGAGATGGAAAGTATGTTTAAACACATGTTCTCTCGAAGAGCTTTTGCTGTGCCATGCACAGTTGATATTCATTACTTAGGACTTTATTTAGTTCATTTTCTTGTATGACTTTCACAGATTTCATGCTTTCCCTTTGAGCAGTCCTATGACATTATGGGAGTCCTGCTCTTGGAATGCTGTCAGGGTTTTGTAGGCAATGGAGGCAAACACAGAATTGTGGTTTCATTTGCTGTGGGATGAAAAGGTGTGGGAGAAAATGGGAGAAAGGGTCTTGTCTTGGTAGTAATTCCATCAGTAGAGACCCTTCTTTATTTCTGCTTTCTCCTTCTCCTTTTCTTTCAAAATAGCAAGGCTACAAAAGACAAAAAAGGACCTTTTTGTGGAATCCTCAGGTAGTGGGTCAGAAACTCTTGATGTGTTTGAAGTCAGAAACCATGTGCATGTCGAGGAACTGTGTCAAGGAAGCTCAGCTGGTATTTTTTCCAAATGGAAAAAATAACCATTTAAAACACTCCTTTTTTTTTTTTTGCCATCAGAGTAACTATTTATTGTTGTTAAACTCAAAGTCTTCTGACCCAGTTGTTTAGCTTTGAGCTGATATGATCAGAATTAATCATAGCTTGGAAAATAAAGTGTAAATGGGAATGTGAGCTGTGCCTGGGTGTAAATCACAGCTGATAAACCCAGCACAGCCCTAGGGTTTAATCCACCCTTAGTGCAGTGGATCTTTGGCATCATTTACAGCAGCAAATTTGAAAACATCACAGGGTTCCCCCATCTCATTAGCACTTTTTCTCCAGTATTAGTATTTAGAATATGTTGCTAAATGTGGTGCAAAAATCCTTAGGTCCTCAGTGCTTCCTGCATGGTGCAGAAAGACCCTTCTCTTCACATTTATTGGTGTGAAATGGGCTGAATGAGGCTGGGGGATCTGGCACATAAGCAGCTCCTGGCTTTTGGGCTCTTGAGAAGGAGCCAAATAACCAGATTAACTCTACACCAAGCCCAGGCTTTAATCCCCAGCCCTGAAGTGCTGCAGCACAGGGGGAGTTTGGTCACTCCTAGGAGTTCTGACATGGGTTTTTTCCTTCTTTTTAATTGTAGGACTTTCCAGGAAGAGCCTCTTGGCTTCTCTCCCTTCAGGCAGGGGAGGGTTTGGGGTCTGTGTCTGTAGGGCTGCCACTGGAGCCTGGTTTTGCTGCAGAGAGGAAACCATGGAGCTGTGCAATTTATAGATGGGGGGTGTGTGCAGATTGAATCTGCCTAAAATATCCACAGTTGTTGCCTGGGATTTGATCCCTGAGAGTGTCTTGGGCCAGCAGTGCCCACTCTGATGGTCTGGGAGGAAGGGGCTGCCAAAGAGGAGGAATTGCTCAAGTGCATCCATTGTTGGCCATCCCAAGGTCCCAGTTCTTGCTCAATCCCAGCAGTTCTGTGGCACTGGCAAACTTTCCAGCCTGTGTTTTTCTTGCTGTGGCTTTTTGTTTGCCACCTGAGAAGGGAGAGGATGATTAGCAGCACAGACTGCTGCTTGTTCTACACATGGGTTTGGTCAGAAAGGTATTTCTCTGCTTGCTTTGGGTTTTAGCCTCTGCTTGACCTGCCTGTGGCGTGAGGGAAAACTCAAAAGCTGCCTTTTGTAGAATCCCAAAATGGTTTGGGATGGAAGGGACCTTAAATCTCACCCAGTGCCACCCCCTGCCATGGGCAGGGACACCTTCCACCAGCCCAGGTCACTCCAAGCCCCATCCAAGCTGGCCTTGGGACACTCCCAGGGATGTTTTAATGGGTGCAGGTTTGTTCTGAGTGTGCCTGGGTATTGCAGCAATAAACCCTGCTCCTCCCTGCTGCTGCTGGAGGAGAGATGGAGGGGGGAACCCACTTTGGGGTCAGCAGCCCTTCCCAGCAGCAGCCCTTTGTTGCTGCAGGGATCTGAATGAAATGAGGAGGAATTGCCATTTCCCTGGGTTAACCTTCTATTTTGGCATTAACATAGGCATTATATTATATAGGCATTATATTATATAGGCATTATATTATATAGGCATTATATTATATAGGCATTATATTATATAGGCATTAATTGATCCCCTCGCTCCCATTCCCAGCAGGGAGGAGGTGAGCCACACAGGGCAGGGGCAAAATGGACAATTTTAGGGAACTTTCTGGGCTGTGACATGTGTTATTAAGCCTTGATTTGGGAATATTTAGGATGCCTGTTGGATGAGGTTTAAATATAGTGGCATAAATTACTCTCATGTCTCTGAGGGTGATCCTACTGGTTAGCACTTAATTTGTGATGGTACAGGAAATTCCACAAAATCCTTTCCTCTAGGAAGGTTAGCACTGGAGCAGCACTCTTCTTCTGTTGCTATTAATCTGGGACCAAACCACATTTTATGTGATGTTCCTGCTTTTAGGGAAAAAAAATAAATGCAGGATAAATAAATAACACACGTTTCATTAGCACTGGTTGTTATTAGAAGATGAAGAAGTTTTACATGGGGACAGATACCAGATGGAGTTATTCAGCTTGGGCAGTGGCAAGCACAGACAGATGTTGGAATAGGACAATTCTCCTTCTTCCAGGCCAGTTTTCCCCCTGGGGAAAGCTGGGGGAGCCTGTCTGGAGTGTTTGGCTGGAAAATCCCAGTTCAGTTCTCCTGGGGGTGTTGATGGCACTGTGAATGACCATCCAGGCACTTCTGAGCCCTGAAAAAGGAGGTTTGTGAGGAAGCTGATGCTCTTCCACCTTCTCTACCAAATGCCTTTAAATGCAGAATTTGGACCCTACAGCAAGGGGGAATCAGATTTATTTGGGTTCACCAAGATGTTGATATGTGTGCCCTGTGAAAGGGCTGGTCTCCTGACCAGAGCATTTGGCAAATCCACTGCCCAACTTCTGTTTGCTTATCTCTTTATTTCCTTTGGTCCCTGGTTGATGTCAGTTCAGCCCTATAGCCCCCAAAGCAGTTCTGTCACAGCTGTGTTTTGGAGGTGAACATGCAGTGCTTTGAAAGCTCAGGACAAAAGACACGTAAATAAGAAGCAGTCGTTTCTAGTGGGGAAAAATTGTCTCTATTTTTGTTAATCTGTGCAGGAGCTGAATTCCTGAATGCCAATAATATGAATTAATGAGTGGCAGTGCCAGAGCAGGGAGGGGAGGATCAGAGCTCTGAGCAGACCCGGGGAGGTTTCCCCCAGCATTTGATAACCAGTTCCCCAGAAAGTTAATAAATGAAGATCTCTGTGAAGTGGTTTTGGAAAGGAGCCTGGCTTTGCTTTGGTCTCTTTAATGAACATAACCCTTCCTAACTTCTCTGTGTTCTCTCCATCTGGTGAAGGAGGAAGAGGCTTCATCCCATCCCATTGACCCTTTCAAACCCACCAGTATTTCTGCTGCTGGTGCCCCAGTGTGTCCCAGCTCGCCAGGGCAGCTCCAGTGCCCAAGGAAGATGCTAGAATATGAACAAAAGGCTTTGCCAGTAAAGGACTTCAAACTATGCAGCTGGAAAAGGGAGGGGGGAAAGAAAGGCTTTCCCTATGGAGGGAGGAACAAATGCAGCACTACAAAGGTCACAGGATACAGTAAATGAGGTTTGGATGGAAACTTCACTTGCTGTGAATGAAACTGCGCTCTTGTGTTTTCCCCCTGGAGCTGAATGTCTAAAAACTCTGCATACTTCTTGTTCTGCTTTGAGTTTTTTGGGGTTTTTTTGTTTTCTTTTCTTTTTTTGGCTCTTCTGAGCTTCCATGAGTTGTGCTACAGAAATGCACAAATGGATGGGCAGCACCCACACACATGCTGGGACAGGCTTAAAAATAGGCTGGTCTTGGTCAGGCTGATCAGAGCTGTGACATTGTTAGTCTCTGGTTACTCTGGTGAAATCATTTGCAACTCAAAGTTCTATCTGTGTAAGGTCTTTTAGCAGGGAATTTGTGTTGCCAAAGGTGCACAGCCCTGTGTAGGATTGTTGGATGAACTCAGGGCTTGGGCTGAGCACCCCTGGGACCTCCTGAGTGTTGCTTTTATTTCCTGAGTGCTCTAAGGGCTCGTTTCTGACTGCTGAGTTGTCTTTTCTCCCTCCCTGTGCTCTTATCCCATCCAGATTGCCTGTATTTTCTCTGAGATTGGTTTGATCTTTTACCAATCCATACACTGGTGTTGCCTTCCATTATATGATTAATTTCTGCCTGTAATGCTAAATTACTTTACCCAAAACTGTCAGACAAATCCTTTTATTTAGGCCAGTTGTCTAATGCCAAATGCATTTATAAGCATTGTCTTCATACTCAGGGAATTAATCTTCACTTAGGCTTTAAATCAAATTATTCCCCCCACCACCCTGAGCCTGACAGAGGAGAGCTGGCAAGAGCTTCATTAATTCCCACCTTTCACTCTCTGTCCCCAGAAATCTTGGCTAAAAATGCTTTCCCCCCCAAATGTGCCCCTGGAAATCCAGGTAGTAGTTTGGTATCAGATTTAAATCAGGGCAAAAAATCCTGGCACTGGCTTCTCTGGAAAATCCCTCCACGAAGAGCCTTCTTTCATGTGTTGAAAGCAGTGACAGCTTTTGGCAGCAAATCATTGTTTTGGTTTGGTTTTGTTTGGGGCTTTTGTCTTATTTTGTTCTGGAGCTTCAGGTTGTTTTTCTGGTGAGCATCCTTTGAGGGCTGGTCCTTCTTGCTGGGATTTCTGCTTTGCTGGGCTGTTCCTGATTGACTTCTAGCTCGAGGTGAAGGGCTGTGGAGTAGGGAGGGGTGTTCCAAAAGGAGTGTTACAGTCCTACAGCCTTCACAGGGTCATTTAGGGTGGAAAATCCCTCCAGGATCTCCCAGTCCACCCTGTGCCCCATCCCTGCCTTGTCCCCCAGCCCAGAGCACTGAGTGCCACATCCAGCCTTTCTTGGACACCTCCAGGGGTGGGGATTCCCAAACTCCCTGGGCAGCCCCTTCCAAAGCCTGACCACCCTTCCCATGGAGAAATCTTCCCAGTATTCCATCTACACCTCCCTTGGTGCAGCTTGAGACCATTTCCTCTCCTCCTGTCCCCTGGGAGCAGAGCCTGACCCTCACCTGGCTACAACCCATTCCAAGGAGATCCACAGGGTCCCTCCTGAGCCTCCTTTTGTCCAGGCTGAGCCCCCCCAGCTCCTTTCCCTTCCCTCCAGCCCCTCCCTGTCCCTCCTGGACTGAGTGACCAGAACTGGACACAACACTCAAGGAGCCTTGAAGAAGCCAAAGCTCCATGGTGAGTATTTTGGGAAGGAGCTGCCAGGCAAACACATAGGGAGGGATGGGTCTGGGTGTTGTTTCTCTGCTGCTGGAGGTTCCTGCAGAAAAGCAGCATCTGTAGCTCGTGGATTCCATCAGAAAGACTTGCTGGGAGCTGAAGGAGCAGCTCTGATTGTCCCCCAGCTCTGCTGCCTTTTGCAGCATCGTTTCAGTGGGTTTATGATGAGGCTTCATGCAAATATTCTCATTGTACCCCACCCTCTCCCAGAGCCAGAGCAGCTCCACCAGCTGCTATGGTTGGGATGAAAGAGCTGCTCAGTTGCTGTTACCTTTAATTTAGGCATTGTGGATCTTGTGGAAGGCTTGCTGTGGTCCTTGCTGGAAGGAGTTATTTATATGTTGACTATTTAAACACATTTAGCAGTTCTGAAAGATCCTTTCGAGGAGGAGCTTGCAAGGAGAGGTGCAATAAGAGGATGAGAACTGTGTGTATCTCTAGCAAAGAGTAAGTTGGTTTTTGACTTTATTTCATTTTATGAAAGCCATCAGCATTCAGCCAGCCCTGCCCAAGCTGGTGTTGCTGGAAGGCTGTGCCTTTCTTGCAGAATTACTTTGGAAGGCTGTGCCTTTCTTGCAGAATTACTTTGAATATTTGACTGCAAGAGTAAGAATAAATTCAGCTCTCTGCACTGAGGGCTCTGTGATGTCCCAGGGAAACAGGTTCTTTTTCCTTCCCTGCCACCTTTTTTTATTGCTTCGTGTCGTGTGCCTCCCTTAGAGCTTATTTTGTTAACAAAGATCCCCCTGGAGCCTCACTCCTCGTGGTCTGGCTTGTGGCAATAACACCAAAATCTGTTGACCATTAACTTCTTTAGAGTGCATTTCCCTTCCACAGAGTGGATTTCATCAGATAGGAGGGAAGTCCTTTTATTTTAATTTTTCTATCATTCAGTGTATGAAGTATTTATCTACTTGGAATCAGTGAGTTTGGGTTTGAGTAGCCCCAATACAATGTTCTTCTCAATACACTAAAGAGCTCTTCAGCTGTGTCACAGATCTCTTGAAGTTTGTATTTTATTGCCACATCCCTTTTTAAAGGCTTTTTTCACTTCACATCTTGTCTCCACTTAGGTTTTGGTGTCCCTTGCCTCTCAGTGTTAGTGAGGATGTTCATACATCATAGATATTATTTATAATTGAGAACTCCTGCATCTTTGATACTTGAACAAGAAACCCAAAAGCCAGGCTTGTGTTTTGGAGAAGTCTCTGATTCCAAAACTTCCTGTGGCATATTTGAGGCGTTATAAGTGTTATTCCTCACCTGCTTTGAAGCTAAATAAATCAAATTATTGGTGGGTATAACTGCATGTGTATTTATAACATGCATGCTAAATAAATCAAATTATTGGTGGGTATAACTGCATGTGTATTTATAACATGCATGCAATAACAATTTGCTTTCTTTTCCCTTTAAAATTCCATCCCTTTTCCTCTCAAACAGCATGACATGGTCTGTGATCCCTGCAAGGCCATGCAGAGAAATCAGCCTTTGTGAGAGCTGCTTTTCCCTTGGGTGAGGAGAGGGATCCTCCTGCCCTCAATCCAGCCCCTTTTTTTGGGGAGTTTGTGTTCTTTGGGTGCCTGAATTAGGTCTTTGAGCAGACCTTGCTCAGCCATTGTGTTGCAGGGAGCCTGAAAGGAGGTGAAGAGATGAAATGGGAGTGAATTACTCACAATGACCTAAATCAGGGTCTCTGGTGAGATTTGTGGGATTCAGTCACAGATCTGAAACACATCAAATCCTTTGGTTTGTCTGGCACTGCAGTCTGTGTGGCTGGAGAGGATGGGTGTCTTCTTTTCAAGAGGAGCTCCTCAGACAGAGATCATTGCAGAGTGCTTTGACTTTTTCTTGGTTTTTTTGTTCCTTTGTGGTTTTTTGGAGGTGCTGGAATGACAAATCCCAGCAGGATTTTGAATGTCCAGTCAAGAGGTGCTCACTGGTGCAAGTGGAGACAGGGAGAGGGGGGGATGATGGAGCTCATCCCTCAAATAAAACTTGGGGTTTCCTGCAGAGAACAGTCAAAAATAATTCCATTAATGAGTTTGTACAGTCTTAAACAGGATTTCCTGGAAGCTGGAATGTGTCTGTAGGTATCCCTTCCTTGGATTCCCTTCTCCCTTTACTTTTCTCCCTGCCTGGATTCTGCTCTTCTGAGGAGTAAATAGGAAATAAACACTCCCCTGAAGTTTCCCAACACAACCAACCAGGTTTGCACCCTAAGTGCCAATTTTTTATGATTCTCCCAAACTTCTTTTTTTTTTTCTTTTTTATTTTGCTCCACTGGGATTGACTTTGAATGTTTTCTTGAAGATTTATTTTTAGGAGTTAAAAAGCTTCTGTGAACTTTAGTGCTGCCAAAGACACTGGTTTGTGAGTCCTGGACATCAAATGTAGATTTTCAGATTTTAAAATCTTTAAGGTGCCAAGAAGAGAGCCCAGGTGAGATGGTGGAAGAGGCTCATTTTGCCACCTGGGATTGTGCTGCCACCTTCCCACATCTCTGAGAAATCCTTGGTGTTGAAGCCAACCCTCCCTGTCCCCACTGAGGTTCCTCTTCAGAGCCTTGGGAAGGTTTTCAGTTGGAACAGGAGGGAGTTGGTGAATGTTAAATATGATTTTGGGTGGTACAACAAATGATGTGTGGGTTGAGTCCCTGTCCTTTCCTCGTGTGTCACATGCTCTGCTTCCTTGGAGTGCATTCCCTCTTTCCTAGGGCTGGATTTTTTGGGGTGTCTGGGAGGATGAGGGGTTGTGCCAGAAACAACCAAAGAGTCCCTGTGCTGCAGAGACCTTCCCTTGGTTTTAGTGCCTATGCTGGGAATTTTCCCCTGCCTTCTGACCCTCCAGCAAGAAGAGGGTCAAAAGGAAGGGAAAAGGCACTTTGTCAGTGCTGTTAATCCACATGAAGGTGTTCATGCCTTTGATTTTCCTGTCATCTGGGACTAGGGCACACAAGGAAAACACTACAAAGCCATCAGATGTGTCTGAGGAAAGGGACAAGTGTGTCAGAGGGAACTCAAATCTGCTTTGCCTTGTCAGTAATTAGGGAGGACTCCACATTTTAGCAAGTGCCTGGTTCCTTGGGGGTTTAGTTTTCCATGAGCTGTAGCTTGGTTTGAGGTCAGACTGTTCATCTCAGTGTGTTTCACAGACTGGAGGTTCTCTGCAGGCAGGGTCAGTGGGTATGGCTGTTATTGCTGATGGCAAATTGGTTAATAATGTGGTTACTCTGAATAAACTAATAGTGCAGACTGTCTTTCATTGCTTAGGTTAGTATTTTTATATACCTACTATTAACTTTCTGGTGTGGGTGGTTTTTGGGGCTAATTTTAGTTCTTTTGCTCAGCCAGATGCAGCTTTTTTGTGCATCACTTCTGGAACCATCTACTCCAGCCTTTGGAGAGTTGCAACAGCAAGTGGTGGTTCTTTCCTAGAAAGGCTTCAAAATGCCATTTATTGCTCCAGGCTCATGGCTTGAACTCACCAACTTGTTAATGGCTTAATTGGTGTCAGTTTGATTTGGGTAGAGGTTAATTTCAATTTTCCCCTGTTGGCAAGGTTGTTCTAGGTGAAGTGAGAAGTCCAGTGAATGCAGCAAGTGGAAGAGGACTGGGCATCAGTGAGTTCATTTTTGGGGCTGCTTTCTTTCTTTGCTTGCTAAAGGGTTCCTTGATTATATTTTCTTTAACCTGCTGTTCATACATAGCAAGCTGCAAGTTGGGAATAAGCAAAATCTAGTTTAATGAGCGAGAAGCCAACGTGGCTGACTCAGCCTTCATCTCTCTTAGGTCCTGATTCCAATCCATTCCCTGTTTGTGGCAATGGAAATGTCACCAAATGTTCACACTGTTGGGAGAGCTGGGAGTGAGTCCTGTCTGGGTGCTGGAGTGCTCCAAGCTGCCAAAGGTGGTGGGCTCTGGCTCCTCTGGCAGAGACAAGCAGGAGCCTGGATGGGGAGTGGGAGGATGAATCACTTTTCTGCTCCTTTGGACCCACATTGGAGCTGGGAGGAGCTTTTGGCTCTGCACAGCTGTGCATGCAAGAAGAAACCCTGCCTTGGCTTTGCAGATGTCTTACCCAGGCTCTGATGGGGCTCCTGGGGCTTAAATAATATGTTTTTTTTTAAAAAGGCTGACATTTCTGTGACAATTACAAATCAAAACAATTAGTCTTTATAGACATAGCCCGAGCACTGGGGTTTATTTTGTGAGTGGGGAATGAAGAGGTCATGCTGAGCTGTGTGCAGCATCCCTGGGCAGTGGCACTCACTCCCAGTCTGTGCCTCCTGGTTTGGATGTGTTTGGGCTTCCTTGCAAATGAGGGAGTTTAAGACAGTGCTGTCTTGTTCTTGGAAAGCAGAGTGGCTGCTGATTTCAGCTTCTGGTTTTCTGTGATTCACTTAATACCTGTTCCCTTTATTAGGAAAGGAATGGTGCTGGATTTGGGAGCACTGTGGGGTCAGGTAACTCGATGGGAAATCCCTGGATTAGTGCAGGTGTTGGAGCAGTGGGACTGGGCTGTGTTTGCTGGATGAGGACAGCTCACCTGTAATTCCCTGTGCCTCTGGCTATCCTTGGATACCCTTTAAACCCTCACCCAGCTTGGAAGTGGAGCTGGCCTGGCAGCTGGGAAGGTGGCACTCAGTGCTCAGGTCTGGTTGACAAGGTGGTGATGGACTGCATGATCTCAGAGGTCTTTTCCACCCTCAGTGGTCCTGGGAAGGATCCTGGATGTGCTCCCTGTCACATACAGCTCTCCAGACCCACACTGGTCCCCTAAACTGAGCAAGTTCTTTTCCCTCTGCTCTTGCTTTGCTCTGCAGCACTCCGGGAGCAGGAGGGTTTCCAACCCAGCAGGCTCTGCCTTCCCACCCAGAGCTGACATTCAAGGAGAAACTTGCTTGTTTTAGCCTTGAAATAGCCCTCTGGAGGGAGGTGCACAGGACACTGTGGCCGTGGGGGCTCGGCAGGGCTATTCTTAGCCCACAATAGCCGGAATGGAAAGCCGTGGCTGCTGCATCACGCTTGGACCATTGTGTGCCAGAGATGTTTTTAATTCAGAGAGCCAGAGCTCCTCCAGCATCTCCTCCCCTTGCCCTCCTCCCTGCAGCCCCCTTTCTGTTTGTCCTTGCTGGGGGAATGGGGGGTTTGGGGGGGAAATGGGTCCTGAGTGGGGATCCAAGCGTGTCACACGAGGAACTGTCCCCTTTCGCCTGTCGCTGGTGCAGGTTTGGAAAGGGGGAACTGAAACCCCTCCAGGAAAGAATTTGCTGTCCCTTCTATTTCGAGGATGTTGTGAAATCAAGGGAAGCACAGAGTAATATTAAATTCCAGTGTAGGTGGTGGTTGGTGCTGCAGCAAGGGTTGGTGTTGAGGGTGAAGTGTATGGGGATGGGGTGAGTGTGCCCATGGCATTGGAACCCCCTTTTTGGAGGATGCTCATCCGAAATCCTCCCCACCAAGGGCAGGTGGGAGAAGGTCATTCTCTCTTACAACTTCATTTTTCAGGGCAGGGCTCTCTGTAAGGAAGCTGCCACATGCTTCTGCTTCCAGTGGCTGCCCTAGGGGAAGCAGCTGCTGTCACCAGGCTCTTTGGCTTCTTCCTCTGCAGGATCTCGAGTTTGGGGAAGAGAATTTGCATTGCTGGGTGGTGTTGCTGATGCAAGCTGCAAATGTGGAGCTGTTTGTTCTGTCCATCACTGACAAGGGTGCCCAGGGTGTTGCTCAGTGGCTAAAAATGAGGGTTTTTTTCAAGCTGGAGTGGATCAGCCTTGTCTTCAGATTGATTGGCTTGACTTCCTTCCCATGCAGTGGTTTCTTAGCTACACTTCAGGAGATTAAAAGCTGGACATCCTGTTCTTGAGGAGGTTTTGCCCTGCTGACTTGCTGTCTAGGTTACTTGTAAGTAGAAAGGCTGCAGTGATGGATGCCTTGTGCTTATCTCATTAGTGTGATGGGATTCCCAGTCCAACACGGAGCAGAATTCCAGCCACGCCGTGGGACAGCCAAGTGTCACATCAGCACTGGTGTTCTTAAATGCAGGGCCTTTTCTTCCAGCTCTTTTGCAGTCTGCCCTGTCTGCAGTAGCCTGTGTCATTCAGGACTTTAAAGCTTGCAGGGTGCCTTGCCTTGCTGCAGAGAATCTGTACTTGCTGTGTAATCCATGTTCTTCAGGCACACAAGCTGACTGTGTCCAGGGTTTGGTGGTTTGGTTTTTATTTTTTTTAAGCATAATTTTATTCCTTTTTAATTACAGCATCCTCTGCAGATGTTGGAGTGTCATAAAAATGAAATGTGGAAACAAATGCAAAGTTGTCATGGCTTGCTCCAAATTCTGGGTAGTAATTAAGCTGTCGGGGAGTAGTGGAAAGTTCGTCTGCTTTATCTGTATGTCCTTTGGCAAATGACCTATGGGCTCATTAATGGGAAAGGCAAATGTGCAGTGAGCTGTATCCAGTGCTTTTGGCTGTATCAGTGAGTCTGCTTTGGCAGAGAAAGGATAAAAACTACCCTGGACAGGCAAGTCTAAGATCTGAGGTTTTATTTAGGAGCTGGAGCCACTGCTGATTGCTGCCAGGGGAAATCAAGGTAGAAAAGGGCAAGAATAGCTGGGGTGTGAGTATTTCTTCCTTCTGGCTGGTAAGAGGGAAGAGGGGCACATTATTAGTGTTGGGGGATTGCTGGAGTAACTGGGAAAAGCAGCTGGTGAAGTTGGACCAGTGGGTCCAGAATTGACTTGACTTTGGGGGGCTGGGGACCAGTTCTTAGAGCTGCTGGTGACCTGATCCTTTGATGTCTCTGCAGACACTGTGGGATTTCAGGCTGCCTTTAACCCCCAGTGCATTCCCTGCTCTTGGGTTTTTATAGCTGCAAAAGCTGAAATGTGAAAAGATAAGCCATAAGTGGATCCCAAAAGGATGGATACACGTTTCCTACCCTCTGTCTGCTTTTAAAGGTTTCTCTGTCTGTCTCTAACACGTTCGACAGATCATTTTGTGTAATCCTGTCTGGCAATTTGTTTCAAGATGTTGGATTTTTTTAAAGCTCTTGTCTGAATGTTTTGTCCAGATGGTCTCAGTGTGAGTCAGGCTGGAAGGTACAGTGGCTTGCTTTGATAAGGTTACTCGTTCTGCTCAGAGAGCTGATGGCTTTATAGCAGGGAAAGAACAGATCTCTCATGTTAATGGGAAATTACCATTCAGGCTCTTGAAAACGAAAATAGGACCAGAGCATCTGAAGCTTTCACTGCTCATTTCCCACTCTAAGTTATTCTGATGTTCCTGTGAAAGTGTTGGATTTTAAATGGTGATAACAAATCCATCTGTCCTGGCTCTTCACAGGAATGTCTCTTCATAATAATGGTCCACCACTCTGAGAGTTTACAAATGTCAGTCTCAGCGTCGTGGCATTAATGATTTATACACCTAATGAGCCATAAAAGAAAATGAAATGCCATGTATTGATAATTTATAATTCAGGGATGTCAATAACTGCTTTTCCTAAGTTATCTGAGGTGCTGTCAGCATGTAAATCAAATCTAATTAAGTTCCATTGAAAGTTACACATGCAACTTTGTCAATGGAGGTTTTACTACTCCATTTATTTTCTTGTGCCATATTGTTGTTATTCGTAGCCATTTCTCACATAAGCCTTTAAGTATAGATATTTCCAACAAAAACAAAATGCCCCACCATCTTTAGCATTTTAATGAGAGAGAAATAGGGATATTCTGGGGGGTTTAAGCCTCTGGATAAACTGCCCTGGCACTGGGGGACGTGACTCCAAGGGCTTTGCTCATGGGGAGGATGGAGAAACATCCCTCAATAACCTGCCTGTGACTTCACACTGAAACTGCCACGACTGGCCCATAAAGCCCTTGGCTCTGGGGAGCCTCCTGGCTATTTGTGAGCCTTCCCTTGGCTCTGCTGGCTGATTTGGGCGTGTTGCTTTCGGTCCCTGCTCAGGGAACCAACACAAACATTCCTGTGCACAAGAGCCCTGTTGACTTTGGCCAGCTCTGGGCATCCATCCCTCGTGCAGGGGCTGCTCTGGCACCTTGCTGGGGCTTCAGGTAGGGAGGGGAAAGGAGTCACACCCAGCATCTGAACTGTGACACTGCATGGGTTACGTGTGCCTTGCTTTCCTCCTGTCCCCATGGCTTTAATCAATCTTCATTTAAGGCTGAGCAACAAGGGCTGCTGGAAGGTGTCCCTGCCCATGGCAGAGGGGGGGGTGAGATGAGCCTTAAGGTCATGTCCAACCCAAACCATTCTGGGACTCTCAGATTTTATTTTTTCCTTCCCTTTTTGTTTTTTGGTGATGTTTTCTAGGGATTGAATTCTTCAGGTGGAGTGGCAAATGACAAATGGAGTTGCTCACCTGGGCTCGGATGGAGCTCAAGCTGTGCCTCATTGTGTCTCCTCCACGTTATTCCTGCTGGGATCAGTCTGCATGGGAAAATAAAAGAGCTTCTAAACTTGGTGTCTTTTGGGGTCCAACCCAAGTGTTGTGGGGGTTGGTTTTGCTTTGGTTCCTGCTTAGAGGGAAGAGCTTCTTGCTCTTGATAGGTGCTGAAGGACTTCAATTTTTTAATAGTGGTGATTTTTGATGTGTAGAGGCTGAATTTTTCTAGAAACAGCAAATCCTGCAAAGCTTTAACTTTTGGGTGGCTTTATTCCAACGTGTCCCTTCCAGCCCAGGATATTCTGTGATTCAATGATTTCTAACCAGTACTGTGCTCTGAGTGTGCCCAGCCTTTCCAAAGCTCTGGGAGAACAGGATTATTTCCTTCCCCCTGTCCCTGCTTCCGACTGTTTGATAAAAAGGCTCCTTTTGGCTTCTCAGAAGTGGAAGGAAATGACACTGGACAACATTGTGCCTTTCAGTACTTGATGCCTGTGATACAGGATGCTTGATTTCAGGGAATGCTCTATTGTCTCTTCTCTAATTGGTACTGGAAATCCACATTAGGGCCTGGATTTGTCTCTCATACTCTGGTTTCAACTGATTGTAAGTTTTATACAGACATATAAAAATATATATATAGTGGTTTTGTTTTTCCTTTGACTATTAGTGCTATTGTGCATGAGCATTTGTGTGGTGGGTTGCATCTGTCTTTGGAAAAAGCTTTTTCTGGGAATTGGGGAGTTTTACCCCAGAGGGGACTGGGATGGCATCAGAAAGGAAACATTTTCAGATGAAGACTTTGATTTTATTGCAGAAGTTACTACTGTGCAAAGACTAGGCAGATCCAGTATGTATCCTCCAAACATTGTATGTGGTATGGTTTTCTTTTATTGAATTTTGAGTCATTTATTGTAAAGTTGGAGTGATACAAATGGTTTCTAAGTGATAAAAGGTGTGTGTGTATGTGTGTGTGTAAAAAGGAGGACCTGAATTTTAATGTCAGTTCTTTGACAAAGGCTTTTGAAAAATAAGCATCTCCTTGTTCCTGCCCTGGTCTAAGCTGTGCTGATTAATGGATGTTGCTGTAGCTGACAATGAACTGATAGAAAAATGATGATTCACGTAATTCGAGCTTTGCAGGCTCTGTCAGATATTCATTTCCCCCTTTACAAGAGGAGCTGTGGAGTAAAATGTGAATTCCTTTAAAGACAGCAGTGCTGCACTTACATATTTATAGCTGAAGGAATTGATTCTGTGGATTGTGTAGGAAAAGCCTGCTTGGGAAACCTTTGCTTTCATTGAGTATTCCTGCTGTAAACTTTGGAAGGTGAACAAAGACTGAACCAGAAAGCAACAGGGAGATTGGAACAATTATATATATATATTTTTTTTACATAAATGTTTGTTGTGGTTTTCAATTAGGCTTCTATCTGCTGGGTTTTGGGTGTGTTATATATGAATTAAAACAATGCTCCAATCTGATTTCTTATGTAAACATTTAAGGCTGATTTATCATGAACTCTCCTTCCAGTTGAAAGAGATGTGACTTTGATTTTTATGGGATGTTTTGCTTTAATGGCAGGTTTTAGTGGGGAAAATAAGAGGCTGCTCTGGAGGAAAGGAGCTCTGTGATCAGTGTCCACTGGTACCCTGGGCAAATAACTTGGACCTTTTTGATCTTGTTGAAGTCATCTGGTAATGATGCTCGTTATTCACCTCCCCTGGAATGTTTAGGGTTAATTAATAGTTCTGGAACCCTCCCAGAGACAGAGGCCAGGGACTGGCAGGGAGGCAGTGACTACACCGGGCTGCTGGAGTATATTTGACTCACCTTGTTGACTCTTTGGGACAGTCACCTTGCTCTTCCCCATGGGCTGAGAGCTGTGTCTGGCTGGGTGTGCAGCAGGCAGGGCAGGAGGAGCCAGGGCCATCCATCCTTCATGGTGCAGCTGAGCAAGGCTCGGGGCTGTTGGCCAGCCCATGGACCCAACACTCGCTGGGTCAGCAGAGACCGCCCAGGTGGGGCTGAGCACTGGGACCACTGGGACAGCCGGGGCACAGCCAGCCTGGGGCTCCTGGCCGGGCTCAGGGGGGGCTGGGGAGGGGGGAGAGAGTCAGGTGGGTCTGGGGAGGTGGGATGGGGTCAGGGTGATGTCTGGGGAGGGGGGAGAGAGTCAGGGTGGTGTCTGAGTTGATGGGGTGGTGTCTGGGGAGGTGGGATGGGATCAGGTGTGATGTCTGAGTTGGTGGGATGGGGTCAGGTCTGGT
>JAWWEE010000069.1:2759039-2781646 GCA_035221455.1 Xenops minutus | reverse complement strand
AAGGCTGGGTTTGGGGAGCAGCAGGGTAAAGGCTGGGTTTGGGGACGAGCAGGGTAAAGGCTGGGTTTGGGGAGCAGCAGGGCAAGGCTGGGTTTGGGGAGCAGCAGGGTAAAGGCTGGTTTTGGGGACGAGCAGGGCAAGGCTGGGCTTTGGGGAGCAGCAGGGTAAAGGCTGGGTTTGGGGACCAGCTGTGCCAGAGGGCTGATGTCTAATCTGGGCGGGAGCTGGGGGTTGGTGCCTCTGTTTTGCTGCCATCCCACTCCTTTCCCAAGCCTGTCATCCTTTTCTGTACAGCGTGGCACTTGGGATGGGGGTGGGAATGTCTTGGGAAAGCCACGGAGCAGATCCAGGGAGATGGAGGGAGATATTGAGAGGCAGCTGGGGCTGCCCGTGCCTTCTGCTGGTGCCCTGTGCTCTCAGGTCCTTCACTGGGATGCCCTCCAGTTCGAGCTTGTCACTGGGAAGAGCTGGAACCCTTCCTGGGGAGGGACATGATCCTGCTTGGAGTGCATGAGAGGACTGGGGAAGGAGATTTCCCAGGTCTGGGGTCTCCCTTCTAGCTCTGTATGTGACCTATTCAACAAGCTGGTGCAGAAATTGGTTTCCATACTTCCAATTTTAGTTTATAGCATGCTTAAAATCTAAAAAAAAAAAATGATTCTGGTAAATCCTTTTCCAGAGGGGGAATGTTATGTCCTGTAGGAGAGGAAGGTGCAGTCCCTGTGTGTGTGAATATCCTCCTGCTTGGGATGGAATTGTTTTATGAAAACACAAGTCACTCCTGTTTGGTGGAGTTTGAGAAACCCCTACACTGGTCTAGAATTGCAGCACAATTCTAATAATCTGCTCAAGTAAAAAAACCTATCAGTTTTGTTTTTTTTTTTTAAATAAGGATAACCTTCTCTTAATTTTTGTTTGCTGGATTGTTCAGCAGAATGCAGAACGCTACAGGGAATGTTGAAAAGGTGGTTACAGAATGGATGAAAGTAAAGTTACACAACTCTGCAGGATTATACAATGGTCTGTCCCTCGGTGACCCAGGTGACTTTATGATCTGGTGATGGAAATGAATAAATGGCTTGTTTTAAACGAATGGAAAACTTTTCTGTGGCTACTAGGGATGTTTAGATCATGTAGTTGTCAGCCATGTGAGCTTGAAATACAATAGAAAGGATTCAGCAATGCAGGGCAAGGCTTAGACTAGAATACCTGGTGTTTAATCCTAATTTCTGCCACAGGCACCTTGACCTTGAATTATTCACCTGCAGGAGCAGAGTCTTCAGGAGGCTCTTCCTTGTCTCCAGTGATGGCAGTGGGTGGGATTGCCAAGGTCCAAAGTGTGGCAGGGGGGGAAGGCTTTTTTTGGTGTTCAAAGTGGCTGTTAACCCAATAACCTGTGCAAATTAAAGGATGCAAAAAGCACTGCATGCAGAATTGAAGTGGCTGCTGTGACTGCAGACACGAGGAGGTCCCGTGTAAGTGGGTTGGAGCTGGGGCTGCTCCGGGCTCCCAGCGAGCCTGGAAAAATTATCTGCTGCTTGTGTAAGCACTGGGAAAACAAGCAGACACTTCATCCTCCAGCAAGCCCGGTAAGCCTCAGGAAATTCCTGCATTCTCGATTTTATTTCGTGGTGAAGGATGGCGGGGTGTGTTTTTGAAAGATGAGCAAGGTTTGCCCTTGTCCAGCCCAGCGCCAGCGCCTCGATAAGCTGGGGCTGAATAGCTCATTGTTCCCTATGGGAGCCTGCTCAGCTGTCACTGCTCCCCTCCAAAACACTGCCTGGATTTAGCCAGCAAAAGTGCTGAGAGCACATTCTGGGCTGGAGGAGAAGTTGCTGGGTCTTGCAGGAGGGCTGTGTGCGAGGTGTCCCATCTGCAGAGCTGGGAGCGTGAGCTTTGGGGTGGGTTTGGGGTTGAAATGCTTGTGCTCTGCTGCTCTTCTGCTCCCTGAGAGCTGCTGGGTTTTGGGAAGTGGGTCTTTGTGTTCCTGCTTCTGCTCCTGAAGGGTTGGAGATGGAGAAATGGCCAGGTTGGCCAGGTGAGAAAATCCACCAAGAAGGGTGGGTGGTCCTGCCATGACCTGTGTGAGCTCTGTCTGTATTTGCCATTCCTACCCTGATTTGATTTTCAAACTGCTCAGCCATGCTGGTGGGGTCACTGACTCCTGAAAAACAGCAATCCCTGAGCAATCCCTAAATGCACATCACAGGCAGACAAGGTGTTTGCTGCATTTGGACCCTGACCCTTTCTGTGCCCTTCTTGATGTGCTCAGCAGGAAACGCCAGCTCAGCTCAGCTCAGGTGTTTTCTTTGTGTGATCCATTTTCAGGAGTGTAGGAACTAAGCCCCCAGTTCCTAAAATTAGTGTCTTTGCCCAGTAGCTTCTGAAAAGGTCACAGAGTTGTTCTCTGTGTTGGGACCATCCCTTTTGTTTAGGAAAGGGGTGGAGGAGAAGGCACAAAGGGAGGAAGAGCTTGCCTTGAAGGATGTTCTTTCTTGAAATGTCAGACCTGCAGGTGAGTGCCAGGTTGAGGATTAGGTGAACTTGTTTTTTTGCAGCAATTAAACACCACCTTAGTGGCCATTTTGGTGCTGTTATCATTGCCCTTCCTCACCTTCTTTGCTTTCTAAAGCTTTAATGGCAAAGGCACAGGGAGAAAGGGGGTGTCTGGTTTGCATTCACCTGGCCAAACCTGTCACTCTGCAAAGCTTGGGTGGTTTTGTGGCTGGGGCTTGAGCTGGAGGGGGTGTGTGGAGCATCAACAGGGAGGTTTTTACAGAAGTTTGGGCAGGTGTGATGTGTGTAAATATCTATTCTTTCCCCATGCCTCTCCTGGGCCCTGCTGGTCCTGAAATACCAGAGCAAACCACAAAGGCATCTCAGACCCAAAGAAATGCAATGTGCAGGTTTGACCTGGCATGGGACCCCCGTGGACCGAGGGTTGATTAACCTTGGAGTTGATTAAAGAAGTACATGGACAACTCAGGCTGGTGTGTTTGTGTGTCCTTGTGTTTTCTGATGAAGAAACACAAGTTTTTCATTGTCCAGAATTCACTCCTGGGGGAAAAATAAGGGTGACCAGCTTTGCCCCCTCCCCTGTTTCTATCCATGCCATGATCTTGCTGCCTGTATCTCCTCCTTGCCTGAGAAGTGGCACTACCAAATCCAAGTGCTAATCAAGGTCACCTTCAAGCTTGAAAAACCCCCACATTTGTGCAGATTGTGATTTTATTTTTACTTCTTCTTGGCAAGTCTAACCGGGAGCCATATTTTCCTCCATGTGGTTTGGGTTTTGGAGTCCCTAAAATAAAAATGTGGGTTTCCTTTGCTGTGAATCCCTTGGATCCCCTAAAACTGTTCCTGCAGATGTGAGCACGACCCAAGGCAAGTGATACTCACAGTGCATGGCAAGGGGGGAGCCACGGAGGTCCAGATGGTCTCCTTTTTCTGGGCAAAGGGACAAGCCAAGCTGGCCTTGGAGATGATGTATTTCAGGGATCAGCAACGGAGGAGCTGATTAAAAATTTGGGAGATGGTCCCTCCCCACTTCTAGTTGTGGTGACAAACTGGAGGGCACCTGCAGTCGCAGTGTGGGGATGTGAAGAAAGCTGTGAGTGCTGCAAACTTGGGGTTTTACTCATTTTATTGCTGGTTCTGAATTCAGCTTGGAAAAACACAGCTTGGGAAACCTTTGGAAAGAGCAGCACTAACAGTCAGGTTCTCTGCAGCTTGACTGCTCAAAGACCTTGAGATGGAAGTGCATATTTTATTGGTTTCATGTTGAGTTTATTGCCTGTATGAAAGCCAAATAACCTTTGCTGGCTGCATCAGTGAATATTTCTGCATTTTTAGGCTGAGACTGACACGCTTCTGCTGTGTTTGCTTGCCCTCTTTGACCGTGAGTGAGTCATTTCACTATTCTGCCCCTCAAGTTCAGGATCAGTAGGATAAGAACACCTGGCTTAAAAGGCTAATGGGAGAAGCTTTCATATTTGTAAAATGTTTGTAAAATACTGTGCTACTATCGATATATTCACCATAATTACGCTGCAATTATTGTGAATATGCATTAATAAGTAATATTACTAATTATGATGTTAACACCTATGTCTGTGTGCTTTATGAGTCCTTCAGACACAGATGTGATACTCACAGATATCCCAAAAAGCAGTTATTATATACCCAAAAGCAGATATTCCTGGAGAGAATTCCCTGGTGGGAATGCTGTGGTGTTGGCTCTCTGAAGGGGTGCCTTTCCCTGTTTATAAGGAGACTCAGTACCTGAGTGAATAACCCAAAATTGGTGCTTTCTGGGAGTGCCCCAGGATGTGCAATGGGGAAGAGTCTGCAGAGGGATCTGATGGAAGTTCCCTGCAGGGATTGTTGGAGCTGACGTGGGGTATTGCAGCACTGAGCCCTCTTTCCAGACTGAGATTCAGTACATTTTTGGGCAGTGATCGCTTGTTCTTGAGGCCAAAAATGCACTTGACACTTGTAACTGATGCACTTTCCAGCAGTAAGGCTTTGCTGGTCGGTCCATGCAGGTTTTTGGATGGATTTCCAAGATCCAACTGCAATCATTTGCTGTCTGCAGGTAGAGTTAATCATCATCACTGATGCTAATGAGGGGACGTGTTTTTAACTACATCTGACTGGAGAATTTGGATGGTGTTTGCTCTGACAGGATGTTGTTTAATGTGCAGTGCTTTTGTTTGTTCCAGAGATCCGAGCCCAGTTGGTAGAGCAGCTGAAATGCCTTGACCAGCAGTGTGAGCTTCGGGTCCAGTTACTGCAGGACTTGCAGGATTTCTTCCGCAAGAAGGCAGAGATTGAGATGGATTACTCAAGGAATTTGGAGAAGTTGGCTGAGAGATTCCTGGCTAAAACTAGGAGCACCAAAGACCAGCAATTCAAGTAGAGTATTTTTGCCTTTTGTTTTTGCCCCTTTTTTTCCCCCTCCTTCTCCCTCTGGATTTGATTGCAAGGATAGGAATGGAAAAGAGGGTTGAGCTGGTGATTGTAGGTGCCAGCACTGCTGGGAGTGTCAGAGGGAAATGTCCCCCAAGGTTGTGTTGAACACAGAACCCATTCCATGGTTTTGGGTGCTCCTATCAGTTATTCCTGGTAGGTCAAATGCTGTCAGGAGGGAATGAAATGGTAAAAACTGGCATGTCTAAAAGGAGTCATTTTCTTGGGAAAGGTGGGCAAAGCTGTACAGCAGATCTGCTGGGCAAAGCCAGGATTTCCTTCAGTGCCAGTGCCTTTGGTCTGGGTTTTTTGTGGGTAGCTGTTTCCAATCTGCTTTGTGCTGTCAGCTCTCTGTTTTCAATATCCCACACATACTCAGTGTAGGAGTTGAGTGTTGTATCTCTGCTACTATCACTTCAAACAGTAGAGAAATGAAGCCTGGAGTGCTTCTGAGTCCAACAGCACTCCAAAATAGAGCTGTGCCACTGGGGGCAGGGGAATCCCTACATACTAAGCTGATGGGGACTCAGTTAAAATTTAAAGATGTCCTTATTGCCAATCCACTTTTCCCCTGCTTGAAGCACTCGTTGTGAGTGGGTCTGGCTGTACTGCTGGGGTTGTTCCTGGTTTTTGGTTCTTCCCCACTTATCTGAGCTGGGATGACTAACACATGTGGAACGTGGTTCTGTGGATCCAAGTCCTTCTGATTTACTGCTGACTCCTGCCAGGAGGAGCTGCTTTTCCCAGGAAGGGGAGGATGCAGAAGACCTGTGTGTGCAGAAGGGGCTGGTGCAGAGTCTCCATCCCAGTGAGGAGCACGCAGCTCCTGGAGGTGACACATCTGGCCAGAGCTGGGGCTTGTTGGGTTTTGTTGTCAGGGCAGCAGCTGGGGAAAACAGGGAGCTGGAGCAGCCTGGGGACCTGAATCATTGCTGCTTTGGGCACGTGGGGCTGAGAGCATCCATCTGGGTCTGCCCCCGCCCAGCGTGCAGCATCCCTTGGAGCGTTGGGTGGGTCGGGCTCCTCTTGCCCTGTGTTTGTGCTCTCTGGTTGCTGTGTTTGCAGGGATGTGGGGATGCAGCAGCTCTCCACAGCCAGCTCTTCTTGGCCAAGCCACGAAGGAGGCACCTTTTTAGTTTCCTTTCTCCCCAGCTGTGATGTCATTTGATTGGGTTCTCCTTCATGCTGTGTTGTTGGGAAAGCCTGGCTCCCAAGCAGAGCTTTTGACAGGCTGGAGAAGAGTTATTCTGCTTATCTATAGGCTTGTCATTGTCTGGAATGTTTTTCCTTTTCCTGTGCAGTCAAAGTGTTGTTACAACTACAAGCTGTGTGTATTCTGCACGTGCTTTAAGGAGGCACTAAAGAAATGATGCTGAGAACTATAACCTTCCTCTGCATTATGATTTGCCTTTTCAGTTGATTTTGTTGTTATTCCTGGTGAAGACCGAGGTGATTTTCTTTATATTACATCATATAAAACATCCCATCAGAAACGCTTTTGTACTCAGCTTCTAGTGTTGGGAAAGTTCCTATTTGGAGATTTAGAGTGAATTTATAATGTGGAAGTTTTGACTGTAGTTGAACAGACTCCTGCATGGTGTCATCCTTCATGTGAATTAATAAGTGCTGCTGGCTGTGATACTGCTGGGGTTTGGGGCTTTGTTGTTGTTCTAATGCATTTTTCTCATTGACCCCTACCCTGTTTGTACTTCAGATAAGATTTATAAAGTTGTACCTGGACAAAACTGACCTCAGATATCCCAGCTATGGAGTGTAGCCTGAATTGGAGAAGTGATTTTATCAACATGTAAAACTTTAGCTTGATTTTCTGAATTAAATGGCCATGCTTTTCTGGCCAAGGGCAGGCATTGCCCAAAGTACTCTGAAACCTGTTGCTAAGGATCAGCTTCAGTTTGCAGGGAAGAGGGGCTGATGCTGCTCAGGCTCCTGATTGCACTTCCATTAGGAGCAAATGATCCCTGACAGAAAAACCTTGCTCTTGGAATATGTTACCCCTCCAAAACCTGAGTCCCAAATGTATGAGCTGTGAATTTGGTCAAGAGTGGAAGAAGAGATAACCCCCCAGTTTTTAACCCTAAAGCTGCTGGTGTGTGGGCAGTGCTGGTCACCTCCATCTGGGACTTGTCTGGTCACTTGTGTGCTGGCTGTGGCAGCCAGGAGTGTGTCACAAAGCACTCCCAGCTATAATGACCCCTCCCCAGCCCTGCTGTGTCTGGGCTATGGAGGTATCTTGGCTGCCATCTCCCCTGAGGATGCTGGAGCTGCAACCTCACTGGGAAGCCCCCAAAAGCCCTTTTTTGCTCAAAGCCAACCACGAGCCCCATCCTGCTGGGGAGCCTGGGATTACAGGTCTGTGAGGGCTGTAATTGCCCAGCTCTGACCCTATAAATACCCATGGCTGGGCTGCTCCTTCCACAGCCTGCTAATTATGTGAGAAGGGACCGTATCATTCAGGGCTGCTCCCTGTGCCACTCGCCCTGCTTTGGGTCTCCCACACACAGCCCAGGAGCACATCTGGCAGCTCTCAGCCTGTCATTTCCATCTGCTCCATACTCGACAGCTATGATGGAATTGCCGACTTGCTCTGACTGTGTTCATTTAAGGGAAATGCTGTCAGGGCTGGGAGGCTTTGGGTTGACCCTTGGGATTGGATTGTGTGTGTGGCTCCCTCCACCAGCCCTGTCCAGGCTGGAAAAAGCACAGGCTGCAAGGACAGACCAGCACGAGGTTCAGGCTGGGCTGGGGGTTCCCAAAAAGCCTTGGGTTTTTGAGGGTGAGCTGGTCAGGTGGCCACGTTTTCACAGCATCACAGGGTGGTTTGGGCTGGAAGGGAGATTAAAGATCATCTCATCCCACCCCCTGCCATGGGCAGGGTCACCTTCCATAGCCCAGGTTGCTCTAAGTCTCATCCAACCTGGACACTTCCAGGGATGGGGCAGCCACAGCTTCTGTGCCCAACCTGTGCCAGGGTCCCCCCAACCTCACAGGGAGGAATTTCTTCCTCATATCCAATATAAACTTCCCCTCTTTCCATCTGAACCCATTGCCCCTTGTCCTGTCACTCCAGGCCCTTGTTGATAGTCCCTTTCCATCTTTCTTGTTGGCTCCTCCAGCTCCTGGGAGGGCACCATAAGGTCACCCTGAAGCTTCTCTTCTCCAGGCTGAACTATCCCAATTCTCTCAGCCTGTCCCTGCAGGAGGATTTTCCCTATGGGTTTGGGAATGTGGGTGGTTGGGTCCTGAGAGCAAACTGGGCATGGCTGGGGCTGGACTGGAAGGGTGTTTGCACAGTGCTCAGCTTGAAGCTTCCCTGGGGCATCTTCAAATGATTTACAGAGGTAGGTGTGTGTTACTCTCCTCTGATTTCTTTGAAGAAGGGGAACAGATTGATTTAGCCAAGGTGGCATATGAGTTGATGGCAGTTGGATGTATCCCAGCTTTTACTTGCTTTTAACTCAGCCATGGCTGTTAGATCTCACTTTGCCTATTCTCTCTAAAGATGTTTTTTTCAGTTAGAACAGGCTATTACTCATACACAGTGGATATATTTGGTATATATATATCATATATATTCCTCAGTACCCATTGGTAAATAGGAGTGGAGACAAAAAAGGCATTTGACATCCCAAATCTTCTGACTCTGGTTGTTACAAGAGCTTGTTGGTCACAGTTTGGTGTGGTCATTGCCCCTTAAAGATCTGCCTGACTAAGGTGTGGGGCAGGTGAATCAGAGCATCCACCTCACAGGGGTCTGCTGGGTCCCTTCAGGCAGCACTGCTGGCTGTGGGTCTGACCTCCAGCCCCAGAGAAAGGCTCTGCCCCACCCCAGGGAGACCCTGGCACCTTCAGCTCCAGGGTGCACTTCTATTTCGTGTGATTTTTGTCCTAGAGGCATTTGCCTGTTCTAATAATACAGTATAAAACCCGTGGCAAAGCTGGAGTGATTCCTTTCATGAGAGAAAGTAAGGAGAGAAAAAAAACGGGGTAAAAAAATGAAAAGACAATGCTATTTTAAGGCCATATTTTAAATCAAGATAATCTTTGGAAGCAAGACACTGAGTAGCAATTGTCAGCTGGAGAGCTGAATGTCCAGGATATCCCAGCATGAAATTCAGATGGCTTTCTGGCAGCCTTTGCCTTGAAGTGGAAGATGCAGAATAAGTCTGGCAACCTTCGGGCTGAGCACTTGTAAACAACAGATGTTCATAACTGGAATCTCTTGGAAGAGAAGGGCAGGGAGCAGCATGGATGTCCATGCTTGTAATTCTCAACATTTGCAGCTAGCACTGAGCTGTGTCAGGGAAAATCAAGTGTTGGTTTGAATGAGCAGCTTGCAGAGAAGCTCAGCTTGAGTTTTCTGAGAAGTGAAATGATTTCTTTAAAGGAAACATGATACAGGCTGTGAGGGAGGTGTCATCAAAAGCATTTGGGTCACGTGGGCTTCAATTACATTATCATCATTATGCTAATGTTTATTATGATAACAATAATAAACACTATCATAGGCTATTTTGACCTGTGATTCTTTTTGACAGGGCTGAGTCCTGCACATTTTTTTCCCCCCCTGAGTCTGTCAAGTACCAGCATTTGGAAGGTTTTCCTAAGCATGAAACACTCATTTATTCAGTGACCTCCTTGAATGCAGAGAACCAGGGATATGTGACAGCAGAAATGGATGCAAAGCCTCAGGGGGGGTTTCTGTGCTGGTTTTCATCATATCAGTGCTCTCTGTCTTGCCCTGTGTTGGTTGCTGTGATTGTAGCCACTGTTGGCAGAGCACAACCTTCAGAGAGGTTTGAAATAGTATTTACAGCACCAATTAAATGTTAAATCCTTGCTCTGACACTTGGCCTGGCTCCAGCTCTGATGGTTTGCAGGGTTGGGCTGGTTTGGGGTGTGCCAGGTTTGAACAGCTCCTGAGGATTTTGGGGAGGTGGGACAGGAAACTGCAGGTGTTGTGTGTGCCACCAGGAGACTTGTTTTAAAAATGTCATTCACAGGAGGGGTGGCTGGGGAGGGTTTCTGTTCCCATGGATAATGGGATGTCCCTTGGAGAGGGGACCATTCATCAGGAGCTGCAGTGACAGAACCAGGGGGATGGGTGCAGATGGAAAGAGGGGCAGTTTATATTGGATATTGGGAAGGAATTCTTCTCTTTGAGGGTGGGCAGGCCCTGGCACAGGTTGGGCAGAGAAGCTGTGGCTGCCCCATCCCTGGAAGTGTCCAAGGCAAGGTGGGACAGGGCTTGGAGCACCCTGGGCTGGTGGAAGGTGTCCCTGCCCATGGCAGGGGTGGGATGGGATGAGCTTTGAGGTCCCTTCTAACCCAAACCATTCCATGTTTCTGTGTTCACTCATTTAAATGTTTATATAATAACATTTTCATTCTCATCTGACTCATCCCCCTGTCTGGTACTCCTTATAGAAACTCAATATTCTTATTCCTGGTTTGTGGGTGTGCCTTTTTAGTTTTTAATTATTTTGTTATATCTTATTTTTTGGTTTAATCTAATGTGTGGGGAGGAAGGTATTATTTTAGAGTCATTTTTCTGCTGTTGCTCTGGATGGAGTTCCCTTGCATTGCTGTCATCTGTCTCTCTCTCCTGCCTTAAAGCAGATAAATCTTGGATTGTCTGCGAGTTCCTTGTATGAATGAGTAATTTAATTAAGGCATTTCAGATCCATGAGGCTCAATCTTCCCTTCTGATCTTTTGAGAGCAGCTGAAGCCTTTGAAGTGGGAGTTGCAGAGGACCCGATCAAGATAACACTGGGAAACCACAGAGCTTCATACTTTGTGGTTCCCTAAAAATCTGAGCACAACTTCCTCTTCCTGCTCCCAAAGAGCCCTGCTTGCTGTGATCTGCTGCCATTCACATCTAAGGTTATTTGGGTTTCTAACCTAAATAACCTCTCCACATCCACTATCATCACACCATCTTCATACGAGGACAAATAGTGCTGGAAATAAACCTGCATCTTCTCTCTTCTCCTTGGCCCCCTCGTGGGGCAGGGTTTGACTCTGAGAGTTGTTGAGAATGTGAAGTTTCCAGCACTTTGGGCAAACTCATATCCAGGTCCTAAAGTTTTGGGTTGATCTCGTGAGTTTGTGTCAGTTCAGGGTGAACTCTGACTGTCACCCTGTGGGATGTGTGGAAATGGGTGATACCCAGTGGTGCCTTTTGCATATTTTCCATCCCTTTTTCACCCCCCCCCCAGGTGGTGAGATGGGACTGGAAGCAGAGTGTGTATTTGCCAGCTCCTTTGAGGGTTGCAATGGTTAATGAACATCACAATGTGCCTCTCTGCCATCTGCTCGTGGGTACCTTTGGGAAGGGTTTGTTGTAAATGGTTGTAGAGCTCCTGCTCTGTGTTGTGAAAACTGTGGCCACTCCAGGAAACACCCTAGAGGTGCTCCAGCAGTCCATGTGTGTGGAGTTTTAAAGGCTCCTTGGAAGGTTTGAAAGGAGCCACTGCCTCTTCCCTCTCCTCTTCCATTCCTGCCTTTACCTGCTTTTTGTCACCAGCAAATAACAGAGGTTTTGCCTCCCTTCTTGTCCAATCCTCGTGGTGAGAACATGGAACCTGTTCCAAAGCAGAGCCCATTCCCACCAAGCACTGGAGGGGGGAGTGAAGCCCAGAGACACCCAGAAATAGAGGAATTAACTGCAAGCCTCTCCCAGCCACAGAGCTGTGCTTGCCCCAGGCTGAGCTCTGGCTGTGCATCCCAAGGTGACAATCCTGCACTGGGAGGGTGTGGGGTTGGGTTGGGATGGGTTTTCCAGCAGGATGGCCTTTCATGTGGGACCACAAGGAGTGTGTCACCACCCCACCTGGCGCCACTGCACCCCAGTCATTCCCTCCCCAGGCTTTTCCTGGGCTCCTGCTATTCCTGCTATGTGCTGCCTTGGAATAGCTGGGGGGGTTGTGGCAGGGCAGGCTGGACAGCTGGCAATTGTCCCCTTCTTAACTCTTGCATCTCTTCTGGTTCCCCTTTTTTTTGGGAAGCAAGGCCCTCGTGCCTGCTCTCTGGTCCTTTCCATGTGTTCTGCTCCAGAGTCCCTGTGGCTCACAGCAATTCCAGGCTGCTCCTGGTGGGGTTGGACTCACAGTCCATAGTGATGGGCCATCAGGGAATTTGGGGCAGGATTTTGGACAGCTAGAACAAGGTCAGCTGCTGGAGAGTCTTGAGTTTTATTCCTGAGGTTCATTCCCAAACTCTTTATGCTCTTTGATTCGTTTTGACTTGTAGCCCTGCCAGCTTTAGAGGGCAAATACTGAGTCAGTGGCTGTAAAGGAGCAAACCAGCCAACTTTTAATGTCTTTTAGTCCTGTCCTTCATAAACGTTCCTTTATATCCTTCCTTCTGCCTGTACCACACTTTGTTGGCAGGGTTGGTGGCTCTTCACATGGCCTTGACACCTCCAAGCCAGTGCTGCTCCTTGGAGAAACTCCTCCTGGAGATGCCTTTTCTCCTCCTGCCCTCTCTTTAGTGGAAGAAAGAAACCCTTAATGTGTTAATTCCCTTCTGCTGTGGTGGCAGCTCTCAGTCTGTGTCTCAGCAGGCTCAGAGCACTGGGCCCCTGCTCTGCCTTGCTCCTTTGGCCACAGCCTGGTCACTTCCCAGAGATTCCCAGTTCTCTTTCTGGGGTCTCACAGTCACTAATTAGCTCCCTGGCACATTAAGAAAACAAGCACTGTGCTGCAAACACTGGCTGCAGGTGAGTGGCATCCTTTTGATTTATGAGGCTCAACATCTGGCAGGTTGAACCTTGTACAATTCTGCACTTGGATCATTCCCTCTGGATTTGGACCTGCAGGGCAGGATGCTGGAGTAGGATGGAAAATACTGTCTCTAAGTGAAATCTGCACTTTCTCATGTTTTATTTTCTTTTTTTTTTTTTTCACTCAGAAGCCCAGAATCCTTTCTGTACTCCCTCCTACTACACACACACTCCAAACCTTGAGGCAGTCTGGAGCACGGGCTGCAGTCATTCCTGAGCTTTTCTTTTTTTTTTAAGGAAAAAAGCATTGAGTTCAGCCATTCTGAAACTGCTCTTTATCTAAAATTATCCTTATTGCACCACAAATCCAACCCTTGATGTCATGAGGAGGGTAATGAAGGTCTGCCCTGGCTCAGTTTTCCCATTTTCCCAGTGTCAGACGTTTCTTGCAGCAGAGATTGCTGTCCTTTCAAGTGCAGAATATTCCTTCTTCAATGGAAATGAAACCACCTTTCTCTTAAGAGGAAAGAAATCCGATACAGTCACGTACAACAATCTAGGAGGGCTTTGGCTTTGCACCACAGATCTGAAATCTTTCCTAAATAAGTATTATTGTGCTGTAAATGAATGATGAACAGACCTAGGCAGAAGTAAATGATGTCAGTAAGGCTCCACCTGGATCTGCCCCTTCCCTGCTTTTATCTGGGATGAAATGGTGCCCTAAAAATTACTGGCTCCTTTCAGCAGATGCAATGCAGGTCCAAATAAAGTGAGGTTCCTCTCATGTCCCTGTGTACTCCTGTTTGCAGGGTGCAGCAGCCCTAACAAGGTGGAGAAGGTTCAAAGATGAGAAAGTAAAGCTGCTGGTACGAATGTTTCTGTCTCTCTGGCTCAGGACAGCTAGAGATGCTTTCACATAATTGGGTTTGCACATGAAACATAACATTTTGTTTCCTATGCAAATGCTGTTTAGCCAACTGGGTGCTTGAAATCTTTTTATTGTGGTTGAGACACAAATGCTTGAGACAGGACTGTGAAACCTATTGTCAGACACTGGAGCCACTGCTCTCCCCCAGGCACTGATTTATGCACAGAATCCTGGATTCAAAAGGAGAAATTAAAGCTGCATTTGGCCCACTGGAGCCTGCATTTGTTGGGGGACAAAAGCCCCTGGCCACAGGAATGGAGTGGAATGTAGTTGAGGGTGTGTTTTCTGTTGTCCTCCATCCCTCCACTCATCCCTCCATCCCTCCACCCATCCCTCCATCCCTCCACTCATCCCTCCATCCCTCCATCCCTCCCTCCATCCCTCCCTCCATCCCACAGCTGGATTTCCAGCCTTTCTGGACACAGACCATCATGAGCAGGAGCCCCCTGTTCACTGCAGGCAGAGCCTTACCCTCTTGTCTGTGTTTTGTGTGCTCTGTAGGAAGGATCAGAACGTGCTGTCCCCAGTGAACTGCTGGAACCTGCTGCTCAACCAGGTGAAGAGGGAGAGCAGGGACCACACGACCCTCAGTGACATCTATCTCAACAACATCATCCCCCGCTTCGTGCAGGTCAGCGAGGACTCAGGACGCCTCTTCAAGAAGGTATTGGAGCCATTTTTGGGGGGTTCTTCTAAAACACACTTCCAGCTCTTCTGGGGCATGGATTTATTGTTGCCTGAGCTGAACACCTGGGGCTTTTGAACTCTTTGTGCATAACTGTGCTTGAGTTTTGATTTTCTTTTTTTGACTAGGAGTTTTATTCTTCTAGTATTTGGGGATTTTCCCAAATGGGGCCAGTTGAGATTTGTTGATTTAAATTCAGGCCATTCAGGCCAGGTTTTCTCCTCTTAACCTGCTCACAGTCTTGTGTGGATGTTGAAACTTTAATGAAATAAGCAGAAATGCTCTGAGTCTTCACCTCTGAACATAGTCAAGAACAGGTCTCTAAAGACAGAATTATATGTGTTGCTGTTAAAAGAAAAATTAAGGAGAATTCCTACTATGCTAGATAATAAAAGGATATATTGTCATTCTCTGGAAAAGGAGAAGGTGTAACTGAGATATCTCTTTTGTTTGCTTTCTCCCCTTTGATTTCCACCTGGGAAGAAAGGTGGGACAGTGTGGGAGGGTTTTTCTATTAAGAATCTGTTCTTGCAGTTAAAGAAACACGATAGGGAAGCTTTGAAAGTGCTGTTCCAGGGTAATGCCTGGTCTCTGCTGAGCTTTGCCAATCGCTGCAACATCTGCTGCTAAACATGTTGAAATCATTGCAGCTCTGACTTTGAAAGCCATTCCTCTGCCCCCACCCCCTTGCAATGTGGCAGGAGCTTGGGGAGTTACTTCTACTCTTTCAAGGCCTGCAGAGGGGAAAGAGTGTTCAGATATTTCTTAACCTCTATTGCTTTAACTGCTGAAAGGAAGTCTGTGAAATGCAGCTGGTTCAGACTGCTGGCAAATGAACAGTGCTCAGTATGGTGGGAGATATTTCATGTCAGGGTGCACTTGAAGGAGCAGCATCTTGTGTGTTACCTGGAGAGCAGGAGGACTTTGCTCTGTTGCAGCAGCTTTTTGTGTGTGTTGGC
This sequence comes from Xenops minutus, assembly GCA_035221455.1. Taxonomy (NCBI): domain Eukaryota; kingdom Metazoa; phylum Chordata; class Aves; order Passeriformes; family Furnariidae; genus Xenops; species Xenops minutus. The sequence continues at coordinate 2,766,364 of JAWWEE010000069.1, read as the reverse complement.
AGCTGATTTCTAGGGGAGAGTGAAAATCAGTGCAAGTGCAGTGTGCTGGTCCCTGTCCTGCTCCTGCTTCTTGAGCTTTCAGTGGGGTATGAAAGATATATTCAGCTGTGACATTCTGTTTCTCTTACACTTCTCCTTTTTAAGTCATTGCCCAAGCAGAGGAGGAATCTTCTCATTTTCAAGTAGTGTCCCACTAAGGCCTTTTTGACCTTTTAAAACTTTCTGGTAATTACATTATGGTTGATTAGATACTTACATGGGATTATTGAATGGCAGTTACTCCTCAATTCCTCTAATCCTTCCAAAGGAGAAGTAATCTCCCCACTGAATTTCAACAAGGGCTGTGCTTGAGCAAAGTGGCCTGGAAAATAATGCCTTGGCAAAGTGGTACATGGGAATTGATATTATCCCACTTTGGCTGGAAACTGGCATCTCCTTTTTCAGCCCCTTTATAACCCCATGGTTATACTTCATTTTGGGCAGGAGGACTTGAATAAAAACAAAGAAATAACTTACCAAGGACAAAATATACCTCTGGTTTCTTTCTCACAGACCGAGGGCAAACTCCATATTAATCTGTGCAAACAAAAGGCACTTGTTAATAAATCCCAACTGCTTGTTGTCTGACTGTTTGCCAGGAACACCAAAGTGGCTGAAGGCCAGAGCAGGTATTTGATTACTGTTCCACTTGTGCTGGGTGCTTAAAAACAAAACTTGCATCCTCTCTTATCTGGTGGCACCTGATAACTGGAGAAATGTGGCTGAACTTGGATCTGCTGCTGCTTGTGCTTTTTTCCCTGGAATTGCTTCCCTTCCTGGGCTGTGAGAAGCAGCATGAATGCTGCCCACTTATAAAACCTCTCTGTAGCATGTTTGTAATACACCCCAGAAGGGTTGTCAGAATATCTCTGGACCTTAAGCAGACACCTTTTCTGCCTTTTCCTGGGTGGGACAAGTGGATGAAGTCACTTCTCCAGGGTTGTTCACTCAGGCTGATCAGTGTCTGTAGGTATTGATGGGGATTTATTCAGTGACTTGGCCAGATATTTAGGAATGACATGTATTTCTGTGCCTCTGCCCAACAATTGCTAGCCCAAAGGGAAACTAGTCCTGTTGGTGAGAGAACCTTGAAGAACTTTCTCTTCTCTCTCCCCTTAGCATCTTCCCACCCTTTTTTAAATTTTTGAGACATCCTTTTCTGTTTCTTAATGGAGAAGAGCTATTGTAGCATGTGCTAGCTCAGAAAATGGAGCTCTTTTTATCTGTCTTGAAACAGATGGAGTTTAGGTAGGAGCTACATGGAAAATAATGGCACTGTGCTGCTGCAAACCCTCCCATGGAGGTCCCAATCAAAAGCCAAGTGAGAAGCAGTTCCAAGGGCATGGCTGGGTGAGGGTGTGCTGCTGCAGCTCACAACATTTATGTGGCTTCTCCACAGACCTAATTATAGCCAGGCCATGTCAGTGAAATAACTGGCTGTGTTGCTTCTGAGACTGGAGTTTCCTGCCTCTCCTGGGCCAGGCAGCCCTTCCAGCTCATTCCCTGGTCCTGCCCCATCCCCTCTCTGCTCTGAACATGCAGTGCAGTCAGGCTAAAGGCACTGCAGTGTCATGGGGTGCAGCCTGAGCTCAGGTGCTCTTGGGGCACTTGGGTTTGGTTTAACACAGGAGCTTGGCTTGCTCTGCTTTCCAGTGAGCTGTTGGGAGTTGTGCTGCCAACCTGGCTGCTGGTTTGGGAGCTCTCTGTCCTTGCTTCATGGAGAATCTGTTAAAAACAGGGACACTTCGTTGTTTTAAAGTCTGAGAAACGTTCTTTTTTTATGCTCCTCGTTGGAAAATAGCTTCTAAAAAAGTTGCCTGTGTGTCTGGCTGATTGCTGGTGCTCTGGTAACTTATATTTAGGAACTGCTCGCTGGGTTGTAAATAATGCTGTGAGATATGGAGAGGAGAGCAGTACAGACATCCTCATCTGCTGAGAGCAGCTAAAATCAGATCCTGGGGCATAAGATCCTTTTCTTGGGCCATTTATAATACAGTCAGTGTTTTGTGTCATGCTGGGGTCGAGCAGGTGAGCTGGGAAGAACAGGCAGGGAAAAAAGGATGCACTTAAGGTCCCTTTTGTTGGCCAACTTTCAAGGTGCTGTATCTTGCCCTGTTTGAAGTGGAGAGCTTTCCCAAAGGAAATCTAAGAGCAGTGTGCAGCTGAAATGCAGCCTGAAGGCAGCAAAGGGCCAGGGTGGGTGTGATAAGGTCTGTGCTGGGAAGGAGATGCATCCTTATGGCAGCAGGGATGCTGGTGGGAGCACAGAGCCCAAGGTGGGAACACCAGGTCCTTCTCTCTGTCCAGCAAAGCATCAACACTGGTGGCAGTGTGGGACTTGACTTTTCCAGGGACTGGGATGGGCAATGCTCAGGCTGAGCTTCTCCTGTGCTCACTCTTGGACCCCTCAGACCAGTTGACAAAGGACACAGCAGAGCTTGGGTGGGTCTCTTAAAAGGATTGAACCTCCCCAAAGCCATCAGTGCATTGCACAGAGGGTTTCAGAGGGTTTGTGCTGGCAGGGTTTGGGTTCCCAGTGCCCTGGGAAGCCTGCATGGCTGTGTGTCACAGTTCCCAGTGCCCTGGGAAGCCTGCATGGCTGTGTGTCACAGTGCTCCTGGCCATGGGCTGGGAGGAGATCCCTCTCCAGGGCTGTGATGGTGTGGAGGGTCCCCACTGTGTGGTGTTGGATGGGAGCCTGGCAGCCACTTCAGAGGTCTCTGTGCTGATAAGAGGAGCTGTGTTTGCTGCCAAAGCCAGCACTGAAGTGCTGCTGCATGTGCAGTGTGTGTCAGCCCCTTTCTTCCTTGCCCCTGGGATTTGTTTATTCCTTGGTTCCCTCTCCCTGCAGAGCCTTTGCATGTCTGCACCAAAATTGGGATTATATTGAATTATACAACAAATCACACAGTCTGAGTTTATATCCTATTGGAAACTCACAACCTGAGCTGGAGGAATTCTTGGGGCACTGCACTTTTCCATGCCCTTTGTTTTGTACTGAGGGAACACTTTTAGGTGTCAGTCAGAGATGCTGTTGATCAAGGAGCTGCAGATGAGTCCTGGTGGGATCTGGGATTTGTCTGGCCCCAGGGACAGTGTCAGTGCAATCCTGTGCTGCTGCAAAGAGAAAGAAGATAAATGGTGAAATAACCACCCTCCCCAGCAAATAAAACCAGGGGAACTGGTGGAATTGTCCTGGTAAGAAGCAGTTGCACCTTGGGAAGGAGGTAATACTGTTGTGTTTGCCCAGCAATGAGTGATTTAGCCCTGGGTTTTGTGCAGGGTTGATATTCCAAGCTGGGGTGTCACCAGTGTTCTATTCCAGTCCCCTCTCCCTCTCCTGGAGGATGAGCCTGCTTTGATGTCTCTCCTCCTGCATGCTCCCTTTCATTCCTTCATCTCCTTTTGTGGAGAGCTCTCCTTTGATTTCTTCCTGCTTATCCTCCTTCAGCATGGCCCTTTTATTTATTTATTTCAGCATTTCTTTATCTAAGTCTTTCTATATATATATATAGTAAAAATATTTTCCTCTTTGAGCTGAGTCCCACTTTGATTTCCCCTTTTCCCTCTCTCCCCCTGTCACCCTCTCTATTTATGTGACCCTTCATTTGTCTGCACAGTGCAGCCTTTCTGTTTCTTGCATGGGTATCAGGTTTTCTTGCCTCCAGATGTATCTTTGGAGTGGGATCCCTTGGGATTATTTATACATGTATAGCCTTTTGAGCAGCAGTCTCTTTAATTTGATGTCTTTAATCACTCTTTCCCTGTTGTCTCTTTGAGGTTTCCCTAGAAGCAGACTGATAACCTTGTTCAATTTTAACAAAAAATGGCATTTTTAAAAGAACAGCCTGTGGAAGCTTCAGCCACTTGGAGCAGTTTCTAAACAAACTGACTTTTTCTCCCCCCAGTTTGACAGATTTTTACATAACAAAATTGTGAAGCAATTGGGAAATGCTAATAGGAAGATTTATTCAGTGTATGCAGGAATTGCTGTGTGGAGGGGCCTGAGGACAGGCAGTGCCTCTGAGCAGAGCCAGGAACCCTCTGAGCATCTGCCTGCCCTGCTCTTCCCTGCCCCTTCCCTGCAGGGTTGGTCCTGCTGTGTCCAAAACACATCTTTTTGGGCTGGAAAGCTCCCTGGGATGTTGGGAGCAGTGATCCTTCCTGCCCTGCTCTCTGCCTGCTCCCCATGGCTGCATCCTGCCTGTACAGAGCCTTGCCTTGAGAGCTCCGCATTCCTTTGCCCTCTTGCCTCCACTTAATTGGTGATATTTCTGGGCACAAAAGCCTGTGTGGAATCGAGGAAACAAAAACCAGGGTTTGAAATTCGCTTCCCATTTTGACACCTTTGATCATGGCAAAAAAAACAAGCCCAGTTTATCTCCTACTACCCTGCAGGGTGTTTGTGAAATGGAAAATCCACATTGAATTGGTTAAAAGCCTTGCAGTAATCAAGGAAGAAGAATTATTAATTCTCTTAGGGGTCTGTGCCTGAGCTGACCTACTTTACAGCTGCAGTGGTACCAGAATATGACAAAGCTCAGAGTGCACCACACGTGGGAAAGCAAGCCCTGCACAGCAGAGAGATGTGCTGGCTGAAATCTGGGTATTTGTAAAAGTATTTTTCCACAGCAGTGAGAAAATGTAAATCCATGACTGCCAGAAGTAGGGCTGTCACTGAGGCTGAGCAGAGTTGGTACCCAATCCCTGTCTGCATCATCATCCACTGCATCTTCCTCTGCCTCAGGAAACAGGGAGCACTTCTGCTCTTTTCCCAAAATCTAAAGCACACAGAAGCCTCTTGTGAAGTGACACTTTCTGCTTCCTTGCTGGGGAAAGGGAATCACCTGTTTTGCCTCCCTGCTTATTTCTAGGACAACTGGGAAGGGAGAGGGAGGGGGATAATTCATGTGCTGCTTTTACCTGAGCTAACAGTGCATAAATTTCCTTCTGAGGTAGAGATTGCATTGCCCCACCTGTAATGGGACTGGATGGCTCCTGTTACAACAGCACCTGGTGCCTGGGCAGGTCCAGGGATGCCCTGAACTCCAAAGGCTCCAGCTGGAGTGGTTCTGCAGTGTGTGAGACAGGCTAAAAGTCACAGAATTGTAGGATCTCTCCAGTTGGAAGGGACCCATGGGGAGCATCAAGTCCATTGCAAGAGCATGGAGTGACAGGACAAGGGGTAATGGCTTCAAGCTGGAAAAGAGTGGGTTTAGATGGGATATTGGGGAGAAATTGTTCCCTGTGAGGATGGGCAGGTCCTGGCACAGGTTGGGCAGAGAAGCTGTGGCTGCCCCATCCCTGGAAGTGTCCAAGGCCAGGTTGGATGGACTTGGAGCAACCTGGGCTAGTGGAAGGTGTCCCTGCCCATGGCAGGGGCTGGAATTGGATGATCTTTAAGGTCCCTTCAACCCAAACCATTCCATGATGCCATGCTAAGTCCAGATGTCACAGCTGCTCATAGATCAGGCAAGGAACACGCTGCATTTGGCCCTAATTACTGTGAAGCAGTCCGTGGTTATTACATTTTATTCCCAATTTCCTCTCTGCTTGCCCTGTCTTTCCCTCCCAGCAGCAGTGGTGTGAATCCAGGACAGGCAGGACTGAGGTGACACTGCTGTGACACTCCAGCTCATTCCTCTGACTGATCCCTCCAGTTGCTTTTTCCTAGAGAGACATCAGGGCAGCTGGAAAAAAAGGACATTGGGGGATGGTGGTGGCACCAAAGTGCCATGCAGGGCAGTAAAACTATGAATGGAGTATGGTACAGGAGTCCAGAGGCCAAAAGTGAATAGGATCAGCACAGAATTCTTAAAAATAAAAAAGAGAAATAAGGAGTGGGGTTGTTGGGAAGCAGCTCTGGGAGCCCAGAGGAGGGCAGGCAGTGGGGTGAGGTGGCTCCATGTAGGAATCCTTTTCAGAGGACAGGATTCTGCTGTAAGAGGGAAAATTCCTTGTTGCTGACATAGTGGTGAAACAAATCGCTGGTGAAATGGTGGAGAAAACTAGATAATACAGCTCTAATTTAAATATGAGTGGCCAGGGCATAATGGATTGTTAAACTGGAAAGTGGTGATCTGTCGCCCAAAATATGCATTTGTATTACATGACCCAGAATGTGGGTTTTTTTAGCTTTTCTTTAAATTCTGGGGAGTTTGAAGCTTTAGAAGTTGTTATGGAATTCCTGTTCTGTAGGGCCATGTGAGAGTGGCTGAGCACACCCTTGTAAAATAAGGACTATATTTATAACAAATGGATTGGGCTGATGGTGGTGATGGCGACACAGTAAAGTTGGTTGATTGTTTAGATGAGAACACGGGAGGTGATAATTAGAATTTGGTAATTAAAGTTTAGAAGTCTTTATAGGTAGATTCATAATAGTGGGGTTTTTTCTTATTATTGTTACTCAATCCTGCCTGTAATTCATTTGCTTGCAGTAGCAAATACGATTTAAGTGCTGCCTGGATCTTGGAAGGTTTTACCTGGCAAGCCTTGTCTTTAACAATGTTTAAATTAGAATTGAATTAATGCATTAGAAATACCCTGTGTTGTAATGTGGGCTTAGACAGGAATAAAAAGGTGCTTGTACTCCTGCCCATTTCCTCCCTGGTCACAGCAAGACTCACTCCCAGCTCCCACTGGTGATTCAAACCCCATGGGAGTATTTAATGTTCATTCCCCACCTCTGTACATTTAATTACTACTTTTAAAGAGATGGTGAGAGCTGATCCTGCTGGAGAGCAGGTCAGAATCAGCACCTTTGGGTTCCAGTCCCAGCCCTGTCGTGCTCTGACATAATTTTAGGCAGCACTATTAGATAAAATCTCTTATCTTATGTTTGTTTTGAAGCCATCCCATCTTTCTGTCAGGTCTGGAAGGGAGGCTGGAGATGTGGGGCATGAAATGCTGACAGCATCCCTGTGCTCCCCCTTCACCATCCCCCCGAAATGTTGGGAGCTGGAGTCGTCAGTGTTGGGTGGAATGCGGAACAGCCCAGCCAGTCCTGCTGCTGGATCCCAAAACATCTGGATTCGATTAGAGGGGAGGAGGGCTGGAACAAAGGGGCTGTTTGAGGAGCTGGCACAGGGCACTGGGAATTGATGTGGCAGCAACTCCAGCCCTGCACATGGTGCAGATACAGCCTGAGGAACAAAGGAGGATGTGTGTGTGTGTCTGTGTGTGTGTGTCTGTGTGTGTGTGTCTGTGTGTGTGTGTCTGTGTGTGTGTGTGTCTGTGTGTGTGTGTGTCTGTGTGTGTGTGTGTCTGTGTGTGTGTGTGTCTGT
>JAWWEE010000069.1:2726211-2758799 GCA_035221455.1 Xenops minutus | reverse complement strand
TGTCTGTGCGTGTGTGTGTCTGTGCGTGTGTGTGTCTGTGCGTGTGTGTGTCTGTGCGTGTGTGTGTCTGTGCGTGTCTGTGTGTGCCTGTGTGTGCCTGTGTGTGCCTGTCTGTGCCTGTCTGTGCCTGTCTGTGCCTGTCTGTGCCTGTCTGTGCCTGTCTGTGTCTGTGTGTGCACACGTGTGCTCTGAGCAGCTTCTTGGGGCTGGGGGAAAAGGGGCTTGAGAGGAACGTGCCAAGGGTGAAGGTTTGCACTGCTGTCACCATCCCAGAGGGACTTCCTTGGGTGCTGTCGAGGATTTTCCTGGGTTTTCAGCCTGTGTTGGTCACCCCTGTCTGCAGAGCATGGGTAGGGAGGTCTCAGGGCTGTGCTGGGCTCCTGTGCTGTGCCCTCCTCCAGGAGCATCAGGGATTCTCCAGCTGGATCATGTCCCAGATGAAGAGGAGAAGGGTTTAGCCCTGATGGGATAAGGAGACCGGGGTTGGGGGGACCTGCCCTCCCCACACACGCTTTATTTATCAGTGGAGTCAGTGAGATCAGGTTTTGTTGCACAAGCCCTTCCTCAGGGTTTTTTAGGGAGGTACAGCCAGGCATGAATAAATGATAGTAAAACTGATCATATTTTCTTTCATTCAGTGCTTTTTCCTGGAAGATTGTTTACAAGCAGACTCACTCTAAGCTTTGTTTGCCTTTGCAAAACACACAGAATAAAGGAGCACGATGTAGATTCTGATGCTGAAATGGGAATTGGTACCTGGAGACATTTGCCACTGCAAAGACTGTTGTTGTTTTTCCTTGACATGCATTTTCTGTATAATTCCATGCCACATTCTGTCATGACAGGGGTTGGGATCAGCAGCCCTTAATGTGGCTGCACTTGGAACTCCGTGGGAACTGGGGGAAGTTCTCTTTGGGCATCACCTTCACCTCCCTCTACAGCACCTGAGCAACAACTTCTTTTCCATTTTCTTCTGCCTTTCCCAAGCAAACCCTTCTGCTTCCTCCAGGGTATTTTCATTTATCAGGGTCAGCCAGCTCAGCTTTTTTCCCCCTAAACCTTTTTTTTTTTCATGGAATCAGTGCAGGGAGCAGCATTACATTAACAGTGCTCATTGCATAGCTCTTGTTTTCATGGCACCTATGATCTATCTTACCTTCATCTTAATGGAAGGTCTTTTTCCAGGCCAGCAATCCAGCAGCTTCTTTCTTGAGAGCTCATTTGGAAGCACAAAGAGTTTTGTGTTTTGACAATTTGGCACTTGTGCATCTCCTTTTCTTCTTCACCCTGAATATACATTAAAATATTCATTTTAATCTCTCTCGCATAATTGATGCTTCAGCAGTTTGTGCAGTGAATGAGCAATTTTATGCAAGAAATAAGCAAATGGACTGAAAAGAGCCTGGTGAAAGGCAGATGATTGGGCCAGTCCAGGCAGTTTCCCCAGCACAGTGGAGCGTGTTGCTCAAAAGCTCCTTCTGTGTGAAAAGTTCAGTGCCCAGGGCATTTAAAACAGACCCAGGCAGTCACTTCCATTAATCATGTCCATGTTGAGAAGAAGGCAGTCAGAAAACCCTTGTGACCCAGAGCACTGCAGGGATGAGCAGCAGCTTCAGCTTTTTTTCTGCTTTCAGAGATGGAAAAACTGTAGATTTGTTGCTGCAAACTCCCTTGGGGATTGGGAATCACCAGCTTTTTGCTTTTCTTTCAAGTGAAGACTCCTCAGAAAAAGCAGGATGCTTTCCTTTGTCAGCACTTGTGTCATGCTTTTTTTTCCCAGTAGCACCTGGGGAGGAGGGTTGGGAACATTGGGAATGTGTGGAAAATCCAAGGATTGGACCTTGGCTGCTTGTGCATCCCATTGTGCTGCCAGGCTGGTCTGAAGCACAGCACCCAGAACCAGCCTGGAATGGAACAGCTTTCATCTCAGAAACACTCCCTCAGCACTGCTGGACTGGACTCTATTCAGAAAAGAATCATTTAGGTTTAAATTATATAAATCTCTTGGCTTTTAGGTTTATCAGCATGTTCCTGGGGGTTTTTTTTCTCACAGCTTAATACTATCTCGACTTCCAAGGCAGCAATGTTGGTTTAAGTGTGGGTTTGTCTGCTTTACCTCTCTATCTTTTTCTTTTCCTGAACTTTGTAGGCATAAATAATCTTGAACTTATCAAATTTGCTCGCCCCAGTAGATATTAAACCCTTGTGACACGCAGAGCATGAAGGGTCAGTCACGCAAACACTGCCTTAGTGGGGAGTGAATGAGGGAAATGTCTCATCTGAGTAGTGTTTGTGTGCCTTGGTGGCTTCTTTACCCTGCATTGCTTCAGCTTCCATTCCAGGCTGTCCTGTATCCACAGCCCTGCTTGATCCTGCCCAAATCTCTGTGTTTCCAGCTGGAACATTGAAAACCCCAAGTTCTCTGGTCATTCCCATCTCCATACAGCAAAGTGTTTCTTTCTGTGCATATATAACATTTCGGTTTATTGATATTCCTGGTGCAGTGTGACCCTCAGTGGTGCTGGACTGGGCAGTTTTGGGATTTGCCAGCATAAAGAGTGGTGCTTAATTGGGCCTGAATTATCTGTAGATGCTCCATGACCATCTTCCTTCATCTCTTTACCATCACCCCCAATTAACTTCCTTTCCTCTCTTCTGTTGCAGAGCAAGGAGGTGGGATTGCAGCTCCAGGAGGACTTGATGAAGGTCTTGAATGAACTCTACACGGTAAATCAGACTGACTTCTTGGGCTCTTCTCAGGCACAAGGGAGTGTTTGGGTCCTCCCCCAACACTGAGAAACATCTGCAGTCCCTGCAGTTTGAGGCACTTGGTGTTCCCTCCCTCCAAAGCACCACAAATCCCATTTCCACCCCAGCCTTGTGTTGTTCCAGCTCTGTGAGTGTTGGCTCCACAAAGATCTCGCCTCCTTGCACTCCTGCTTTGCTGCAGTGGTGGCTTTAAATTAAAAACAGCCACAGAGAGTAGAATTATTTCCAAATATGCTGCAAATGCTCAGTTTTGGGTGGTGTGAGCAGACCCAAGGCTGCAGTGGGGGGACCCACTGTGTGTGTTTGGTCCTGAGCTCCCAGCAAAGCAGCTCCCCTTAGAGCAGCACAGTTTGCCCTCTGTGCCTTTTGCTTCTCAGGGAATCCACTGGAGACTCCAAGGAAGAGGCAGAGCCTCAGGGAGGAGGAGGAGGAATGAGTTCCTAAGGGTTCATATGCTGTGTGGGGATTTTCCTTCTCACAGACATGAATGGGAAATCCTGTTGTTTGGTGAAATTTTTCCTTCCTGCAGCTGTTACTGAGCTAGTTCTCTTTTAAAAGCAGAACTTGTACGTGGTTCAGTTGTTCAAAATGTCTTTTATTTTGTCCTTCCTGGGTCATGACACTGAGACACATGTTCTGTCCTTCCTTCTTTCCAGAGATGAGCCAGGGATGTTCCCCAAGCCATGACATACCGACCCTGTGATGACATTCAGTGCAAATATCCATGTTGAAATATTTCCCCCAAATTTCCTATATCAATAAAATGCATGGAGGGAATTGTTTCATTGCAGCATTGAAACCAAACAGACTAATCAGCACTCCCTGCTCCAGCAATCCTTTTCTATTTGAGGGCATAATCTGATTGAACTTTTGAGTCATGTCCTTGGATGGGATCCTAGGGAAGAACTCGGATCTCTCTGAGGACACAGACTTTCAGGAACTGAGATTTATTTCTCATCCAAGCTGAGCTGGCACTGGAGGGGCTGGTTTGTGAGGTTTCATAGGCATGGCTGATAATTTCTGTGTGCCAGGTTCTGGCAGGTCATTGAGCCAAATGCTGAGTCCTGGTGGGTTCTCTGTCTGTGGAAGGAAGATCTTGCAGCCTTTGACAAACAAAGTGCTGTAGGATATTAACCTTTCTAATGGCAGTATTAGAACTTGAAATCTATTTATTCCTTCCTTCTGCTGCGAAATTTTAAGTTGTCCCTTCACCAGAAAAATTCTTTTGCTTTTAAAGAGCCCCTTCTGATCATATTAAAAGACATTTCTTGCTGGACTCAATCCCAGCAGTGACTAAATTTAGTGGGACTTTTTAGAAATACTTCCATCTGTGTTCTGCTGGGTCTCTGGCTTAAATGAACGTGGCACAAAGGTTGGATTTGATGATCTTGGAGGTCTTTTCCAGCCTCAGTCATGTTGTGATTCTGTACCCAAAGCATTGGCAGAATCCCTGGTTTTAGGCAAAATGGATATGGGCGAAGTCTTTGCTTCCTCTACACAAACAAACCCCAGAGGACTGTTGCAGCCTGTAATTTTTTTGTGTCCTGAATTGTCCCGTGCCATCAGGCCTTGGCTGTGCTGTGCCCTCAGCAGACTCCAGTGAGTCACCAGTGACCCCAGTAGCAGACTGGGGTGGGCAGAGCCTGTGGCTGCCAACGCGGCGCCGTCAGCGGGATGGGACTGTTCAAACCCTCCTTCCTCCCTCTGCTCCCTGCCAGTCCCACTCCCAGGGACAGAGGAAAAGAAACTCCTTTGAATCTATTCTTATAAATGCCTGCTTTATAGTCTGAGCATATGCAGGGGCTGGGAGTGTGTGTGTGTAAATTATTCAGCACGTCTCTCCAACACTCCCATTCCCTTTCATGTTCCAGTGCAGTTCTCTTTGTATGGGAGAACCTCTGCTGATCCCTGCCTGGCATCCTCCTCACCTGCAGCTGGGGCATCTTGGGGGCCACAAGAGGTAGAAACAGGTTTTCATCTGAAATAAAGGCCCCACTTGCATAAAAATCTGATGTATTACTGCTGGAGTGACTTCATGCAACGGTGGAATTTTTTGCCCCCTGTGAGAGTTACATAACAATGTTTGTTTTGGTGTGTGATTCAAATGGCTTTGCATTTGTGGATCAAAAACTGGTTTCTGTGTCCTGTTTTTTGGTTCTATTAACACAAAGCTAGACATTAATATCCTGTGAAACAAACAGGGGGTTTGTGGCTTTGGGGGGATATTTATCTATACTTAATTAGAAAAAATGTGCTATAATAAAAGCTGTCCATATAGTACATGGTCCAGGACTCCCTAAACCAAAGAAACACACTCTTTTATTACTATTTTTATTACATAAGGTGAATAGAAGTACTTTGATGTATCAAATTTGATTTAAACAAATGGAACTGAGTTGCTTTTGCAGCCATTGTGCTCAGACACGATTTACATACAGTTCCTGGAGACTTGTGATGTTTAAAGGGCTGATTCATCCAGATGAAAGACTGATAGGCATCCCTTTGGAAAACTTACCTGCTGATGAAAAGCTCTCATTTTCCAACGCTGCCATGTCATTTTCTTTGAATGCTAAAGGAGGCTGGAACGAGTCTAGATTTTTTTTGGATTTCATGCCTCCTTTATTGGGCTCTGCAAGAAGGCACATGCCAAAGTTAAACAAAGAAACAGCTGCAAAACAATCCACTTTGATTTCAGATTCATGTTGAGAGCCACCCTCATTCATGCTTTCACCCTCTCCTGCTTTTCTGAGAGGGGAAATTTCCCCTGGAGTATTTTTCCACCTCGGATATTTCTCACTTAACCAGCTCTGCCTTTCCTGCAGGTCATGAAAACCTACCACATGTACAACGCTGACAGCATCAGTGCCCAGAGCAAGCTGAAGGAGGCAGAGAAGCAGGAGGAGAAGCAGATTGGGAAGTCAGTGAAGCAGGAGGACAAGCAGACCCCTCGCTCTCCTGACTCCACAGCCAATGTCAAGTTCGAGGAGAAACACGTCCGGAGGAGCTCTGTCAAGAAGATAGAGAAGATGAAGGAGAAGGTACTTGCTGCTCCTTGTGGAGGGGGTGGTTTTGCAGCAGGTCAGCACAGGAGGTGCTGAGTGCCCTCCTCCAGTGCAAATCTCATTTTTCTGTGCGATTTGAAACGCTCAGATTTAGGGGAGGCCAAAGCTTGCACTAGGACAATCAAAGGTGCATTTTGCACTATGCCAGGTAATGCAGGCACGACACAAAAAGCCAAAGCAGAGTGGAAAAGGCACAGCTGTCTTCTTGGAAGTCCTGGTTAACTTGTACTTTTCTTGTCCAAAGCACAGGACCTGTGACAGAGAGAGCTAGGTAATCCCAGCCTGGCTTTGCAATCAGTCAGGCACTTTTAAATCAGTCTGGGAGGAGCTGCTCACTGAGCAGTCAGTTCAGCACTAAGGCTCAAAGCAATACAAAGGGGAAGAGATATTTTTTAATGGATTTAGGCTCTGGAAGGACCAGCTTTTGGTGGAAGAGGTGCCTGCAGCAGCCCTCAGGCTACCTGTGGTCTTCTGGTAGTGCTGGAGCTCGGCCATAAATAACCCCATAAACCCACCTTGCCCCTTCATTCTCTCCTTAATCTTCCCCAGCCCACAGTCTGAAGAGAAGACTTTCAATCCAAAGCTGCCTAGTATAGTAATGCTTAAAAAAATCTAAATAATTAGTCAAAATTATAAATCTTGGAGTCTCTTCAAATCTGGAACCCAAATGAACAGAAATGTGAGCGGAGTGAGGTCTGTTCAGGGTTACCAAGAATTCTCCTACACCTGCTACACCTCTTTTCATGCTGTATCCTGTTTTTCTTTCTCTTTCAGCGCCAAGCAAAGTACACAGAGAACAGACTGAAGGCAATTAAGGCAAGAAATGAGTATCTGCTGGCCCTGGAAGCCACCAATGCCTCAGTGTTCAAGTATTACATCCATGACCTGTCTGATCTCATTGATGTAAGTGCTGCTGCTTGGGGGCCTGCACTGCTGTCCTGGACCCTCACACCCCCCTCTCCTCCTGCAGCAGCACAGCTGGAAACCTCTGCCCAGCTGTGCAGGGATGGGCTTGGCTGGGCAGCTCAGAGGGTGGCCACAACCCTGGTGTTTGTTCATTAAGCTGTGACATGAGCTTTTCTTGGATGGCCAACTCTGTTGCACAGATAGACAAGAAAACTGGCACTGGAGAAGGAAAGGAGTTGCTTAGTTCAAATGGAACCCAGCTTTGGTGTCCCACTGTTGCCTGACATTTTCTGTTTGCTATTTTAGGCAAACCCACAAGATTTGAACTCTGAGGCACGTTTTGAAAAAAGCTGTTGAACTGCAAAAACAGTAGAGGAAATTTGGCAAAAGAAATGGGAGTTCAGAAGCATTTCCTAAAGCCTAGAGTAGCTTTTAACTTGGTTTGAGAAATTCTTAGAATCACAGAATATCCTGAGCTGGAAGGGACCTCCAGGGATCATCCAGTCCAACCCCTGGCCCTGCACAGACACCCCAAAATCCCACCCTGTCCCTCAGAGGGTTGTCCAAACCCTCCTTGGGGCTGTGCCCACTGCCCTGGGGAGCCTGGGCAGTGCCCACCACCCTCTGGGGGAAGGACCTTTCCCTGAGATCCATCCTAACCCTGCCCTGACACAGCTCCAGCCCTTCCCTCAGGTCCTGCCACTGCTCACAGAGAGAACCTACTCAACCCCCCTGTTACTCAGTGGGGATCAATTCTGGTTTTGGGAAAATTCACACCCAAAACCCCCCCACGTTTTTGCTCTTTGCAACCTCAGAGCAGCCAGCTGGGAATGCTGAGTTACTCCCAAGGGTGTCAGTCCCCCCTTGAGGCTGCAGGAGGGGGGCACTGAACAGGGTTGGCTCCCATTCCCTTTGCCAGGGCCATCCTGGTGCTGTCACCATTGGGAACACTGGGCTGCAAAGCCCTGGAGGAGCAGGGAGAATGAGCCCAAGTGTCTCTAGACACAAGCAGCAAAGAGCACTCAGATCACTGTTAATTACTCAGCTATTATAATAACTAACAGTCGATATAATACATTTGTTCAGCTGATGATAAACTCTCCTGGAGTGCTCTCGTGCCAGGTGTTGATTTAAACCTGTCCTTTGGAGGTCAGGACTGTCAATGAGAGCAGGCTTGAAAAATACTGTTATTTCCAAATGTCATGTTTTGCAGAATGGCTGCCCTGAAGAGGCCTGGCTTGTTTATTCCTGCTGCCTTTTTAGGAGACCTGTTTTGGTTAACATTTGCTCAACCTTAATGGTGCGGTCTTGGTTTTTTAACAAATGATAACTTTTCGTACATATTTATGTTGGAAAGTTGGTTGGGATCCATGTCACTGACATCAGCCTGATTCACTTATCTTGATTTTTACTTTTGCAGCCTACCTATAAGTCCTCCCCCAAATGCTGCACGTGTGCTTGGGTCATTTGTCTGCTAACAGGCCGTTCTCAGTGTGTTTTCATCAATGATAGACAGTAAAGAATCCATTTGGGTTTCATCAGCCCCAAACAGTTTCTAAGCACAGACCTGAGATGTTTGAAGCAGGACATGCCAAAGCTGGGTTTATCCAGCTAGGAAAGAAGTGCTCCTCTCTCAGTCCCAGCTGTCTCTGGGCCATGGCAGGCAGGGCTGCAAGACAGGGAGCCAAACTCCTGCATTCCAGGGGTTTGTCACTGTTCCTAGAGAGGAGTCATTGTGGCTCAGGGTGAGCCCATGCCTGTGTTAACCCCCTTGAAGCATTCAATTTAACACTGCAAGTTCTCCTCATCTTTAAAATAGAAGTATTATCTGTTCTGTTCTCAGGCATGGAAAAATGTGGGATTTGTCTGGAAGCACCAGAGATGGAGTTCAGTTATCTCATTGTCAAGATACAGGGAATATAGATTTATTAATGCCTTTGATCCTGAAGGATTGAAAATTAGCAATTATAACCAGGGATGGTTATCTGGACCATCTGAATTAAATAAAAATGTGATTTTTAAGCCAGGCTTTAATGCTTTCCCTCCATCTAATCATTTGATCGTATTGAATTTTGCAATATAATATAAAACTAATCTTCAAAGTTACTTACAAGTAGATTGTGTTAGACCAAACAGCATTAAACTTGTCATGTTTATCCAGCACATTTTGTTCCCTCTCCACTTGCCTGGAAGGATAACAGGGAGTTAATTCTTCATCCAGAGTTAAGAGCAGTAAATTGTTCCTGACATAGCCCAGTAGTTTTGAATTTCCTGACTTTGGGGACTGAGGCAGCTCTTTGATGCTAATGAAATATTACAGTAATGGGGAAGTTTGCATTAACTCATATTTATAAAAGGGTCACTAGGACAGGGTTTAAAAAAAAGAGAAGCTAAAACGTGTGTGTGAGTGACTCCCAGGGCTTTGCTCCTCTAGCAATAGGTAATTCCACTGCTGTTTACTCCAGGATCTCTTCCTTTCCCTTCCAAATGTAAATTGCATTTTACAACAAAGGGCTTTTTCTCCTTAAATCTTCTGGTTTGGGTCTGTTTGAAAACTGCTAACTGGCAAAGGGTTAATCAGCTGTCGTGTTGGGAAGGGAATTTGAATGAGTTATCATTAAATTCTTATAAAAAATTGATTTCCTTTGAGAATGATTCCATCAAACATTTATATAACCCAGAAAAGGGATGGCAAGACTGGACCATTTATAAACATGGAAAGCTGGACTTTGCAAACCTTTAAAGTGGGGGAGAGGGCTGGGAAGTGTTTTCTTTCACTGGCTTCAACAGCAGAAAGGCAAAACACTTTGCTTGGAGGTGGGTTTGGCAAATTAATTGCCCTTTGACTTCTCAGTTACCCCAGTGCTCTCCCCTCTCTTTTCCTTCTGGGCAAAGGGAGCACAGGGAGGACAAACTGGTCCCACTGGGAGGGTGCACAACCAGCTGGCCACAGCAGGAGTTGTGTTCTGGTCTCCACAGCTCCAAGAACACAAAGAGCCACAGAGATGAGGAGGGGTCTGGAGCATCTCTGTGAGAGCTGGGGCTGGTTAGTTTGGAGAAGAGAGGATTTAGAAATATCTTGTGGTGTCAGGATGGGGCCAGAGTGTTTTTAGTGGTGCCCAGGGGCAGGATGAGGAGCAGTGGCCATAAACTAAAACATGAGTTCTACCTCAACATAAAGAAGAACTTCTTCCCCTGGAGGTGGCAGAGCTGGAACAGCTGCCCAAGGAGGGTGTGGAGTGTCCCTGTGTGGGGACATCCCAAAGCCACCTGGATGAGTTTGTGTCACCTGCTCCAGGTGCCCCTGCCATGGCAGGGGGGTTGGGCTGGGTGATGTGCAGGGGTCCCTTCCAATGCCAACAATTCTGTGCTGCTGTTCAATGTGAGCTGCTCCCAGCCCTTGGCTGAGCACTGGCCCAGCTCTGCCTTCCCCCCTGGCTGCAGGACAGCCCTGCAGTGTGTGTGTGCTCTGAGCAGTAGCTCAGAGTGGCTCTTGATCCAAGGCTGCCTCCACACGTGCACATTCTCAATCAGGCCTCTTTTGTTTGGCTTTTTTTTTTTGTTGTTTTTTATCATCATTTTTTCTTGGCTGGCTTTGTCCTTTCTGATTCAATGTGAAGTCCTGTAATTCTCTGCCCCCAGCCCAACCAGCAACTGCAGCTCTTTTTCCAAGGCTCCCCACCTGCCACAGCTTGTTGGCACCAGAGCCAGGCATGCAGCAGCACCCGGTGGTAGGAATTCTGTGAAAGCAGGGAATGGTCCAGTAGCCTCTCTCTTCCCTCTCCCCCCACCCCTCCTTCTTCTTTTTCCCCTTTTTTCCCTTTGCCTTTGCACACAATGACAGTGATGAGACCCAAATGATGGGCGAGGAGGAGATTTCATGTGAATTTTGCTTACAGAGCAGCACAGCAATCAAGCAGATGGTGTCTTTCTCTTTTTTTTTTTGGATATTCTCCTAGTGTGTGTAATCTTGCTTGTAGTTCCAAGAAGGTGGGCTGCTTCTTGCTCGCTTTATTCGATGGCTGAAAAATCCAGGCTGTTTCTGATCAGCTAATGAAAAGTGCCTTTTTTTCCTTGTGAAACATGAAGACTTGGCTCTGTAGCCCTGGTGGAGATGAAGCTGCTTGATTGTATCCCAGTGACATCACCCTGGTGTCAGCCATAGCCAGGAAATTCTTGACCATAACCACTTTCGGCTTCAAAGTTTTTTCTGCTCTTCTGTTTCACCCCAGCAGTGAAATCATCCCAGCAGAAGGCTGCTTGGCTTTTGGATGACTCTGTTTTCATGCCTGGGATGTCCAGGTCATGTTCCTTCTTCCTGAAATACACAGTTTTCTGTGTTTTGGATGGAATTATTTAGATGCAGATTAACTTTCAGGGCTGATCCAAATCCTCTGTCTTGTTTGCCCAGTAGTACTTTAGTGCCTTGTTTTCCACTTCCTTTCAATAATGTTATTTAAGGCTTTTGGAGTGTGTTTGTAGGAATCAGGGCCCCTAAAACTAGGGTTAAAATTCAGGGAAATGCACTGCCATGCTACTGAACACACCCACTCCTGGGGTACTTATTTTAACAGCATGAAATGAGTTTCTAATGCTCCATGAAAACTCCACAAGCTGTTACAATAGTCTAAGCTTGTCTTGGTGACTAACTATGACATGGTGTTAAAATCCCTATGGGTTTATAGGCTGAGGTTCCCTAAGGAGCCCAAGCAGGATCCCCTGCAGTGAGTGAGACCTCTCTGGTACCCAGAAGATGCCAAAATACCCACAACTCCTTATCCATTTTTATAATATCAGGCTTCAGAAAACGCTTTTATCATCCCTTCCAGAACTTTCCCTCCTTTATTCACAGGCAGTTGTGTGTGTTCTTCCAGCAGTGCTGTGACCTGGGGTACCATGCCAGCCTCAACAGGGCGCTGAGGACGTTCCTGTCAGCTGAGCTGAACCTGGAGCAGTCGAAGCACGAGGGGCTGGATGCCATCGAGAACGCCGTGGAGAACCTGGACGCCAACAGCGACAAGCAGAGGCTCATGGAGATGTACAACAACGTCTTCTGCCCGCCCATGAAGTTCGAGTTCCAGCCACACATGGGGGACATGGTCAGTCTGTGCTCCTCCTCCAGCTCTGCCTGTTGTGGTCTCTTGGCTTTGAGACATGGACCCTCTCCAAGGCCACCCGCTCGGCTCTGGTCCTGGGAGATAAAGGGGAGAGGATGTAAAAGTTAAGCAGAGGTTCATTGGGGGGATGTCTTGAGTCTTATTGGTTCTTTTTGGCTGTCAAACCTACCACAGATGAAAATTAGGTTGAGCACTGAATGTGGATAGGAATCTGTTTTGAGCTTTCATTCAAGCTGCAAGTCAATTCCTGCACCCTGGGACAGACCCTGAAGTCAGAGATTGGAAGGGACAATGTAAGAAACTTAAATGCTCATTTTTTGATGCTTTACAGTGGTGCTTTCTGCATCCTCCTTGTGAGGCAAGGCTGTCAGAGGACTTTGATTTTTGGCAATGAAAATCCCTCTCTTTATAGGTTTATCAAGATGTGGTTCCTCAGCTGGGAACTGTTCAAAGTGGCACAAGCTGAAACCGGTTCTAAATGGGAACACGAGAGCAATGTGCTAATTTAGGTCACTTGGTTGGGTTTCTGGCTTATCCCTGAGCACAGACTGGAAGGATGGTCTCTTGCAGCCTCTTCTTTCAGTCTGGGAATTGCAGTCACTGCTTCAGGCTCTTCTTTGTCTCTTCCATTTTAAGAGAAACCCTCAGACTGCAGATGACCTTTCCTGTTTTCTCTGTGCTTTGGTAGTATCCTGTAGGATCGTGGGAAGAAAAGGAATTACCTGCAGTCAGTCATTCAGTAACAGCTCCCATTCACTGAGTCATTTATCTTGGTAGTTCTTAAGGCCAGATGAGTATTTATAATGCAGCTGATGGTCTTGTGGCAATAGCCCTGCACAGACCACATTGAATATATGATGGAGTGTGTGCATGTGTGTGATAAAACTCCAGTTCCACATTCTGTCTTTAAAAAACAGCCTGAGGCAGTGAGGTCAGTGTTTGCTTTTAAAAAAGCCCCCACAAAGAAGCAGAACAAAACTAAAGGGAAAAGATGCCTCATGGTGTGAAATAAGAGTAATTCTGAGCAGCACAAGGAGGCTCGGTGTTCTGGCGTGTTTGACAGCTCCCTAACCTGTCCTTTTTTCATTTCAACTCCCCTGAATTCATTAAATGGTGACTTGGACCTGTTGCTGATGTACAGGTAGTTCAGCTGAGCAAGCTCAGCCCCTTGTGCCCCTGTCCAAGGATGTCTGGCTAAGACATTGAACCAAATTCTGCCTGCTATTTGATGTGATTTAGCCTAATACCTTTGGTGAAGCACCTTGTGACTCTAAAAACACATGATGAGCTTACATTACTGTAAGAAAGCTCCTTTTTTTCTAGTTCTTTGGTGCTCACATCCTCTCTCTTGCTCACTGCTCAATCCTTTCAGGAAGGGAACTGCAGTTTGGTAGAACACACACCTTTGCCACTGCTTGAAATGCAGGGCTGTGAAGTTCTAAAGTTGAGCATTTTGGGAACTGTTTGTGTATAATAATTGAAGGAGTAATTAGAGTGTCCTGGATGATGTGTGGGTTTTATCCCTAGCCCTCTGAAAGCTGTGCTGTTTGCCTTGCAGGAGTCCCAGCTCTGTGCCCAGCAGCCAGTGCAGAGTGAGCTGGTGCAGCGGTGTCAGCAGCTGCAGTCCAGGCTATCCACACTGAAGATTGAAAATGAGGAGGTCAGTTGATCACCCAAAATTCAGCAACCCTCTTGCCCACTGCCAGTCCATATTAGGGACTAGTAATGGCAGAATGCAGTTGCTGTGATCCTCTTGTGCTGAAACTCAAGAGTAAGGCACATGAAAGCTGGGTGTGTGCAGAGCATCCTTTAAAATACCTCCATGGGTCTCTCTTTCCATCCTTCAGCTGACAAGACTGGCTGTGTTGCAAAAGTTGTATTTGGGTAGCTAAAGGAAAGAGAGGAATTTAATGTTTTGAAGTGAAGACAGTGAATTTGCATAACCTGAGGTGAGAGGGGGTTTTGTTTAATTGGGCATCTAAGACTGTATGACCTTGCTCTGCACTTCTCTGTGTTCAAGGACTTTTAATCCTCCTTGGTAAAATTTGCAACTCCTTTCTGTCTGGGAAGTTGATGCTGATTTACCCTCAGTCAAAATGAAAAGTGCAGCAAAGCCCTGTCTGTGCTATCCAACAGCTGATGCCCAGTAGATGTAGTTCCAGGAGACAATTAGATCATCTTTGTTCCCCACTCTTTGCTTTGAGGTTCAATGTCTTTCCATCTCCCCCTGATCCCAGGCTGTGAGATCACAGCTGATTTCCTGCTCCTGTGTGCTGCCAGCCCTTGCCTTACGTGGACTGTGCTGTTAATGAGCAAAACTCACCCCCTAATTATGGGAGCCCATGGAACCAGTAATATGTGTTTAGCAGTGAAGTGCTCCAGGGTTCTTCCTGCCTCTGCTGTTTGCATACAACACCCTGCCCTCCTTCTGAAGCTCTCTCCTTGCTGCACAGGTTAAGAAGACTATGGAAGCCACCCTGCAGACCATCCAGGACATAGTGACCATAGAGGACTTTGATGTGTCTGACTGTTTCCAGTACAGCAACTCCATGGAGTCGGTGAAATCCACGGTGTCGGAGACGTTCATGAGCAAACCCAGCATTGCCAAGAGAAGGGCGAACCAGCAGGAGACAGAGCAGTTCTACTTCACTGTAAGGGGCTCCTTTTCACCATTTGAGGGGTTTTTGGGGGAGAAGTTCTTCCCTGTGAGCATGGGGAAGCCTTAGCACAGGTTGCCCCATCCCTGGGAGTGTCCTGGATGCAGCCTGGGCTATGGAAGGTGGCCCTGCCCATGGCACGGGGTGGGATGGGATGAGCTTTAAGGTCCCTTCCAACCCAAACCAGCCTGGGGTTCTACAATTTTAGTGTGATAATTACACTCACAAAGTGCAAAATGTTGATCCTGTCTCACAGAAACGCTTCTGTCGTTGATTTTGGGCAAGCAGAGGATTTTAAACCAGTTTTGGGTTTTAAAACTGGGTGCATTCAATTCTCTACAAATACCTTGGGATACCTCTGTCAATGCAAATGTAGTCTGTGGATAAAGAGTGTAAAATTTGATTTCTTCTGCATCTGGAAAGGAATTGTCTGAGAAATGACTTAACAGCTTGTAAATATCAATTTTCCAAACTAATAGAAACGAAAGGGTTGTTTAGCTCTTTCATTTTTTGTTGTTATTATCATCTTACAATTTCAGCTCACAGCTTTTCATTGAGTCAGTGCTTTTTACAAGATGCCAAGAGCTTTTTGATACTGAATTTCATACCAGAATATGTGGGTTTTTTCCTAAGTCACATTTATGTTAAATGTTGAATTTGTTTCAATTTTCAAAATATTTCTGATTAGCAGATGAAAATCATGGCTCTTATCCTGGTTCCTTTGTCATTCCTTTGGGCATCCTTTGCTATGTGTAATATCCCTCACATTCTTCCCAGAATGGTGTTGCTTATTAAAAGCCTGAATTTTCTGTGCAAATTGCAGTAGCTGGTGGTTCATCAGGCCCTGACTTACAAATATTCCAGTTCCTTTGTGGAAGGTGAAACTGGCTATTGAGAGAAGTGGGTGGAGAAACTGCTTCAATTAAGAAGGGATTGACCACCCTGCCCAGGGTTATGGAACTAGGAAAGTGCTTTTTAATTGAAGTCTAAGCATTCCCTCTCTAGAGAGGGACTATTGTAAGTTCAAATAGGAGAAGAAACCCAGGGCTTAATTTGGATGGGGGGT
This sequence comes from Xenops minutus, assembly GCA_035221455.1. Lineage (NCBI taxonomy): Eukaryota > Metazoa > Chordata > Aves > Passeriformes > Furnariidae > Xenops > Xenops minutus. Next base: position 2,743,222 of record JAWWEE010000069.1, on the reverse strand, counting down.
TTTTCTGTTTCCTGGTGTGAGTGTGGTGTTAGTTAGAGAGACCCTCTTTAACCAGCCTGATCAGATGCTGCATTGATCTGCTATTGACCAGGCTTATAAATATCCTTGAGAAAGATTTCAGCCTCTGAATGTCTAAAGAGCAGCTTTTTCAGTGTCTGAGAAAAGGCTCAGATGAGTATTAATGAGGCTGAGGGGGACTCTCTGGGTAGGGGATGAAAACAAAGTGCAGTGCAGAACTGAGATTTAAATCCCCTTTACCTTAGCATGTGCTAACTGGAGGGTATGAACTGTAAAAAAAAATACTAATTTAAAAGTGTTCCATATTAATGTAACTCCAGTTGGAAATTCCAAAATGACTGGCTATGTAGTGCTGGGGATTTAATTGAAGGATGCTCGCTGTGGTGTCTCCACGCTGGAATAATCTGTGTTTCCACCAGGCACACTGAGGGATCTCTTGTTGGGCTTTTGAAGGAAGATTTGTGTTCAGAATAGAGGCTTAAACTTCCCTGTGTGAGGGGAAAGCAGAGGAATGACTGACTTAGCACTTGAGCTGATGCAGGTGGGTGAAGCAGGGGAGCAGCAGCAGCTTCAGGGAGCCCAAAAGCAGGATGGGGCTACAGCAATGGGAGCTGTGAGAGCTGCTCAGCAGAGCCCAGCTGGCTCCCAGCCCCACCTGAGCAGTGCAGAGGGCAGCAGTCATTGCATCCTGTTTCCTCTCAAATGGGGGAATTTTAGTCCTTAGACGAAATGTTACATGTTTTTTCCCCCCCTCTGGAAAGATGAAGAGCCAGAACGCTGCTCGTTCTGTGGAGTGCTTTAGAATCAAAGGGAATTTATTATTGCCAAGCCCTTTAGACATGGGTAAGTGTGCCCTGACCCCCCTGCTCATGAGTCCTGCAGCAGTGCCACGCTGGGGCTGTCAGGGTGACACTGCTCCCCTGCTCAGCCAGATCCAATTTTCCCCCTCCTTCACTCAAGTGCCTGGTTTGGAGTTGCTCTTGGAGGATGCAGAGAGGGAGGAACACTGCTGAGCTGCCTGGCTGTGGGGCAGTGGCAGAAATGGGCTTTCTTTCCAAAGGGAAGGAAGACACAGTTGGTTTGCATTTCACTTCTTGTGCCACCTGACAAGGGGTTCTCCCTGGGAGAAGCCTGCAGTGAGTTTGGGCTTGCCTAAGTTGTCTGGGTGTGTAGGAGCAAAACACTCCCTGGCTCTGCCTAAAAGCTGATCTTCACCTCCCAGTGGTCACAGGGCAGAAATAACGTGACTTGAGGACGTTTCTGCTGCTTTGTTCTCATTGCACTTAGTCTGACTCCAGCTGTGCTCTGCCAGAGATGAAATCCTTAGCTCCCCTGTAGCTTGATTATTATTTTTTTGACTGTTTTTATTGTGCCAAAAATCCCTTGCTAATGCATCTTTTTAATTCACTGAAAAAAGCCCGAAGCCCTGTTTTAAAATTGTGGATTTTTTTCATAAGCATCCTTGGAACAGGCAGAAAACAGAATGTCAGGCATGAGGAAATATAAAAAATCCTGGATAGGAACCTTCTCTTTTTCTCCTCTCAAACAATGCCAGGCTGGTGATGTTCTTAGCATGACCTGGAAGGTGGAGCTTTGTGAGTCCCAGCTCTGTGTCCCTGCCCTGCCCTGCCTGCAGCCACCTTAGGCTGAGCTTAAGTGTTTAGATCTGCTGCAAAGGGGAGCTTAACTCTGCCAGAGCAAGCTGATCTGCTGCTCTTCAAGCTTCTCTTTGAGCTGAGCCTTCCAGCCCTCCTGTCCCTTCACCCCACCAGGACTGAGACCTCCCACACCAGATTTATCCCCCAGCCCCACCTCACAGTCTCTCGTGGATTTTGCAGCTTTTACTCGTGTTTTCTTCTGTCAAGATTTGTTGTACCATTTTTAATTCATTGAGCAAATAATGTAGTTAGGGCTTGGTGAACATTCTACAGGGTAACTCCAAACCCAGGATGATGAATTTCTTTGTCACAGTGATCATGCTTCCTGTTTTCTCCCAAAACAACAGCAAAAAAATTGAAGTATTAATATAGGAAGCAGGAAATGCTGGGACTCTCCAAAGGGACTTAATTCTTGTGAAATGTTTCTTCCAATGCTGTCAGCCAAAGGGACATAAAACACAGGCTTTTGGCAGTTAATTAAAGCCATTTTTGTTTGTTGTGTCAGTGCACACCAAGGCTGGAGACCCCTCAGGGGAAACCTCCTTGGTTCCTGGAAGGTTTTCCCTCACCCTCAGTGCTGCCACAGTGTGTGTGTGTATATATATATATATTTATTTATTTATTTCTGTATATATTTCTTCTTGGTCCTTTACATCCTGCACAGAGGCTGCTGTTGTGACCTACAAAGGACAAGCAGGGGCCAGGCACTCTCGTTGCTAAAAATACTCCTTTTTACCTTCAGTATTTGCAGGCTAATTTGACAGTCCTAGAACAGAACTGAAAAAAAAGTGGATAGAATTGGGGAAAGCCATTGGAGTTGTCCAAGGCCAGGCTGGACAGGGCTTGGAGCAACCTGGGACAGTGGAAGGTGCTCCTGCCCATGGCAGGGGGTGGCACTGGGGGAGCTTTAATGTCCCTTCCAGCCCAGACCATTCTGGGATTTAATGATAAGAATGAGAACATTTCATTATTAAAGGAGAATCCTCTCTTTGTGTTCAGTTTTTAAAATTTCATAGAATGGTTTTAGAATCTGATGGTTCTAAAGAATGGTCTGGGATATTGGAAGAATTACGTGCTGTTTGTGTATTTTGGAGTGTAAATATGCCCCAATTAGAACATGGACAGCCACTGTACAGCAGAGTATCTTAAGTGCTGCAGCTCAGTGAAGATAAATAAAACTGCTCTGAACTGCAAAATAAGAGATGAAAGACCTATGCAAAACCAACATTTGCAGAGCTGTGAAAAATCAGAAAGAAATGGGAAACCCCCCTGCATGATTGTGTAACACTGCACTGAGAGAGCCAAGCTGAACTGAAATAATACCTTTATTTTGTCCTGTGACCCCCTGCAAGCCTGTGTGCCATCCAGAGTGGGGGCAGAGACAGAGCTGGGCAAGCAGAGTGGGGTGAGGGAGGTTCAGTGAGAGAATAAGCACAGTGGGAGCCTTTTAGCTGGGCAGAACACATTGCTCATTGAGCTGCATTCCCAGTCCCCCCTGGCTGCAGAGGGGTGGGGGGCAGCTCCTCTGGTGCCTCCACATCCCCTGATTGCACAGTGGAACACCAGGAATTGCACTGCACCTAGGGAATCATCCAGTCACACAGTCACTAAGGTTGGGTAAGACCTCCAAGGCCAAGTCCAGCTTTTCCTGGACTCAAAATACGGATGGACTGAGCTTCAGGCTTGCCAACCATACATAAACCTGGACTTAATCTCTGCTTTAACTGGAAACTTCAGTGTTGTTCTGTAGTTGTGCTCAGAGTCAAGTAACATAACGATGCAAAGACATGTGTTGCTCACTCCTGACCCTGTTTTTCCTCCCACCTTCCCAGAAAATGAAGGAGTATCTGGAGGGCAGGAACCTGATAACGAAGCTCCAAGCCAAGCACGACCTTCTTCAGAAGACCCTGGGAGAAAGTGAGTGTGGACCCCCCTCAGCTCTGTCAGCCAGGCTGCTGCTCCCATTGCATTAGTCAGCAGAGTGTGGCAGTCCTGGATTAGTGCTGCAAAGTGGCCATGCTCATGTTTTATGAATTTCTTTTGCCTGATCTGCGTGATGGAGAAGCCAAGTGACCCCCATGGCTGCTTGATTAATGGTGAACACAAAATGCTTAATGACTCACTAATGTGCATCACTTGCTGTTGCAGTGGAGCGTGTGCCCACCCCTCCTTCATCCTCTCCCCAGTCACACCCCTCCTGCTTGTCATTTCTTAATCTGTGCTGGGGCAAAAATTGTCATTTACAGCTTGCTGGTGAGTGGAGAGGTATTGATAGGCTGCTCAGAAGTTTCATTTTTATAGTAGTTCTGCTGCCTCTCACCTCTGTGGGGTCAAATCCAAACCAAACCAATGTATGTGAGCCCGGGCTTTTATTAGGAGAATAGCAAACAAATTTCAGAGCATGTCAAATATGTTGTCTGTCTAGAGGGTTAATCAAGGGGCAGCAGCCAGAACTGAATGTGCATTTGCTCTTGGTGTCAGAACAAAGGAAGATTTCTTTCCCTTCATGGTATGGGCAAATCCTGTTGGCCAAAAACACTTCAACTATGCCTCCAAGTTTCCATAGAAACCTATCTGCCTTGTATTTGCAGAGGAGAAGGTTTTAACAGTCTAAATGTCAGGTCAAAAAATGGCTCAGCTCGTTCCTGGGCTTGTGCTGGAGCAGGGCTGGGCTTGTGATGTGTAACTGAGCTGGGCTCCCCACAGTTCATGGTGTGCAAATCTCGTGGATGAAAACTTAACCAGCATGTGGGCTTTGAAGTGCTTTGCTTTCAGTCTAAAAATGCACTATAAAACGAAAATACTTATTGCTCCAGTAATTAAGAGTTTCATGTTTATCAGACCGAAACCACTGGAAGGCAAGGGAAGGATGTTCATTGTTTTGAGCTGCAGTGGTTAAAGTTGTCCATCCCTTCAGCTGTCCCAGAGAAAGGGGGGATGAAGCCAAAGTTCTGTGTCCTTGGGGTATTTTTCTCCTGCCTCTGAATATCTCCAAGTGACACCATTGCTGCCCCTGTGACTAATCACATTCCTGGATCAGAGCTGACCTCTGCATTCCAAGACCTATTTCCTCTTAACCTGCCTGCCCCCTGAACCCAGCTCAAGCTGTGGTGGGGGGAAAGGAGAGGAAATTAAGTGTGATTTCTGTGTTGCTGCATAGATTTAAAAGCTGCTTCTGTTTTCCTCATTGGCTTTGCCAAGCAGAGCTTTCTCAGTGGCTCTGAAGGGACCCAGTGAGTGTCGAGGGGAGCTCCAGCAGGCTCTGAAAACAACCCTTGTGTCATCTGTGACATCAGAAGGAGCTGAGAGAGGGAGGTGCATCTCACTTCCACAGCCACATGAGCAGGTTACTGGTACAAACTGTGCCTAGACTTATCCATAAAATGTCACTTAATTGGGAAATGGGCAAATAAAATCCCTTTCACACGTCCCCAGAGCACATTTAGAAGCTTTACTGAAGAATGTTCCTACAGCTGCATGTCTTCAGTGCCTGGCAAATTCAGGGGTTTGTTATAATTCTTATTCTTCTTTGCCCCATCCTCAGGTGACATTTATTAGTCGTCGTGCAAATTGCCTTAATCTAAAGATGACAAGTTCCAGTAATAAAAATAGCAGCAGTTTTCCTATCTCCAAGTAATTATGTCCCTGCCTACTGTACACATTTGTCACCCTAATGCAGGAGCCCCTTGATGTTGCCACAGCCATGTAATTTCTATATATGAATATTCTATGATGACAACGGGACAGATGGCTGGAAATGCTGCTTCAGAATAACATTTTCATGTAAATTATGCACTGTTTTGGCTTTACGTGGGGAGAGAAAAGTGGCTATCAAGATGTGTTCAACTAATTGTCAGCCATCAGCAATTAGCTGCTTCCCTCCTTCATTCTTCCATGTCCCCAGGAGCAGGAAGACAACTGTAGGGAAGGTGGATTTTCAGCTGCTGGGGATCAGAAGGGGTTCACTGATGCTAATCCAGACCAGCCAAAGATCTGGCCTGTGCAGTTCCCACCAGCACATCCTCATTTTCCACGTCTCTTCCTCCTTGTTGTGATGTTTCAGATGATGCTGCATTAGCAAGTCCAGAGCTTTGGCTGCTTCTTCCTTGCAAACTCAGTGCAAGTTAATGGAATGTTTTTTATAAATATGTTTGTGGAAAATACCATTTAACGTCTGTCTCTCAAAATAGCTCAATGCCAGCACGTTCAGTCTGTGGACTAACAAATCTGGGAATGTTTTCAGTCTTCCAGAGGGGCTTTATAAAGCAGAATCTCTTGCCCCACCAATTCCCCTGGGAAGTGGGAGGGAGAGAGAGGTTGACAAGCCCAGTTTTTTGGCAGAAATCAGATATTAGAATGCACAGGGAAGTAGTTTTCAAACCCAGGACTGTCCAGAGAGAGAGCCCTGGGGCTGTGTTTGCTGGGGGGGCTGTGCCAGCAGGGATGGGCTTTGGTGGTCCCCCAGCAGTGCTCCTGGAGGGGATCCAGGAGCCCCCCAGAGCTGTCCCCTCCCTCACTGATGGCTCCTCTCCTCCATCTCCTTCCAAAACTGCCTTTACAGAGGTCCTGAAAGCATTCGCCCATTCCTCTCTCCTAACTCTGAGTTTCTTTGTCTTCCCAGGTCAGCGGACTGACTGTGCCCTAGCCAGGTAGGTGTGGCTCAGGGAATGATGTTTTTAAGGAAAATCTGATGCAGATTGTTCATTCCAGATCAGTTCCCAGCCCAGGATATGTATCTGTTAGAAAAAAGGTGCTTCTTTAGTATCACAGAATAGAATCCCAGGGTGGTTTGGGTTGGAAGGGGCCTTAAAGCTCATCCCATCCCACCCCCTGCCATGGGCAGGGACACCTTCCCTAGCCCAGAGTGCTCCAGTGGTATTTTCCACAACCCATGCCCTGTCCAACCTTGAACACTTCCAGGGGTGGGACAGGGATTGAGCTAACACAGAAGCAAATGCCTTTTCTTGCCCCAGTGTGTTTAGATCAGGAATGGGAGGGGAAATTGTGAGAACCCAGAGAATATTTTTCCAGCTAAGCTTTTCCTTCCCAAATTCCTGTTCCTTTGAGAGGAGGGACCCTGCAGGGTTTATCCCCATGGTTGGTGCATGGAGATGAATAACATAAATTGGGAACTCCTTTATCCCCTTGGCACTGTGCTGTGCCACGGAGCTGGAATCCAACAGTGTGGAGGTCGTGGAGAATAAACTTTTCATTTATAATTAGGAGCAATCACAGCACCATAACTGAGGTTCTGATGGGGCTTTTATGAAACATAACAAATCTCCATCTCCAAACTGATGGATCCAGGGGGCTCTGCTGGCAGGAGGAGCTGGAGTAGGGGCTGTGCATCATCCTGCCTCGTTAACAAAAGGAAGGTGATTACTACCAGTGTGGAGCCATTACTACTGTTCACATTCCTCCCAGCAAAGCAAAGCTGACAGGTCCTAATTAGACCCTGACATCTGTAATAATAAAATATTATTCATCATGAAACAGTTTTAAATATCAAAGAATCGTTCCTGCTAATAGTTTAAAATCGACCTTATTGTCTGTGACAGCCCGTGGAATCTGATTTTGTATTTTTCATTCAGTGTTTTTGATTTTTATAGAAGGATTTTCCCCCAAATTAACACATTGTACAGTCTTTTTAAAAATCACACTTCTAATCCCCTTATTTATAATTCAGCAGCCATCTGCCCTGGCAGGGAATTGGCTGGAATGATATATTAGGGCCTCTCTGCTATTATCTCTCTTGCTTCATTTTTACAAGAAACTAAAGGAATTTTAAACCCCAGCAATAAATTTTGAGGGGAAAAATCCTGGCAAAGCAAGGCTTTTCCCTCTTTTTCTTTCTGTGCCATTCATGTCCACCACCATCAATAAATGAGAGCAGACAGGAGAGGCTTAGCCTGGCTGGTGTGTGCTGCTGTTGGAGGGGGCTTGTGTTATTTATTTGTTTGAAATCTTATCAAAAGTGTAATAAAGACTTGGCAAGGGCAGCTGTTAAAAGCACAGTGGGAACCAGGCTGCTCCCACTTGCCCTTCCAGTGCAGTTTCTCTCAAAGTTCATCTTCTCCAAGGAGCTCTCTCACAGAATTCTCTATGCTGGGAATTCAAATGTCAAGGGCAATCTTTTGTCAGAGCTCCCTGGCGTCTCTTTTTGGGTTTTTTAGTGATTTAAAGTCACTTTAAAATCTTTCTGGAGTCCCATAGATTGAGTGAGACCCTCTCCTGGTGATTGACCTGGCTGCCTCCCTGCTCCCAGTGCTGGGAATGCTGGTGGGATGGGATGGGATGGGATGGGATGGGGGAGGCTCAGCTTGACTCTTGTGTTCTGTTTTCCCCCCTGGCTGGTTCTGACCCCTCAGTGGCAGGCGAAGCTCCACGGTGAGGAAACAGGTAAGGAGCATTTCCTTCAGGGGCAGCAGGGCTCTGGGTGGAGGGGGGATTGCTGCAAAACCTGCCTTTATCCCTCCCTCCTTTCAGTCACTCTTGTCCCAGAGGTGTCTGCTCATCCAGGGGCTGAAATCACTCAAAGCCTCATTCATTTGCCCTGGGAAGGTTTAAAATGAATTTTACTCCGTGTTCTCACAGACCTGGAACCAAAAATGCCAAACAGCCGTGGTTTATAGGATTCCTGCTGTTGTCTCTTTGTCCCCATTCCCTTCATTTTCCCTGGAATGCCACTGCAATGCTATTAAACCTGTAACTGCTCACTTGTTGTGCCTTTGTGCAATAGAGACTTCCACAGCCAGGCTTTGTGGCCCTGGCTGTGGGGATAATCTGTTGCTTTTTGGTACCCAGTGGGCCAAAATGTGTTTCTTTGAGATATGGAAAACTCCAAATTATCTCCTGTTGATACTGTGAAGTTAAAGTTTGGCTTGGAATTTCAGTTCCCACGGTCTGTCTTGGGGCACTAAATTAGAGGGTTTAGGAAATCATGTCAGAGAGCCAGTTGTGGTGTTGGTGTGCAGAGTCAAACCTTTCTTGTTTATTACTCCTTTTTTTTTGGACCTCTTTTACCATCTCTGCCTTCTGACTGCTCTTCCAATCTGTGGGCAGGATTCCTCCCAGGCCATCCCCCTGGTCGTGGAGAGCTGCATCCGCTTCATCAGCAGGCACGGTGAGTCTGGGGGCTCCAGGGGTCCTGGGGCATTCCTGTGACAGGAACAGTCATGTCAAAGCTTTATCAAACCCATTCTGAGCAGCTCAAGACGTGCTGCTTGTGCAGAGCAATCCCAGAGATGGCAACATAAAGAAAAGGGCTCTGACTTTTTGGCTGCATTGCTGCTATTATGCGTGTAATCATTTTTCTACAGAACTGACCTTGCAAATGTCGTTCTTTCCACAATATCCCTTTATTTCTTGCAAAATAAGGGTCCCATCCATAGATGCCACTCATTCCTCACCTCCACTCCCCTCCCTTTAAGCCTTGAAGTGTGGCCTTCACCACCAACAATCACCCTCTTCCCAGAGGAGGAGGAATACTGAGTATTTGAATGTAGGAGGTCAAGTAGGGAATTAATTGCTCACTTACTGCCACAGCGAGATGATTTATGCCTGTTTGGAAGGTTAACTTCACAGCCTTGAATGCTATGCATTTATTGTAATTTGTTTTCATTTTTAATTGATATCATTTGTTAGTAGTGTGTGGAACAGCTGTTAATTAACAGAGGTAGAAAGAGGTTGAATTTATCTTCATTACCAGGTAGTAGGTCCTGTTTCCTTTTCCTTGTTTCATTGCCACTTTGGAAACAATAATCTAGAGCCCCATTCTCACCATCACTTGGAAGAACCAAGTGCTCTAACCCTTCTTTAAGGCCACACTGGAAAAATCTTTGAAGCCACACTGCAGTGAGAACTGATGCAGGATAAAGCAGGGCCATTAGGAGCTCTCACTTTTTACACTCGTGTTCCTGGGACAGCAGGGATTTTCCAAGAGCCATTATTTTGGGGGGGTGTGATGGGAAAGGGTCTGGAAGGGCTCTGCCTGAGGTCACTTGGCTTGTTCAGCTGGAGAAAAGGAGACTGAGGGGAGACTCATTGGGGTCTGGAGCTTCATATGAGGGGCAGCTCCAAGCTCTGCTCGGGGTGACAAGGGACAGCACCCAGGGAAGGGCTGGAGGTGTCTCAGGAAGGGTTGGGTGGGATCTCAGGGTTGTTCCCCCAGAGGGTGGTGAGCACTGCCCAGGCTCCCCAGGGCAGTGGGCACAGCCCCGAGGCTGCCAGAGCTGCAGGAGGGTTTGGACAATGGGACAGGGACAGGGTGGGATTTTGGGGTGTCTGTGCAGGGTCAGAGGTTGGACTGGATGATCCTTGTGGGTCCCTTCTAGCTCAGGCCATTCCATGATTCTCTTACAAACAAAACAAAGACACTGCAGCGTCCCTGGTTTCAGAAAGTCTCCAGTGAAAAGGCAGGAGGGAATGGGAATTGATTTCCCTCCTTCACCAGTTGATTTGTGGCAGGTTTTGCTCCTCTTGCATGTACCAACAGAGTTGTTAGGGTGGGAGTGTATTGGAACATCTCATCTATTTGGTAGTGGCTTTAATGACATTGCTGATTCTCCCTTTTTAGCAGGAATGTCTTAAAGCCTGTCCCAAGCTCGTGGCTCGTGCTGGGCTAATTAAAGGCTTCCCTTTCAAGTGGCCAATTTGCTCGGGGCCTTGGTGGAATTGCTCCTGCAAAACAAACATTTGCCTCCTGGCATTGGCCATATTTTACTCCTGGCTGATACACCATTAGTTTATGACTTTCTCTGGGTTGTAAAATCCTCTGGGGATCCCCCAGGATGAATGATAACATGGCTCTTAGAGCCCAGTTACTGCAGCAGTTTGGGAAGAAGGGGTAATATTTTTTCTGTCTGGGCTCAGTTCTGGATTTACATATTCTGTGTGAATAGAAGAGAAGAGTGGCTTTTCAACCAGCATCCTTCTGCCTGTGTTCTTATCTTTCCTTTATTATATAAGCTGTAGCTAAAGGTGCCACCCTATCTAATCTATCTTATCTTGCCTTGTTGTTATCAGCACCTCTTGTTGTCTTACAGGTTTGCAGCATGAAGGAATTTTCAGAGTGTCTGGGTCACAGGTTGAAGTGAATGACATAAAAAATGCATTCGAGAGAGGTAAGGAAAAGCAATTCCAGCATCTCAGAAATGATTACCAAATGTGTGAATTTGTTTAAATGCTCTGAAATGGCCTGTTTTGAATGCAGCTTGCTCCCTTTTATTCCTTTGATTTTTGTGCTTCCTAAGTGAGTCTCTCCCTAACACTTCCCTGGTGCTCATTAACCTTGAATTCTCAGTTGTTTGGTTTTATGCTTTGTACCTTGTAGAGTGTCTGTATAATAAATATTCTGAATTCAATCTTCTCTCATGTCTGATAGCTTATTGATTGTTTGTAACACTAAAGGACGAGGAGAATTTCATTATTAGGTGTAACTGCAATTTCCTCCCCTCTCCCCCAGCCCTTTGTGAAGAGAGTGGCTGCTAGAGCATGAAATTTTCCATGTTGTTGAGGCACAGCTTGGCTACATTTATTTTAAATATCAGCAAGGGAAGGGAATAAATTTCAAGACACTGTTAATTTGATGTAGCTTTTAATAGCTGTGATTTTCTCTGGGCAGAACCATTCCATACAAAGGCAGAGAGCAGTTGGGAGCCTCCTGACTCATCAGCTCCTTGCTGGGCTGTTCTCCCTGGCAGAGCAGGTTCACAAGAGCTGCTCTTCAGGCAGTTCCTGCAGCTCATCTCCCCAGTCCTGCTTGGGTCACTGGGAACAACAGGCCTTGTGTTAATCCTCCCAATACATCACTCTCAAAGAACAGAGGCAGTGTGTTTCTGTGCTTGCTGGTAGAAGAGACAAGCAGTAATTAATTAGGCATAGCAAGTTTATTTTGCTTTGGGGAGGAGAGGGGTTTAATGAACAAGGTGTGTGGAATGTGGTGTGTAATGTCACCTGTCCTCTCCTCCACCCACCTGAGAGTGAAGATCCTCAAGCACAGAGGAAGCAGAAATGTGTGTCATAGTAAGGGGAAGGTTTGATAGAAGATTTAGACCCTTTTTTGATATAAAGAAATACCAGTCAGCTCGGGAAAAATAACCACTTGTTCCAGCATTGACATGCAGAAATAAAAAGGGGATTTTTTTTAATTCATCTCACTTGTCTCTGTGAAGCCAGTGATCTACAGAAGTGCCAAAGTTAACAATAACATCCCTGCATTTTATTACTCCATCCAGAGCCCTTGGTGGCTGTTAATATCAGGGATAACGCTCCAGTTTGGAGTGGCCCATTTATTATCCCGGGTGTTATTAAGATAATAGGCAAGCTTTGGTAATTTCAGTCACATAATGGATATATATAGCTCCAATTTGAGGATTGCCCCATCATTAAATCTAATTATGTCTGATAGGGAGTTTTCCCTAGGGGATAACTCCTTAAGTGGGCATCTTTCCTCTGGTAATCCAGGCAGACTGTGGCATATCTGCAGCAACAAATGGGCCCAGAAATGCTCCCCCCCAACTCCCCACATCTGCATCCTGCTGAGCCAGCTGTGGGATGTGTGTCCCCTGCATCCACCTGAGGGGAGTTTGCCTCGTGTAGCATTCACCTCCCAGGTGGATCTGTGATGTCCACACCCTCCCACAACACTTGGAGTGTCATTTCTGCTCCAGGAGCTGCAGCTCCTCATTGAAATCTGGCTGAGAGGTGTCCCAGGTCTCCTGGGATTGCTGTCACAGCTCCCCATCTCAGCTCTCGTGCACAGAGATCTCTCTCTGCCTCCTGCAGCTGGAGTAGGTGGGATTAACATAAATCCTCTTTCCTGCAGAGGTGCCTCTTTCCAGTATTCTGATACTTTTCTCCAGGATTCTGATTTTTCTTGCCTGCTTTTCTTTGCTTGTCCTCAAGGGGAAGATCCCTTGGCTGGGGACCAGAATGACCACGACATGGATTCAATAGCAGGAGTCCTGAAGCTCTATTTTCGAGGGCTGGAGCACCCACTCTTCCCCAAGGATATCTTTCATGATCTGATTGCCTGTGTCAGTAAGTATATGAAGAGCTGAAAAGAAATAGGGTTGATTTGTCTAATCTCCTCCTTTTCTCTCTTCCCTTCCCCTTTTTTCCTGACTCCAAATTAAGCTTTTTGCTGTTATTTTGGTTGGTTTTGTGTTGCACTGGTATCCTCTGTTAGGCAGTCTGGGCAGTTACCTGGTCACAGCTATCCTTGCTCTGATATAAATCAGCAAGGAGTTAGAAATTCATACATTTCAAGGTCTGTGTCATGGATTTTTGTGAGACAGTGCTTTGTGACAGGATTCTTTTAAGGCAGAATAAAGCAAGAACCTTCACTTCAGTAACATAATCTCTAAGAGCTGTCACCAGAAGATGTCAGAAAGGCCCTCTCAGAGGCAGGGATCACTAGCAGGGTTTGCTGCCTTGTCTGCTTTCCCTGGCTGTGCTGCCATGCTCTCCTTAGCTGACAAGGTAGCACTTAGATTCCTTTTAGCTTCATAACCACGAGGGACCATCTTCTGACTCCTGTTAGGGAATATCAATCATCAGGGCAGTCACAGCCGAGCTCTTAACATATTTGATGGTTTCTAAAGGTGGTTCTGGTTAGGCAGAGAGTTGCTTGTGGTTTTTCTCTGTGAACAACCTCATTTTAAATGGCCTGGCTCTTGCCATGTCCTCCAGAACTGAAGAATGATTCCATTGTCCAGGCAGAGAAGTGGCCTTTGCGGTGGCAGCCTTTGAAGTCAGGCAGAAGATAACTGCTTCTAAAATGGCTCATGGGTTTCTGCCCCTGATAAATGCATTTGCGGAGCTGAATTCACATTATGGGAACAGTAAAATCTCCTTCCAAATAAGTTCTCCCTTCTCAGATGATTTATGCTGCCCACTTATTTCTCAGTAGGCTGCTGCACACAGAGCTTTTTGCCTCACCCTTTAACTATGTTAATTTTCCTTTGAGTGTTATACAGTTTCTTTTTTAAACACCCACCTTTCTGAGCAGCCTTGAATGAGCTATTGTGCCAGAACCATTGGAACAGATGACATCCAGTGCTCCCACGCTCGGAAGGAACTTGCAGGGAAGTTTCACGTGTACAGGGACCTTCACTGCAGGTTCTGCAGCCTTTGCATTCCCAGGATGGGCAGTGCTGGAGCATCCAGAAAATGGGCACAATTCCTTCTTCCCACTGCCCAGCTTGAGCAGGGAACCATCACAGTGCCCTGGGTGCACTTGGACCCAGTGGCAGGTTGGGGTTTGGTGGGATGATGATGATGACTCTGGTGCTCTTTCTTCCTTTCAGCGATGGATAATTTACAGGAGAGAGCTCTGCACGTCCGGAAGGTGCTCCTGAACCTGCCAAAAACCACCCTGATTGTAATGAGATACCTCTTTGCATTCCTCAACCAGTGAGTATCCTTGGGAGCACCAGGGCTCTGCTGCAGGACTTGGTACAAACACAGAATCCTTGAGTTCAGAGAAGACCTTAAGGATTATCGAGTCCAACCTCTCCCCCAGCACTGCCAAGGCCACCACAAACCCACATTCCCAAGGGCCATATCTGCATGGCTTTTAAATCCCTCCAGGGGTGGTGACTCAAGGTCATAGAATCAGGTTGGTTTGGGTTGGAGGGGACCTTAAAGCCATGGGCAGGGACACCTTCCACCAGCCCAGGTTGCTCCAAACCCATCCAACCTGGCCTGGGACAGTTCCAGGGATGGGGCAGCCACAGCTTCTCTGGGCACCCTGTGCCAGGCCCTGCCCACCCTCCCAGGGAACAGTTTCTTCCCAATATCCCATTGAAATCTCCTCTTTCCGTTTCCATCCATGGCAGAGGGGACCTGCTGTGACTCTGGTATTGAATGTTGGGCTGCATGTGGGCTCAGAATAGGAACAAAGGAATAAAAGCAGAGATTAATGTGCTCCCCTTACAAAGTCAGCACTCAGTCCTTTTCACACTCTCAAGCTTTGAGACTGTTTGTGCTTTCTGTTCCATTTCTCTGTAAATGCCACCAGTATCTCATTTGTTACCTGGCTCCAGAACATTCATTTCCCTGAACAGCTAAAGCTGCTTGGCTTGAAACAGCAGGAAGCCCAGTGCAGACCTGAGCTCAGCTGTGTGTTCTGCAGCAGAGGAGGAGGAGGATGATGATGATGATGATGGTGTTTTCTGCTGTTCACCCTCCTTCTCACTTCTGTTTTCTTGCAGTTTATCTCAGTTCAGTGAAGAAAACATGATGGATCCCTACAATTTAGCCATCTGCTTTGGGCCAACGCTGATGTCAGTGCCTGAAGGTCACGACCAAGTGTCTTGCCAAGCTCATGTCAATGAATTGATCAAAACCATCATCATCCAACATGAGAACATCTTCCCAGGACCGAGGGAGCTGGAGGGTCCAGTCTACAGCAGAGGTGGAAGCACAGAGGATTACTGGTATGATGGAGAAGCTGAATGGGGGCATAGTTGTCTATGGCTTAGCATGTTACAGTCATGAACCCTGCCTTGGCTAATTCAGGATTGGAGCATCTGGCCCAGCCTTTCAGAAATCTGCTTTATGGAAGAGAAGGTGACTCTGGTATTTCTGTAGAGCCATCATCTTAAAAGAGAGAAGCTGGTATAAAGTAGCTATTCAGTTGTCAAACCCAGCTCACTTATCTTGAAGGGCAAGGTTGTCTAGGGATTTTCTTGAATATTCTGGTTTGGTAGCTGCCAAAATCAATCTTTTTTTGTTGGTTTTCTTTTTCCTTCTTTCCCCCCCCCCCCTCCTGCTTTTGCCTTTTCTTTCTGCTTGTCTGGAGTGCCTTTGCTTCAGACACAGGGGTCACTTGGAGCTGAACCTCGAAGGCTGTGGCACTGGGATAATTTTCAGGGCAGCCCTGATGGTGGGGGAGGGAAGAGGCAGGAATGCAAAATCACCATTTCCATCCAGCCCAAAGCTCCAGAGGCCCAGCCACGTGCTCAGTCTGAAGCCACATCTGGAAGCAATTCAGGCAGAGCGGCTCCTGTCATCTGGGGTGGAAGGTTGGGGAGTGGGGGAAGGAAAGGAGGTGTTTGCTTTCCTACTGGCCAAGCTGATCTCTCCCTCTGAAGATGAGGAATGTTAAATTGTGTCCTGCTTCTCCCCTCCTTCTGCTCCTTCTCTCCTTCAGTGTCCCAGGAATGCAAATGATTATTTTCCTGGACTAAAATAAATATGTTTTTTGACTGCAGTGGCTGTGGTGACAGAGCAAGCCTTGTCCCCTGGCTTGTTTAGAGGAGCTATCAGCTCACTCCTCTCTGTGGCAAGGAGAGGCTCCTCTCAACTAACTGCTCGGTGCAAAAGGCTTGCCAAAACCTTTTGGAAATTCTCTTTTAATTTGACCCTTCGCTCTGATGTTTTTAGCTGATGTTCTATGTGAAAGAACTGTAAGGGGGAAAAAAAGACACCCAGCTTAATAATATTTATGACCTCAAGGAAACACATGAACTGTGACAAGAAGTTTTGTGCCATAAGGTGAAGGCAATAAAAACGAGCAGGGTTGAGAACCCTCAGTTTGGGTGCACAGGAGTGAGGGGGAGGCACAAGGTGATATCAGCTTTGTGAAGGCGTTTGGTTTTTCTTCCTTGCCCTTTCTAAGCACCCTGACCTGGGACCCTGTTCAGCAGGGAAGGGGAGAAGCAAGCAGGGAAGGCTGCTGGAAGCCAGGAAGAAGCATCTGGTTCCCATTGCAGCTTTCTCATAGTCCTGGTATTTCGATAGCTGCTCCTCACTGCCCGTGGGCTCCTCACCGTGCAGGCAGCAGGGAGTCCCTGGGGTTCAGCTGGCTCCTGGGGGGCACAGCCTGCTCTGCCTGGGTTATCCCAGTGCCACCTCATGGGCCAAGTGCTCTGGGAGCTCACAGGGGGTGTTTGGGTGTGGAATTGCTGGGGCTCAGCACCAGGGCTCCTGCTCTGTGCTCCAGACCCTTGGCTGGAGTGGGCAGAGCTGTGGAGCAGCTCCCCCTGGGCACAGCAGGGCAGGGCAAGGTTCAGAGCTGGTCATAAACTCTGAAATCCTGCCTGTGAGTCAGGCCTGGGCTGTGATGCATCTGTCTGTCCGTCTGAGACTGCCCAGGGAGAGTCCAGGAGACCCACAAGTGAGACCATGGAAGTGGCAGAGGTCAGGATAGTGGATGGATGGATGAATCATGGAATAGCCTGAGCTGGAAGGACCCACAAGGATCCTCCAGTGCAACACCTGACCCTGCACAGACACCCCAAAATCCCTCCCTGTCCCATTCTCCAAACCCTCCTGGAGCTCTGGCAGCCTTGGGGCTGTGCCCACTGCCCTGGGGAGCCTGGGCAGTGCCC